>VXBB01016792.1:784195-900272 GCA_013399915.1 Illadopsis cleaveri | reverse complement strand
CCTGTATCCTACTGGCCATACATAGCTCTTGCCTCCAGGCAGGCCAGCTGTGTGTCCCCTCACTGTTGCCTGGATCTAAGGCATCGTTTGATGCTCACATTCTCCCACTTGGTCTCCATGAATTTTGGAGCAGTTGAGCACCATGTTCCTATTGAGCACAGGGATCTCAACTTTCTGGAGAAATGGAGATGGAAGATATTCATCACTTTGATGGTGAGGAAATTTACTCTAGAAAGCTTTATCTAGGAAAGACTGCAACAAATAACAGATCAGATAGGAAAAACAACTTTCTAGGAGCAATTTGTTGTCTCAGAAAAGTGGCAGCTTCCATTTAGGATATTTTCAATTATTTGCCATATAGATTTTTCACCAAGATCAACTATGTTAGCAATATTAATAGGACAAGAGTGGAGTAGGATGCAGCTTAGACACTGATTATGCTGATTAAATATCTTGATATGTAGATGCTTGAAAGATTTTTTCAAATGCCATTGCATGTTCCTAAAAGCAAGGGAAAAGTGTCCCTCGTCAGTCAGTGATGGACAGGTTGTGATGCACAGGAGGTGGCAGGATATGTATCTCTCTTGGTCTGAACTCTGCTCCCATCTAGTCTAGTGTGGTTGTATTGGAAGCACTGCATTGCAAAGGTATAGCTGAAGGCAACCTGCTTTTCAAGCAGTTTTTTTGCAGCTTAAATACTGAGAAAGTGACAAGTGAAAGGTCTTGGTTTGGTAGAGGATGCACCTTCCATTTAATTTGAATCTATGAAATTACCTAAATGATAGCAGTTCAGGATGGTAGATTAACAAGCCTGGGTCTCACCACAAGTATATGTTCACCTTTGGTTTTAACACTAGAGCACTTGGTGTAGGACTTTAAATACATTCATGCAGATTTCTAGTTGGTCACACTCAAGTTCTAGATGAGTCTTCTGATGCAAACAAGCTGGCAGGCCTTGTACCAACTGAAAAACCACAGGTCTGAAAAACTGATAGAAAACTACTCCTGAAAGAGTTCAAGGTGAAGCTTGAGTTCACTTAATGAAATAAAATAACATAGATTCTGGCACTGACAATAGCTCATTTTTAAAAGACAAATTAGCTGCGAATCATTATGAATCATGTTATCACCAGTATTTTAAAGCCAGCACATGGAACAGCTGCCTTGGGTCTGGGTTCAAATGCTAAACTTGTATTCAGTAGGTCTGGCCTCATGTATTTTATCATAGCACTTCAGCTTGGTGCCCAGTGACTTGAGTTTGGCAAAAGCCCGTCCCCCTCCCGAAACACACATAATTTTTAGCTGATCTTCCAAAGAGATACCATGTGATAATCCTTTGCTGCCTGCTCCAGCTCTTAGATGAGACTGGGGCTATTTCAGTGCTTTTGGTATTTTTTTTCATGATGAATGTATTTTGCTTTATAATGTATCACTTCTCTTCCACAGAAAGAAAAAATGCATCTCAGACAAAAAATCAATGCATTATTAACCTTGATGTCATTGTTGGAGAAGCCCCACAGCTGCTTCTGTTTTCACTACTGCCCGCAGTAGCCCCTGGCTGTCCCCAGAAAAAAAAAAAAGGGAGAATAAGCATAACCAAGTCACTTTTCCCATCAAGTCTCACTTACATCTGTGACTGCAGGGATCTGGGCATGCCTAGGGCACATGAGCTCATTCTGAGCACATTGGTGATGGAGACATACACAGCCTTTTCCCTTGTAACTGAAATGACAATTCCTTTTTCCCACCCAGAAGTCCGCAGAACAGGAGTGAATGGCTGGATACTTCATATTCTCTAAGCAACAAGTCAGCAAACACTATGCAATGCATATGCCCCAGTGGTTTTCATCAGGGAAGGTCAAATATTAGAAGAACATAATTTCAAAAGACAACCATTAGACTGTTTTCAAAGGCGCCTGTTCCCCTCTGAGTGCACCCTCACACTTCTTACCTCCCACTGAGGCACTTGTTGGACTCCCCAGTGAACAGACACAGTTCATTGCCTGACAGAAAACTGCCCTGTGAAAAAAATGTGTCTATTTTCTGCAAGCTGAGAGAGGTGAATTAGCTCACAGATGTCCACTGAATGCTGCAGACACTATGGACTGGAGCAGGGGAAGAAAGACAACTGCAACCAAATGCTCAAGCTTCTTATAAAAATATACCATGTAACAGCAGGTAAGCTCCTCCTGAGTTCAACGTCTTCAGTCACACTTTTGGGGCAACCACGTCTCTTAAATATGGGCATACACTCAGTTTGTGCCAGGTTCACACTTCTGCTCTGCACTGCTCTGAATCATAGTTTGCTACTCTGAGAAATTAACCATCAGCCTTGGCTCCTGTAAAATTGTACTGTCTCAGTACTACTGTTTTTCACAAATTTCCATTCATGTAAGCTTCCTTTCAACAGCAAGTATCCAGGAAACACTGATGTAAGACATTTTCATATGTCTGCATTCATGAAAAGTTCTGAACCAAAAGTAATGTGTCCAAATCCCTCTTTTTGTTTGAAAACATCATTCATCCAAGAATCAGAAATGTTACCATGTGACTGGTAACACAAAGAAATGAGCACATGAAGAATCACGGCAAACAGTTCAAAAGCAGCTCTGGGCCTGAAGTTGGTTCACAAGATATTTGTTGAATACTGGACACTTTGTTTGCCAAAAAAAATAGAAGGGGCTACATTTAAAAAAAAAAAAAAAAAAAGGGGTTAAAAAAAAAAAAAAAAAAAGGGGTTAAAAAAAAAAAAAAAAAAAGGGGTTAAAAAAAAAAAAAAAAAAAGGGGTTAAAAAAAAAAAAAAAAAAAGAAAAGAAAAAAAGGCAGCTTATATATTTCTTTCTTTCTCTGACCTTGCCTGGAGCTATCCCCCTTTACAGCACACAAAAAACTAGTATGTGCCTGGTTTGCCCTGGACCTGTCCTACTTTTCTGCCTTCAAGTACAATAGAGGAAAAAGAAAGTATGTTGAGACCTTTGCACTGAAGAACCTGAGACTCCAGGGGAGAACAAAGAGTCTCCTGTCTCTCAGACTGCAAACACTGGGCTGTAGTGAGGAAGACAGAGAGTAGAAAGAGAATACAGCAAAGAGCAAAGAGCTCTGGGGAAGCTCTTAAGGACTGAGAGGCAAGGAGAACAAGCATCTTAAATGGCACGGAACACAGAGGTTCAGGAGGGTGGGACATGGGAGGCCAGGGAAAAAAGGTGCCTCTAGGATAGGAAAAGCGTTGTGGCAGAAATATGAAGAGGCTGTGAACTTTGTGAGTGAGGCAAGGGGCAAGGATGACAGGGAAAAGCTACATGCCCTCCCTACACAGGCATGAGCTGGAGACGGACTGAGGATGAGAGGCCTGAGGCCAGAAGGCACTGCAAGCCAGAGTGAAAGGCTGACAGGCTTGAAGCTGAGCAGAACTTTGGGGCAGGTAGGAAACAAGACTTTCTCTCCTGAAACTATCCTTATCTATATACCTGCACGCATATAAAAGATGCTGTCCCTGATCCATCCACATGGATCCTCTCTTTTGCAGCCAGAGCCACATTAGCCCTGGCTCACAGTTTCCCATCTGTGTATTGGAATGCGACAGTGTAACATTTTCCATAGCCAGTATGATCCAAGGAAATGTTTTGATGTAGCTCTGGATCCCAAAGTGTATATGAGTGTTAAGCATAGATTTCAAAGTGATAGAAAAGAGTGGGCATCAGGAGAAAATTACTGGGAAAATAGAGAGGAGACATTTCTTTAGACAGATGGTCTCATGAAGGCAATGTCTGAAAAGTGCTGAAAATTCAGCCACTGCAATGCTGGAGTTGATATTAACCTCATCAACTTATCAACTTGCTCTCACACATTCAAAAACTAATTGAAATGAGGGCCAAAGGTATCACGCTAAAGTTAAGCATCCCAGTCAGAAGCAGAAATTAAATCACACATATGGGAAAAGATTGTCATTCTCACAGTCCCATTCAGTTCTTAAGAAACCAGCCTCTCTATTGCCTTCAGCAACAATTTTGCCAGAGTAAGACCTGCAGAATTCCATGCCAGGATATTAGTATAAAAAATGTTAACTTTTGACAGTACATTAGAGGATTAGATTAGGAAGCATTAGGTAAAGTGTCAACCGAAGATGCTGCATAAGAACGATGTCAAGAAGAAAACAAGCCACAGTATGAATTCATTTAGTGAGAAAAACTGTAGTGCACTCCTTGAATTTTAACAGATACAATGCTTCTCAGTTTCACATGCTGTGAACGAGCAGTGATAAGAGGAAAAGGCTGATGACAGTCATGATAATTTTTTTAGACAGCAGCAACAAAGAAGAACACAGAAAGCTACCCTCTTAATTAAGGACATTTTATGCTACAAGCTAAAATTGCTGCTTTCTTAGACGTTTAGGCAACTATGCGGGCAAAAAGAAGGAAACTGAAATATTTAAAAGCTTCTTCATGGATGAAGAAACCATGGCATCTATAATATTTCCTGCCTACTTGAGCACATACTGGGATGCAATTTGCTTTCTGGGCTGGAGAGGGGTGAGCTAGAGAGAGAAATGAGCCATCTGGAGGCTACAATTATTATACCAGTCCTGTACGTACCCTAAAAGAGTCATTTGCACGACTGTGCCTTTTACACACTATCAAACCAAAGCAGCAATGCAGAGAGCCTGTTCTGTAAGCCAGTAATTCCAGTAAGAAGAAAGTTTAGGGCTTGCCAATGGAGTCCAAAGAAACATCTCCCCAGCATGAGAACAAAGCATAGCCAGTGCAAGTGCTGGAATGCCACTGAAGGTTGTTTCTTTCAGCATTGCTGGCTAGCACAGAGGCCAGATATGTCACACAGGAGGGAGATGAGTCAAAGGAACCAGTGGAAACTGGTAGATAATGATGATTTAAAGACAGCACTCTGAAGACAGCTAAGCCACTGCCATTCACTCTCTATCACAGGCAAGGAAGGTAGGAAGTAATCCCTTTTTTCTCTGTCTTGATACAAGTTTTCCATTATATTTCAGCAGGCCACACTACAGAATGAGACCTGTGGTAAACACCTGGTTGAGAGACTTCCTCTATTCTCCTAGGGTGAATTTTGCACATATAAACTGCCTAGCAATCCTTTTCTTTCCTAAGAGCAGTACCTTCTCCAGGTAACACCACCAAAATAAAATGCACACATTAGAGGAAGACCCTCTGCTCTTAATGCATGAGTGAGATTTGAGTACAACAGCCCTGCTGCCTTTTTTAATAGAAAAGGCTGTATGCTTAGCATTTTTCATGTTTTTAGAACCAACCAGTATGTTCTGCTTTAGTGGCAACAACATCCCTTACCTAGCATTTAAAACTTAGGAAAAGGGATCTGGGGAAAGCAAACAAAAAAACAAACAAATAAATCCACCAATAAAAGAAACTTTCATAGGCATGAGTGAAAATTGAGGATATCAGTCAGAGGGTTCAGATTTATGAAGGGGACAACTTACCCAGTGGGGCTGATGAGGCAAATCTCAGCCTTTATCCCTAGGGAGACCTTAGTTCTGATAGTGAGTGATTTTGCAAGGAAATCTATCCAAACCTGACAGAAGGCTGCCATTGCTTCTTTCAGACCCACAGACTTTTTCCTGTTACCTGACAGTTCAGTTTCCTGGTCAGACTCAAGCAGCTGATGGGAGGGAGACACATGGAATATTTCACTCACAGGCTCTCCCTTATCATAACCTTAATTGATGTGTGTCAAGCATATAGGACAAATCAGCAGAGCACCTGCTAATAATAAATCCTGAGGCAAAAAAGTACCCTTAAAGCCTTCTGCTTTCACTAATAATTCAAATGCTCAGTGTCATGAATTAAAGCTCCAGTAAGTCAAAATTCTTAGCAATCTAGAGAGTTGCTCCTTCCCAAGGTATTGATCCATTCTGGGAGCTGGTCTGACATTCCCAAGGGCAGTGTAGGGGAAATATAGTGGATCTAATAATCTGGTAACCATGAATATATTTGGGAAATATTGGTAAGAGGTCAGAGTTTCAGTCAACCCCAAATGAATACCTTTCATTAAGTTCTGAACAAATGAACAATAGCTACATTACAAGTGTGCCTACAGACTAAATACACAGCCACAGGAAAGTGCTGGCAAATGCACCTACAGAACCAGAGGAAGAAAAAGAACCACAGTAAGCAGTTCTATTTCCAGCTTCCTTGCAGATTTTATCTCCTTTTGTAAACTGAGCATGATATGGTTCTCTGCTTCCCAAGCCATCTGAAAGCTTTGTTAATGAGTATTAGTAAATAACTGTGTTTTCACAAACTGCCTACCAGCTCAGAATCAAAAAGTGCAATTATAGCTTATTCAGTTCAGAGCAGTTCTTTTATGAAGGATGTTGATTCAGTGCCTTGTTTTAGCAAGCCCTGTAAATACATCTTCAAAATTATCTCTCTGGGAGGGAAAAAAAAATCAATTTTAATTTTCTGCATGTTTACCCTGATGCAAATCAAACAGGCACAGTCTGCCCCTTCAGAGCCAGCCATGTTGTGCTGAGGTCATGATGCACAAGGGATTTCTTTCTTTAGTCAAGAGACAGACAATGTGGTGAGCATATTGATTACTCCTAACCATGTACTGCGAGGGCACAGCAACAATTCCTGGGTGTGTGGTGTATGGTTTTCATTTAAGTACTGAGATCCTACTTTCTTAATCTATAGACAAAATCCATCTTTACTAATCAAGGCTTAGTATCTATCTGCTGCTTAGTGCAACTGGCTGAAACACTCTGGCTTGTATTCACAGCCTGGCACAGAAGCAGCTTATTGAGGTAATTAGCTTTAATTCATACACTACCACACATGCACTGCACTGCTGTAGAGAAGGCTCAGACTCAGCTGAACAACCATCAGTATCAAGACCCACCTAAAATGTACTAAGTACAACAGCTGCCTATAATTTGATCACTGTTATCACAAAGTGTCTGTCTAGCTGTCTCTTGGCCACTGCTTTCTAAACATAATATTGCTTGATTGGCCCTCTGCAATCCACAACTCACTGAAGGTTGCAGTCTTTAAGATCCTACAGGTGAGTAGGATTGTTGAGCCAAAAGTTTCCAGGGCTGCACCAGGGCTGTCTGAGGAAGCTGTGCACAGCCACAAAACACAAGCAGCACAGCAGAGACAAAGGCACAACCTCCAGGGTATTCCCCTATTGGGTACATCCACAGGGGCAAAGCTAAACGAGCTGAAAGGAACATGGCATCAGGCCTTGCTTTGGAATTGCTTTTAATTTTTTTTTTTTTGGCATGAGTCAGGGCTAATGAAGATCTGATTGCAACTTACTTTCCTGTGATTTTAAATAGAGGAATAATGAACATGCTTCTCTACAGTGACAGCCACTTTTCTCCCCCTCAGGTATTTTGAACTCACAGCCTGAGCCTCAGTTACCACATGAAATCTACATAGAGACTTGCCCAAACTTCAGGAGCAGACTAGTTCTGAGATTCTGCATAGTGGCCAGCTCTGACAGGGACATTAAAACTTTGCTGGTGTAAATGGTAAAATCTAAAAAGTCCATCAATATATGCAGCACAGGTGTAAACTGAAGAATACTGCTCAAACAGGCAATATTTGATTTCAATTTCTGAAAATTAAAAATGGCACACTAAAGATGCAAGAAGTCATGCTCATTCCATCTCTGCAGTTTTTTGCTCTGTGGAGCTGTGAACAGTTCCCAATAACAATTCCCAGGCAACAAAGAGGACTGAAATCTCTGACCACGACTCTCTTTTTCTACCGCTCGGTATATATCTTCAAACATGACATATCAGCATTTTGGGGAGCATTCCTTTTATACTATCTCATTTCCAGCCATTTCACACATTTCCAAACCAGACTACCCATGACCTTGCAAAAATTGCTGCTGCTTAAAATGAGACTGGATGATCAAATACTGTAAATGCATCTAAAAATAAGAACTAGATGCAGATTAAATGGAGNGCATACAAAGTAGCTGCTCTTTTACTCCAGACAGAGGAAAATGCTTTAATAGCTGCCTCTCTGAATGACAGCACCTACCTGCCTTGCTAAAACATGCCCTTAGTCTTATGAGAAAAGCCACAACAAGACAGAAGGCTACTTACTAGTGTTCCATAGAGTCCAGGCGGGAGAATCAGAGGCTGAAAATCACTCTGATGAGAAGATTTAGCTCCCTGCAGCATTCAGACAGTTGGTCCCATTACGGCCATCGGGCGGCTGAGTTAAAGGGTGGCCGTGCACAAACATAAACAGCTTGTCAGCACAAGCCAAAGAGGCGGGCCTGCCCTGCCAGCCACAATGCGAGCCAATGATTAGCTCCTGCCTCGAATTCTGGGTGTTCAAGATATTGCGTTTCATTCTTAAGCAGGCGAACAAGAGGGACTGACTGGGAAGGGCTAAGGCTTGACGGTTTACTGCTTGGCATTAAAATGCTTAAGGTGGAAGGAAAAACAAAAATCAGTAGATCACTTCAGGAAAAGCACATATTTGCTGTGTATTCATACAAATACTTTTAGGAAGCCTGCAGGCATCTCCAATGCACTATTTCTTTTAGGTCAATCAAACATACAAAAAACCAAAAGACCTCTAAATTAAATTTAGTTCATGTTCACTGTATAGAAATTTCACTTGCAAAGTCTCTAATTGTAATTCTCTCCATCCTTTTTCTTATCCTCATCCTTCCTAATATGCTTTATCTGCTTTATTTGCTGACAGTGGCATTTCTCACTTCTCTGTCACAAATGTTTTACCCTGACCTTCTTGACCTGACCCCCCAACCTTTATTGATCCTCCTATGATTGCTTCTCTTCACCTCCATCTTAACCGCTTGTTTTTTGGGTCCTGATCTCCTGGAAAGAGCAGAGTCACAACAGAGGCACCTTAGATTAAGGTTCTGTGATACAACCACGTTGATCTAGCAAGCTATTGTGGTCAAAAGTAGAGGTGTTAAGTCTCCCTTCTCTTCAGCACCACACTGTGCCCTCCGTGTCTGTCCCCCCATCATTCAAGGAAGGGTAATGTAGCACAGAAGCAAATGCTTTTCTGTCAGTTTACTGATCTTAACACAGAGACAAAAGAGGTATTGCATGGAGTGAATACTCTCTGAAATATAAGCTCCTTCTGATCTTGCCTCAGTCATCTATGTTCCCACCTGTCTGCCCAAGTTCCTCTCTCCTTTGTTGTTTGAATTGAATTGTTCCTAGTTAATTGAATACCCTGCTTACAGCTGCTGATCCCATTTCATCCCAGCTCTGTCCTACTTTCTTATGCCTCTAGTTTGGCTGTGAGGCCTGTCTGCCACCAAAATCTGTCTCATCAAGGTTTTGTAATAACTCCCTGCATAAATATCATGCTTTGTGCTTCACGCCTCAGGCTCTTAGAGCTCTTTTTTGCTTTGGAATTAACTAAAACCATCATTAAAAACCACACCATCTTTTTGGCTTTCATTGTTTTTTCTCTGACCTTTCTGATTAATTCTTCTCTCAGCATCTACTCCTCCCTCACTTACAATCCCAAAGGCATTCTACTTCTTGTTATATTCTATCCAGCTTTTACTATTTGCTTGTGCAGGCTCGTGTACTGCTTTATGTCAGTGATTTACAAGCATCCGTTTGTATTTTTCAGGTTTCTATTTTTCTCCAGTCCCATACTTCACCCTGTGTTTTAGGCATATTGTATTAAATGCCCTGACAGCTCCTAATTTTAAGATCTTTTTTCTGGGGTCAAATTAAAGCAGTCCAATCACACTACACTCCGTATAGTCTTGGCACAAGTCGTTTCTCGCCCCCTGTGCTTTGATAACGGAGCTGAACTCCCAGCAGAAGCAGATGCTGGAGTTAGCAGCTCGTTCAGACGGGCGGGCGTATCACAGCTCTGCGGCTCCTGCTGACAGGCTGCACGAGAGTTCTGGCACAAAGCGCTGCATCACAATGTGTTCAAGGCACGTTTGCAAGTTTTTCTTCACAGTGAGACGCACTAGGCACGTTCTTCAATGACATCTCAGATTCTGATGCAATTGCAGAGCTACATCAGTTGCCACCCAAGTACATAACATACACTGCATCTACTTTTGCCCAGATTTCTTACTCACACTGGCTATCCACACTAACACCATTATTTTACCAGAGCTCTCTTCTAGTATTTTTAGCATGTAAATCCCTGCCCAGGTTCACCGTGTGATCACAGTATATGATTACTTTAATTATCTTGATTATTGAGCCTGGACCTTATTCCCAATGCACCTGCATTGTTTTCCACGAATATTCAGCAGCTGAGGTAATCTTTTACTCCATACCAAACCCACATTGCTTGCACCTCCATGAAAGCCATGCTTTCATGTCCTGAGCTTCAAGGCCATTTCAGAGTTTCTCCTTTCTTACTGATCCACTCCCACAGCTCTCTTCATCACAAGGCCTGGCTTTTCAGTTTTCTCTCTTCCTTACAAAGCTCTCTTTTCTTACCTTATCTTCTATGCTGAGAATGCACTACTTCATCAAATCAAATTACTTAATTTTCTTTCTTTTCTACAATCTACATGTCAAAAATATAGAAATAATGTATCAGAGTGAGAGTAGGAGAAACTATGAATAGGTGAAAAGTCACTCCAGGAAGAGAGATGTTTCATCAGTGTATATAAAATATATGTGCTACAAATCTTCTACCATCAACTATATATTGCATGTTATGCACCTTACGCTGTTAGATTTTTTTTCTGGAACAGGACAGGCATGAAAAGCTCTTGATGGATGTGGATCAAGTGCCCAAATGCTGTACATGAGATTGTGAAAAGACTGCTATGAAAAGACTGCTTGTAGATGCACAAGAGAAAGCAAGCTAGCTATTGCATCTCTGACTTCCATGGAAATTTATTTAAAATGCTAATTCAGTGTAGCCACAAATAAAGAAACAAAAGAGAGAGCAAGAATGAGCTGATTTAGAGGACTTTGTTGAAAAGGCACACTTTAGACAAAGTCACTCTGGGTACAACTCCTGTGACTCCAGTCATAGAATTATGCCAAGGATGAAGCTGCCTCTTTGTCCTTAAGCCTTGTATGACACAGGAAAATTGTTACTAGCACTGCCAACAATACCAACCCAGGCACCAGCTAAGTGTTATGGCCAAGCTGAATTAATAACTTACTTTTATCAAAAAGGTCGTCATCTCCCTCTCTTTACCACCATTCCCAGCTGCACAGGCCTGCTCCTCTCTCACAGGTGTTTCAGGAACAGTGTCAAAGCTCACAGACTAAATTTGTGTTGCTGGATATGTCTTTCAGACAGGTTAATGACCTGACTCAATATCTCTACCATGTTAAACACTCCAAGCACCAGTGGAGGGAAACAGTAAACACATGTGGCTGAAGACAGAGGGAAAAAGGTGGAGACCAGAATCACCACTTTTTTTTTCATATGCAAAATATGGCTGTCATCCCCAAGAAGCTACCATCTATTCTGGGATGAAACTTAAAACCATGACCCCCAAACCCACACCATTCTTAAACACAAGATCCCCAAAGCTGATGAGTCCCTTGCAGCTCAGCATATTCTGTGATTCTATATGATTCAGCAGAACGTTGCCCACTCCCTCAGCTGCGGGCTCCATGGGGGACATTTTGACTCTGATCCCTTTCATATTACCACCCATGCATCTGGCTTCTACTATTTATTGTTTGCTTTCCGAAACTGGGTTTTTTTCCTTACCATTTTGTGGCCTCAGCCCACCCTCACTCTGCCCTTTCTTCTCAAAACAAGCTCAGCTGGATGCTATTTTGCCTGTTCTTTGTATCTCCCTTTGGGGCCAACAAGGAACCTCAGGCCCCCACCGAGGCTCGGGCTGACCAGTTTGTATCTACATTGCTGCTGGGAGGAGACCTGCCCTGTTCTCAGGCAGAAGCCACAGATGCTGCAGAATGGGGTGGAGTGAGATTTTGTTGTGTTTCACTGGCCTGCTTTCAGTTATAAAGAGGGTTACAAGTTATTCCCAGAAAACACACAAGCTCAAGCAATGGAAGACTTCAGATAGTGACAAAAGAAGTGAAGCTGAAATGTCTCATTTTACTGTTAAAAAGGAAAACAAATGGCAGAAATGGGAAGAGATAGTATGCAGATGCACCACACTAACATATGACACTGCAGTCAGTGGGAACTTGGGCTTAGTCCCAGCTCAGACCATGTGCATTTTGAACTTTGAGCTCTTGGACCACTTCCTAATTAGAGAGCAAGTGACACACTGTGGAACTATTTAACCCTTTGGTGCCTCCTGAGGTGTAGCAAATGCCAAAAGACTCTCTGGGGAGGTGTCTAACCCCTGGAGGCCACACAGACTCTAGGATCTATCCCTATGCTCCAAATGGCTTAAGTGAAACAACTGCTGTCAGCACCTCTTTTCATGGCTTCCTACACAGAAAGGTCAGGCTTACAACTACTCCTTCCTGTGCTGCTGAACAGTTGCTGCAATCTTCACCTAACGTGCCAGCTTTCCATCCAGAATCTGCCCGTCTTCAAGACAGAGTAGTTCCTTACACCTCATCAGTAATGCTATGCCAAGGATCAGATCAAACAGAGATACCTGCTGCAACCTAATAGCGTAAATAACACCGCACGGAACCAAGAGACCTGCTTCTCTGCTTCACAGGAGTGGAAAAGCAGCAGAGTATTACCAAATTGTAACTGTAACTAAAAATACAATTATAGCATTAGGGGCTGTGTGAAAAGAAACAAGGGTTATACAGCTGATGTACATCAACAGCTGTCATGACTATCACTGGTGTTCTAGTTAGGTCTGCACTACCACTTTTAGTGATTTCATTTTTTATATCCCTTTGTAAAGTGATAATATTATGTCTTACCTATTTCACAGAAGTTCTGTGTGGATACATTTACAGTTCTTTGAAGCTCTCATTGAAGACATTTCAGACATACAAGCTTGTTTTTATTTTCACTATGGACTTAAGCATATCCTTTGAAAGCAAATAAACAGGATAACTACTTTGTCAAGGTAAGTTGTTTTTTTTTTTTAAATTTCTTACCACCTCAAAGGTCACTCATTCCGAACACAACACAAATACATTAATAAAAGGAGAAGCGCCTCCAAAAATACATGCACTGTGGGTAAAGGTTAACTTTGGCACTGTAGCGCCCAGTAAACCACGCTGCCATAACTGGCTTCTATATCCAAACTGGCTATAAACTACCTTAAGCCTTGCTATACTACATTACAGGCATTTATCAGTGAAATTCTGTGAATTAATCTAGACACAACATTTAAAGTCCACTGTTGTAATGGGGTGGTTCATGCCCTTCTAGAAGGGTTTTGCAAACAGTGCTGAAACACCCTATATTTCTGATTAGAGTTAAAAAAAAAAAATCAGAAGGACAAATGCTTTGGCTTTGGAGCAGACCTACATTCAGAGTGTCAGGTATGCTGACAAAGAGAGCCAAAAAGGAGCCACAGACCCAGAAGCACACACATCCACCCTAATTTCAAATTACAAGATGACTTGTCTCCAAGGAATGCTTTCCTATGTAACAGTATAAACATTTCTAGTGGTATGTTTGGAACTGACAAATTCCTTATTAGGTACGGCCTTTGCATCGCAGGCTTTGTCACAAAGAAAAAGATATCACCTCTGCAGTTTCTCATACTTCTCTGTGGCCTATGTTCTTGCTCACACAGAACTCAAGGGAAATACCCAAAAGAACTCTTTTGTGCAGACCTTGCTGTTACACAACAAACAGACAGCATTAATTAGAAGACTGCCTTCAAGATAGCTGTGGTTCCTGCTCCCATAAGAAACCCTATTCATCGTGAGCTCAGCAGTAAATATTCCACTTGTTTCCTTGGCACAGAACCAAATTCCTGCATCAACTAGAGCTAAAGATGCTCAGAGACCAAGAGGGATTTGCCCATCACAGGAAAAATGCTCAGATTAGCGATGCAGTGACCTTGGTTGAAAGAAAGCACTTTAATACATGCCTTTCTGCCAAGCATAGGAGAACTCCTGCTGATTTCACTGTCACATCAATGAGGTCAGCCATGGATTTACCCAGGAACTAAAAGGAATTAACTCCCTTCACACATACACACCCCCTGAATAATGGACAGAGTGGTCTGCGCCTAATGGTGCAGATGTGACTTGTCCCTCCCCTCTCTCAGTGTGGATCAGGAGTTTACCTCTCCCTGAATGAGACTACTGATGCATTTTATGCCTTCTTGCTGAATTGGAGTGAGTGGGATACAAAAAAAAAACAACCGCTATAACCAACTTACTTCTACATCCCCTTTCTACCCAGCAAGCCTAGACAAAGTGTGCCAGTTACCGAGCATGCGGAATCACCTAAATAATTTAACTGCTTGAAACTGTAGAGGCACAACAAAGGTCAGAATCATTCATTTGGACAAAGAAATTAAAGAGATTGTGGTGTGTCCTATATAAGCCTTTAAGCAAACACAAGAGTCCAAATTTTCGGTATCCTCATAGAACAGGCTAATAAGAGGAATTTTAATGAATTCCAGGTGCTCTCAAGCCAAGTTCCTCATGACTACCTATCCCCCTCAAAAAGCAGGGACATCCTAGTTCTCAAGCAAAGCTCTGTTATAAAGGTATTCTGAGCAGCAGGAGAGGAAAAGAAGACTTTACCATTAAAAATACTACAAAGTTCAGCCATGCAGGAAAACTCAATTAAAATATAAAAGTCCCCTTGATCCAAGTAGCAAAAAGCCTTAACCTGTCATGCAATCAGAACCAAACCAAATCCAGGTCTGGACTTAATTATGCCATGCCATTTTACAGCAGCTTAAGAAAATGGAACTGGGGGTCAAAATAATCCTAGAATAATTCTTCAGTCAATCACACATATAAGAACCTGGGTAAGAATGGATAACAGACAACATCAGCAGACTGAGCATACAAAGGTTAATTAAAGGCAAGAACAGCAGCAAAAGAAGTCCATAGACAAAGGGCTCACTTCAGAGTGATAGCATCTACCACAAAATTTCTGTATGGTCTACAAAATTCAAGCAAACCTACAAAACTAATGCATACTGAAAGGATGGAGTTCTGGCCAATATCTGCTTACTGATTTGAAAATAAATGGAATTCATGGAATGCTAAAACTTTTCCGAAATACATATTTTCTTATGAGTTCTACACATATTTAAAACAAATTCTCCATAATAAAGTATTTATATGAGATTGTATGTTTATATAGCAACTGTAAATTTCAGGGAGAAATCTATATAAGAACATACTTGTAATTAATATGAAAGGATAGAGGACATATCATTTAATTATTTATTCAATGTAAATATAAAATCAACCAAAATAAAATTTTTTAAATTGCAAACAAAATATTCTAGATATGTTCCTTGCAAATGTTAATTGGGGAGAAGAAACTTAAAGTCTTTTGAAATAATACCTAGCCAGAAAAAATGCTTGAAGACATTGTATATTCTAGCTCAAGCAAATAAATAAAAATGTACATGCAAAAGCAGTGCCAATGCTACCCAAATTAATAAGGGTTTCCTGAAAATATGTAGCATGAAATAAAATTATAATCTCTATAACTTGCATCCAGCATCACTACAGTATTTTTATAGTAATATGAAATCAGTTCCATGTCAGTCTGGGCTTTTTTCCTATTTAACAGAGATGTCTATGAAAGAACCCACCACTTCTTCCAACATTCATTCTTCTTATTGCTCTATTCTGCCTCATTCCTTGAGCAAGGATCCCCTGATTCTGTTAAAACAGCCAGAGCTGCCCAACTGCAACACAGTGCTCCACCAGGCCCTTTGTGTTGACCAACGCTACAACAGGGATTAAATTATAGCTCACACACTGTGATGCTATTTTGCATGCAAGGAACAAAATCTGTGTGAGGTAATACTGCATAGTACCCAGGGCCTGGATGGACGGCAGGCCTTGAAACTTTGTGTGCGTTCAGTTGTGCTGTTCTGCATGCTTGTCAAGGTCAGCAATGTGGCACATTTAAGGGAGGCTTCGTTCACTGAAAGGATTGTTGTTTGCTCTCAGTTGCTTTCCGACTCAAGCTCAGGATGAGAGAGACCTCACAGAAGGAGGCAATGATTATTGCAATGCAATTGCTAAAATTCCGTAATTGCTCAGATTAACGCAGTTATTTTAAAGCTATATTTCCTGGTCATTTTAAGGTTGGGTGAAAGACAGCAAAAACTACAAGTCAGTCAGAAAGGATGCTTATCTTGAATTCATCCCGCTGGCATCCATAGATATGATGATATCTGAAATCAAACACATGGAAAACCCTTGATATTCCAGAGGATTCAAGAACATTGGTGTCCACAATACAGAATAACAGGTCACATGTGTTCTGAAAAGCAAATATTATGCAGAGTCAAAAATCTGTTTAACTTGTGAATGAGGGAAAAAGTTAGACTTTCTCTTAGTATTTCAAAAAATGAAACTGAAGATGGTCCCGTCTTTTTTCCTTTCACTTCCTTCCTCATCCACAGTAATTTCAGACTCTACAGCAAGTTCCAGTATCACTTTTTAGAAGGCGAAGACCCATAGAGATACTCAATACCATCCTCAACAGAATAAATTATCATTTGGGGTGTTCTTCTAAGAAATCTTGTTACCGCTATACTTAGGAACCTCCTTGATACACAGAGGTACTGAATGCCATGATGTTTGCCCAAAGCAGGATTTTGTTGTCAATTGTGCATGTTAATGCATTTTAATTAATGCACAAGCATGGTAATTTTATATTTCTCCATTAAGTGACTCTATTTCAGTTGTTAAGAGATTGACAGCCTTTACTGGCTAGCATGAAATTTTTCATGCTAGATGACTGCCTCATTAAAAAAATCAGCCAAAACAATTGAATTGTTTTTGAGAACAAGATTAAGAAAAATCAGATTGCTTTGCATGACAAAAATTCAGGTGTCTTTATTTGAGAACTATGACAATCCTCAGCTTTTCAGTAGGAGCCTGGATACTAAACAATAGGGAGAGGCTTTAATCCAGACAATGACTTTTTTAACATCACATGAATATGTACATTAACCTCACTGTGACCCAGTGCGTACTCACTTGGGAGATGAATTTTTTTGGGATACAGGCAGCCTGCTTTCTGTTCTTTCCTAGTTTGTGTAGCATCCCTTAAATACAAACTTTGCAACAGAGGAAGATATTAAACCACACACATCCAATCCAGTTCAATGAAAAATGACAGAATAAATTCACAAGGCACTGAAGGAAACTCTGGTATGACGATAAGTATTCCCAAGGGCAGCTCTCTTAGAAGACATACTGTCTTACAAAAACTCCCCAGTATGAAATACTGCTGGTTTTATTGCATACTGTACAATTTCCTCACTGTTCCTTCCTAATTACAGCTATGTTAGCCAGCTCAAGACCCCAGTGTGGTCAAGAAGTGTGCTTTGCAGGTGAGCAATAATGGAAAGTCTTGGTCCAGATAAAGACAGTGGAATCTATTCAGTGAATGATGCCAAGTGAACAGAACAAAGAGACTGCCCTGTCATTGTCTTCCTCCAAGCTGGCTCTTAGTGGGATCAGACTTTGGCTATAGCAAATAAAATGGCCAATAATTGTTAGCAGCAACAATTAAGCCATTCATTGGGCCTTTTGGAGAATGATGGATGGAGTTTCTTGTACCATCCTCACCCCAGCTGCACTCTTTGTCAATTCCTCCTTCATGGAAGTTGTGCAATTTGAGCATCTGTTCTGAATGAGTAGATAAACAAAGTGCTGTGGACTATGGTATATACATACACCCACTGACAAATAGTCCTGTGAAGAGACAGCGACCCACTGACCTAGGGAATTGCACTCCCAATGTGATAGGCACCCCTATACCTACTTTTAATCCCCATACCAGATAAAAGCAATCAGCTGAAGGGATCTCTTTATAAAGACACTCTATTAACACCTTTATTTAGATGGTTCACCAGAAGCACAGATGACATAGTGATGTTGTACCACTTGTTGCTCAGACAATACTCAAACTTTCCTCAGTGACAAACAGAGGGGAAGAATATTTACAGGAAAATGCTTTCCAGATGATAGGGTCAGAGTAGTGTGGGGTCTCTGCTGCTCAAGGATCTCAGCTATGTTTTCCCAGCTCCATAAATCATAACATTAGCTCTGGTTTCTCCTCGGGTTAGCTGGCTGAGGATCAAGGAACATCAAAAAGACCTTTTTTCTTTCTGCTCTCCATAGCACTTGCACTCAGATGTGTTTATCTGCCCTCATATCTTCAAGAATAAAACAAAGAAAAACCTTTCAGAAAACATTTTAAGGACAGAACCATTTTTAAAAAGCATCACTGTAAGCCAATGGTGAGGGAAGTCATACTTCCCAAGAAACAGAAATGTTTTACATGTGGTCCTCCCCTACGCATACTTTCTGATACTGAACAACCTATAACCATTTATGGAAAAGAAGAAATTAACTGCAATTATTATTTCAGTGCATGAACAATCAAGGTCAGAATCAAAGCAAATCATCACATGTCTTCTGATAATTACAGTGAAAATAATTACTTATTTTCTCATCAATAATTATTAATTCCTAGAAGACCTCTGATGTCATAGCATGTTATTCATTATAAGCATTATACAATGGCATCCATATTACAAGCTTCACTATGTTAACCCTTAACATGTTCCTAAAAACAAAAGAAAAGCTGAACAAATTCTCCATTTCTCATTTTAAAGCATACACTATTAATTTTATAGAGAAAAAGTACTTTGGGCATTCTACCTAGTAGGGACACCGATGGTTGGAAGCCCATGAGGGGTAAAATTTTGCCATGGGAATATGTAGTATGAGTTGCATTCACGTTTAGGATGGCTGTGTCTTGGTCCAAGGTTAGTAAGTATATTGTCCTGGGAACTCCAAACATACTAAAATAACTGGGGTGTTAGTTACCTAATTCTTTAACCAATTTTCAACCTCATTACTTTACTTTTACATAGCAATTACCCTGACTTTTACATAGCAATTACTACTGACTTAAATTTAATTTAATTTAAAATGTGAGGGGCACACACACTGTAACAAAGCTATGGCAACCTATAGATTTCAGGTATGTCAGTGGGGCCAACACTCAGAATGCCAAGGGAGTTGATGTCAACTTCCACTTTCAAAAACCTAGCCATGACATCCAGCAGATCTACTCCTCTGCATTCTGCCAAGATCACTTATTTCAGTGAACCTATTTCGAATAAGAACAGAAGCTAGTTCATTACAAGGTATTCAACAGAGGTAGCTCATTATCAGTCTGAAAACTCCCTAATTTCTTAAAAAAGGCCCTTGTGTGAGTGAATTCCCACTGAACTGAAGAGTGGAGGGGGGAAAACAGAATAAAAAAGTTTTAAACTTTTTTTCAATTGCTCCCCTAGATAGGTAAAGGAGACTCAAAAGTACTGAAGCCTTTAAACTAAAACAATCCATGCTTCCAAAAGACAAACAAGTTTTAGTGATCTGGTTATTTCTGATTTAGTGTCTTTAAAATTAGGTCATTACTTTTCGGAATGCTTTGAAATAAATGAATGATGGGACAGGATTTCAGAATGTTCTTAACAGTAATCCATACCATTCCTGAGGATAAACTGTTTTATCTTTGACCTTCTAGCTTATCCCTTTGGGAATCACATTATTGTCTCATAAGAAAAGAGGTACCCATCTTAATATTCCTGACCTAATGAGTTTTGCAAAATCCTTTCAAAGTACTAGCTAACCAGATTGATTTATTACTGTTTTATCCATCCAGATCAAGCTGGATTTATGATTAATTGCATGCTTGCAAATAATCTTTCAGACTTTTATTCATCCTTCCCTGTATGAAAAAGAAAATAAAAAGTCATCTGAGGAGTACAACAGCCCCTCATGTTTGTTAGCTTGCATTTGTGTAGATCCTTTCAACTGCTTTATGGAAGGGACAACAATGACATTGTCAGAATAAATTTAAATTTCATTTTTAATATGTCACTAAAGTAATACAAGTTGCAGTGTCAATGCAAAAAGAGATATCAAAAATTATAGTTTCAAAATTAAATTTAAAAATCCTAGGAAATTCAAGGTACAGCATCTTTTCAACTGCGATTTGCCCCTCTGGGATCCTTCAGATTTTTTATTCCTTCCTATTAAACAAGTAGGTTTATCATCTCAAAATAAAAATGGCTCTTAGAAATCGTAGTGGTTTGTGTGATGTACATTTCCAGAAAGATTAAATATTCCTTTTGGCTCAGATATGTTGGTTACATTGCTCAGTTAAGTTATGGCTTGTATTCACACGCTACAACCTTGCTTTGTGAAAGATGATCTGAAGAGCGTACAAACCGAACATATGAAATACCTTCAGCATGGAAGAGTATTATAATGGGGCTTTGTGAACTAGAGAGTTCACTGATTTCGGATGGCAGTTTAGTCCTACTGTGTACCTTACACCATATCTTTCAAACAGAAGATAGCAGAAAAGGTGATGTTAACAGATGTGTGACTGCTCCTGAAATCTACTTGTAAGATGGATAAAGAGCAGAGTGATGGGAAAAAAACTGGTCTTATAGAAAATGCAGATGAAGATTCTCATCTGTGAGACTCTCATGTCGTCCACATTGTGATCCTCACTGTTCACCCCAAATCACAACACATTGTCCATGAGTCAGTTAGTGTGTGATGGTCATGTGTCACGCTGCTGCTATTTCATGTCAATAATCAACATTGAAATTTAGATTCTGTAAATAATCAAAAGTCAACATACTTCATTAAACTTAATAATGAATATTATTACCTTAGTAATTAAGTTTTTCATGAATCTTATTAGCTTAGTAATTGGCAATAGTGTCTTGACGATTTTAAGGGAAATCTCTGTAGGTGGTCCAGAAATATTTTTTAACTACAGCCATGTTTTGGTCAGTTGAGTTAATTTTAATTAATATACTTCATTAACTTAACACTAACAGCCTAAGGGAGATACTTCAAGTGAACCAGTAAGACAGCTTTAAAATAAAGTCACAGTAAATGTATGTCATTCCCTAATTTTAATTACATGCAATTTCAAGCCCATGTCGAAGCAAAATCTGGTATCCTGAAGACCAATTCAGATAACACAGTACTGACATCTGTTTTCTGAATTCAGATAAAGAGCCAAACAAGAAAGATAATAAGTGAGGGCAAAGAAGGTTTTGATTTATTTGTAATAGAACTTGTCAGCAGTCTGGGGACAAGGATTATTACCTTCTGTTTCTGTACAATAACTAGCTCAGTAACAAAAAAATGTATTCCTAGATGCTACAGAAATAGCAAAGAGTAATAATAATATAAATGCAGAATAAAATAATAATGCCATTGGTGCAAGCCAGAATTTCATACGAGGTATACTGACGAGTGTTTAATGAACTGGACTGAATCAATGTGACACTGCACAGTTCTTAGGGAACAACCAAGTCCTGTATAATTTGATTTTAAAGAAATTACCGCTGCTGCAGTTATTTTTATCAGATTTTTTCTTCAAGCAAAGCTCACAGAAAACAGCAGCATCCCTATTTTTTTTTCTTTAACATTATCAGATGATTAAATAGATTGGGCCTACATGTAGTTTGTTATTTGAAAATCAAAATCCAAAACTCAGCCTAGGTATCTGAGCTATGTTAATTTACATTAATTGATGCCTCTGTTACCTTTTTTTTCCTCAACTGGATAAGCATAATGTTATTCTTCCAAAAAGATTTTTACATCTTTGTAATTCTCAAATAGCAGAAATATTTGTGTGAAAGGGAAAGGAGAAAGGAAGGTAAGGAGGAGGGATTAATTACTGTAAGATGTTTATGGGAATTTGTCCTTACCTAGTTCATTTGCCTCAGAATTCTTCTTGTAGGCAATTAGGAGAAAGGAAGAGTGATCACAGAATACTAATTGGAAAGAAAAGACCAACATGGATATGTAGTCTTTCCTATAACTACAGTAGAGAGAAGGTGATCATGGAATGCAGTGTTGCCAGTTTTAAAGAGCAGAGGGGAGAGGAAACACTTCCTCTATGAGTAGAAAGGAAGAAGACTAAAACACAATTAGAAAAAGCTGCTTGCTTGAAGTAAGAGAAAAAACTTGGAGTGACACAGAAAGGGAAGGAAAAAAGGAAAGAAATAGTGGAAAAAACTATTTTCCTTTTCAGCAACTTGGTAAGGCATCTTGGTAAGTAACAATGGATTTGGCACTATCAAATCTAAATATTTAATGCCTTGCACGGGTTATCCATGTTGGCAGCTCACCCTGTGCTTAGCAAGGAGAATATTGAAAATCCTCTTGAACTGTGGCCAGTTGCAAACTGGCTGGACAAGACTAGTCTGGTGCCATTACTGGTGTACCCCTTCCTACTCTCCAAGAGAGGTCAACCACAAGGTGAACAGGTTTGTTCCCTGATCAGCCATGCATGCTGCCTGGCTTTCCTACAGGCCAAGGTAAAGCATCAGGCAGTTTCACACGTCCCAGAAATATTTATTCAGCAGGGCTGAAACCAATGAGGCAGCCTATCAGTGTCACTGATCTGTTACCAGAGGTAAAGGTATCTGAGAATCTGACACACCAGCAAGCACGGGAATGCTCACACCTCAGTGCCTTCAGAGAAAGTTACAAAGCACTGATGCATGTAATAGCAAATAAGATTTCAGCTCAGGGCTGCAGCACCAAGAACTGCAGGGGATTGTTTAGTATGCAGTGAGCATATGCCTAAAAAGTCAGTGCACATGCAATCAGAATTTCAACATCCTGTGCACATCAATGAACTTTGCTTAAGCTTCATCAGGATCCATTTACATTCTGGATAAGAGATTTGGGAGGAAAACTGGTATATGATATAAAGAGCAAAATAAAAGGCCAATTTTTTTTTTTTTTTTTTTTAAATATTTGTCAGGAAGACGCCTGAGCAGATTTTAAATAAAACACCTCTGAAATTTTCCATCCGTGTCCCAAATCTTCCCAGAAGAACTTCTGAAATTATTCAGGACACATATGAATAATTTCTCTATATTTTAGAGACTTAGGCAGGGGCTTTCAATGTATAATCCAAGCAAGCAGTGGATTAACTGTCTTCAGCTGAAAGCCTGCCAGATGACTACCCTTCCCCACACACATGGCATTTGATGTCTGCCCTTTTAATATTTTGACATTTTTGTGAGAGACATTGTCCTGAAAGGTCACCACTTGTCTCAGCAGCTGGCTGGCTGCCACTCAGACTTGGGAAGCTTAGCTCCACAGCTGTCATCAAAAAATGACCATTTTCACAGCTAAGTTTCAGAGAAGCTATGAATTTATGTCTATGAAGGGAAAAAGGAGACAAGAGGAAGGAAAGGGAAGCTTCAGAATCTTTTACTTGCTACAGTGAAGACAGGCATTTATACATATAGATCTGTAAGATGAGGCTGAAGTATTTCAAAAGCAGCTTATAACACAACAGTCATCAAATACCTGTGTTACAGCAGCATTATCAAGGGGCTTATACCATGAATATCTTTAGTCCTCTACTGCAACAAACAACACACATATCATCTCCCTCGTCACTAAATGGCAGTCACCTGTTAACTGTGAAAATGACATTTTCACATGACTCATGAAAAGCTGACAGTACCAATGGTCCCCAAGAAATAACAAAACCTGTAAATAAAGCAAGAAATGTGACATAGCAACAGAAACAAACTGGCTACAGCCTGCACTTCTTGTGAAATTATCTGACATATATACTTGGTACTGATCACAGGCTGTTTTCAAGAAGCAGATTTCATTCACAGCACAGTAAGAATTCATTAGCCATAAACTGGATAGGACAATAGCAATACAGAAGCTTTGAATTAGAAATGTGAATAAAAACCAACGTACTGCTTCTTCAGTGCTATGAGACCAAAAACACACTGACAAATATCAATTTTCTCTCTTACAGTATCACCACAACACTGAGAAACCTTCAGCTCCACTGCTTCCCAATCACCTTACTATCCTGTCTTGATGCCACTGTAGCAGATAAAGATCGTTTCATGTATAGACAGAGTGAGATGGGTGAAAAACATGCATTGCTCACCGTGCTATGTTCATTGTTCTTATCAGGTCAGACGCAGACTTACGGGTGCCCCTTATGATGACTATTTGTGCTTCTGATAATAAGGTATTGTCGAGGTTCTTAATGAAAAGTCCGGGTCTGCATTTATAGATTTTTTAAAAAAAGATTCCAGGTGAAAAATACCATGGAAAATTTTTCTTCTATGTGCTCACAAACTGTCTATTACTGCTAAAGTATCTTTCCTGCTGTATATCTAATACTATCTAATCTAAGCAGAAAAACATCTCACTATGAGTACCTCCTGCATTTGCTGGACTTCTCTCCTCACAGACAAAATGGCAAGCAGATATCCCCAAAATCAACAAACACAACTGCAAACTCTTTGTTATGGAAAGCTTTCATGCATCTCTTTCCCGCAGCAGCTCTTCCACTGGAAGTCAGAACAATACTGCAGAGAAGCTTTCCCTGTCAGGATGTTTTCAGCTGCTTTTCCAAGCAGAAGACTAAGGTAGAAACCTTAATTAGCAATCTGAAAGCACCACACAGGCAAGGAATACTTACATTTGCAACTGTATTTGTGATATTTGCGCACTGATCCAGCGACTGGTGATTACAAAGAAGAGAAAGAGCTTTTTAGGCTGCCTTTCAAGTCTTGCAGCAGTGAAATGAAGGCTGCTATCTGAAAGCTACTCATTTTCTATATGCTGTGCTCTACTTGCTTCCCATGTGCATACAACACAGCTGCCAGATTTAATAACCATGTCAGCCTGCTTTCCCCAGAAAGCAGCAGAGAGATGACAGGATGAAGTAGCCAGAGTGTTAATCTGTAGTTATGGCTGCACTAAGCCTTGAATGAATGTCACAGTTTTATTGCCCTTGAAAAACAAATAAATAAAACAAATCAATGCTGTTTGTGAAAAAAATACGTGCAAAAGTATTTCAGAAATGTTAATCCATACTTGCCTCAGTGATATTAAAGTACATTAAAGACATTTCGCTTTTTTTTTTCCCCTGCTCAGTTAACAAGTCCTAGAACTTGAGGGGTTTTTTTTCCCTTACAGAATACATTTTTCCTAGCAGTGTATGCTTGTACCCCAAAAGAACAAAACCATTAACTGACAAATTAGTTGAGCTTCCCTTCTCTCCTGTTTCTCTCTGGAAGGAAGCATTTCCATACCTGTTTGTCTTTGCTGACTTCTTTTAGGCAAAAAAAAAAAAAAGAAAAAAAAAAGAAGTTAATTAAAAAGAGGGGAAATTCCCTTTTACCATTTAAATTCTCCCACGCACAATGGTTCCTAGAGCACTGGACTTTAGTATCTGCTGTGGTCAGTTCACTGCCAAGGTGGAGCATCGCCGTACCTCCAGCTGTAAAACCAGTTCCACGCGAGGCAAGGGCGGCCAGACTTTACATGACAAGAGAAGGTGCCACTCATGCAGTCAAAAACAACAAACTAAAAACAAACCCAGAAACGCTCGGTTGAATCTGCAACAGTGCAGGGATGCCGCAGAGGTCATATGACATCTGTGCACGTCTCTTTCTCTCTCTCATTTATATTCCTTTCACTTCCCTTGGAGGCACCTTCTCAGCAGGGAGTGGTTTCTGTGGAAACTACGGACAGTCGGTTTTCCCCTCGGAGAAACTGTTACTATGGTAACCTTACATAATGTATATGGCCTAGATTCTTTTTAAAAATAATCTAACCCTGAAATTCTCATTATAAAATTAGAGCTGATATGTCTGGGGGGCAGGAAATACAGTTATTTAAAAATTGCATTAGAAATGTAGGCTAAAAAAAACCAAATGGTGTTACAAATTAAATGAGGATATAGGGGGCATGTCATTGCATCAGTCACAAACACAAAATAATTTGTAAATGCCAGTAAATGTGTTCTATTATTTAGCACTTGTGGGAAGCAAGGAGGAAGGGAAGCATACACTTGACATCGTGGCTCACTGCAGCAATCAATATTGCATCTTGCAGAGTCGAAATTTCCTCTGTATGTTTATTCTTCCAGGAACCAGGAACCCCATTTAATGATGTAAGCCCAAATACTGCTGACATCTACCCCATTCAAAACTGAAATACCAGCTTCAAAGTCACTAACCCTACAGTATGAAATCATGCTACGTCAAAACTCCAGGAAGTGCCTGAAAGGAGCTGTGTCAGTCAGGGAGGCATAGTGTGCAGTAGAGCAGAAATAGAGAAGGCACACTGCTGTTTATATGACTTTCCTCTCAGCTCAGAGACACACAGCCCCGGTGGGGAGGGCAGGGCAAGTCTGTCAGATGGCATCAGGGACAGGGGGATGTCAGGGCCCCAGCAATGGGGCTGGGCAGGGGGCGCCTTCTAAGTCAGCAGCTGAAGACCTGCCTGGTTGGGCATGACATGAAGTAGTAGTCACATCCCAGATGTTTTGTGACCCCAGCAAAACAGCTAGGGAGATGTCTCCCGTCCCCCCCCTATCTGCAGCCACCCTTGCAAATAACCCTTATCCTGGTTATACAAATCAAAAGTCAGATGGTTAAGAAGGCAAAACTACCTTTTTAACTTGACACAAAATTGGTGATTTCAGTTTGAACAATGCTTTGAGGAAACTTTGCTGAAGTCCTGCCTCTGAGATATCTGTACTGTGACTCAGTGGATTAATATCTCTCCTGACCTGCCAACCTAGCAACTGTTCCCAGCATGAACCACATTAGTATACACAGAAGACTGATTTTTCTTCTCTCTTCCTATACAGAAGATGAACAAGAGAGAGTACCTGGCCTACAGAACATTTCCCCAAAACATAAGCAAGGTCCTCCTACATCCTGCAGTGCAAAGGGGGCTCTCCAGGTGGGACAAACCAGGCATGAAGCATTGCTTCAAAGCCCATAGCATTTTTTCTGTCTTTCTTGTGTGGTGAACATACTTTTACAAATGAGATTCATGCAGCCTGAAGGTGAAGTATTGTTTGGGATGCAGCTTCTCCAAACAGGTGTTCAAGACCAGGGTTTTACAAAAAACTTGCTGGTGCCACAAGCAGTCAGACATATTCTAACACAAAATCCCTCAAAGAGGTTTCACTGCAATTGGCAAAAGTCCCTGGACTTTTAAATTAAAGAACACTGCTCCATAAATTTCACTGAATACCCAAACTGACCTATACAGGGGATTTACTCTGACAATCACACAGAGCAGTATTTTATCAGAGGCTGTGCACACAAACACACCTTTTTGTCTGTGAAACTTAAGGGTTGTATGAAGATGTGAAAGCATTAAACATTCTATCTCTTTTACACACAAAAATGAAGGAGATTTGATACATGGTGTTAACTTCAGTTGGGTTTGAGGAAGTTCAGCATCAGCAGGATACAGTCTAAAACTTACGTGACTGAAAATTTTATGATTTATCAAATATCACATTCCTAGACAAACATTACACAGCAGTCATGCCTCTCTGGCATTTGACTTTTAAACTTCAGGGCTCTCCTGTTCTATCCACAGGACATACAATCACAAAGCATTATAATCAATCTTTTCCTTTTTAAAATTAAAAAAAATCCTAGAAAATATTTTCAATAAAACGTCTACATCCATTTCTGAATTAATCTTATATACAAAATTAAAGAATGATTAGACAATGTCTAGTGGAACATATATTTAGTGGCCCTAGGAAAGTCAATATATTCAAAAAGAAAAGCAATAAAATTAAAAGGTTTCTTAAGCAGATTAGAAAGAGCTAAGCTGTCACTTAAACTCATGTAGTTCTGACATTTTGCTGTGTAAAACCTTGAACTTCAAAGAGTACATTGCACAAAGACAGCAACAGGGACAAATTGAGAAATGAATATTACAACAAGGTAAAGCAATGAACCTAATAGCTTATTTTTAAAAAAGCAGCAAATATCTGACATTGAATGAGAAGGCTCAACTACTTTTCATAGCTGTGCCAAGTCTCCCAACACAGAAAAGCACAGCACAGCGAAAGCCGGCATGGTTACATGACTTCTGGACTGAGTGAAGTAAAATCCAGCCAGCTCAGTGTGGAAGCAGCATGAACTTGGATCCCTCTCCCTTATCTATGTAGATAGTCTGTGTGTATCCAACTCGTGGACACTTGTGGCTTCCTCAGGCAAAGGACAGGGTGTTTGGGCACACAGCTCAGGAGTGGACATTTCACTAGTGCCAATGTGCTTCCTGTAAACTAATACACAGCATTTACACTTCTTACCTCAAACTCCAATCATGCTGTAAGGGACCTGGCTGAGATAGTGCTGAGAAGGCAGTTAGACTAACAAAAGAAAGATCTGCATTCATAGCAGGACTCAGGCACACAAAGATGCAGCTGTAACCTGTGAACTTGCTGTTAGTTTCCTTCCTGCAGGGAGTTAGGTCACTCTAGGAGTCCAAGCTTCTCTTGACAGCCGAAGATCTGCAAAAACAGCCTCTCAGCGAATAGATTCAGAAAATAATGTAATTGAGCTGTTATGAACTGTACATTGTTTGGCACACCTCATGGAACATGATAGCAACCCTACAGTCTACCATACAGCTGAGAAAGGCAGACTTCCAGTCGTTATTTAAAATGTCTTTCACCCATTCCATCAGTATTTATTATGTTTTCCACATCTTTTCCCACGCCATTACATCAGGTCTATGAAAAAATATATCGACAACATAATATTACATATGACTTTGGTCAGAGATAGCAGTGTCAATGGAAACGCTTTGTACAATATTACATCACTTATTCCAAAGGAAATCACTTCTTGTTACATCACCTCAGTTAACTCCATGCCAGACTTTCACACAGAGAGGTTACTTACATCCCTAGGGCACTGACTGCTCACCAGATTTGCATTGCTTTTGATACAGCAGTCTCTTTTCTCTCATGCTCCTATTATAGTGAAAAAGTCCTACTTCCCATCTACTTGAATTGACATGCTTTGAATGATGAAAACAAAACTTAGCAGTAAATAAAGGAAGAGACAGATTCACAAAGAGGCACAGGCAGGGGTGTCAGCTCCTAACCACAAGGTGCCTTGCAGTCTGCAGATCCTCCTGCCAAGATTTCTGTGCTTAAGCAATCCGCAGGAATGACACCCACAAAAGCCAGCACATTAGCACAGAGCTGTCTAACTTAGCTACTGTGAATGGTAAGATCTCAAATTCTCTCCATGAACTTGGTATCCTCGTCTGGACTGCAGGAAAATGCCCATCTCCAGCTGGGATTCATACATTCCCCTTCTCATTCTCCTAAGTTCCCTTTCTTAAAAAAGCTGACTGGGGAAGAGATGAGAGTCTATTACAGTACTCAAGAGATGACAGATTTGGGGTCAAATCTTCTAGCAGCCAGACAAAAGCTTAACCAACATTCCCTTATTTAATTGTATATTTTTAGGTTATTGTAACTTTGGAATCCTCCTGAAGCTGCTGTCTTGCTATTAGCAAATAGCAAAGGGAATGCAAAGACGGAACAAAGACCACTGCACAGCCTGTAGTCAGGCTGTTGTTTAAGGCACTAACCTTGAAAGTCCAATCTCTGCCTCAGTAATTGGCTGTTCATTAGGCGTAGAATCAGGTTTCTGTGCCCACGACGGCAGGAGCTGTTTTGCTGGGGTTCCACAGATGCTTTCTGAGCTCTGCCAGACTAACTGCTTCAGAAAGAACAGGCATAGTGTCTTCTGTGCCTAAGGGAGATGCCCAGCTGCTCAGCCCTTGCTGCTGCTTAGCATCTCCAGACACCTGGGTTACGTGGCAGGTTTTGAAGGCTGACATTCCTGCCTGAAACATTTAAGGCGGCCATTAGGTATTTAAGGCCATGTCTATAAATGTGGGTGCAGGGCCACCTGAGCTGGCAGGGATCTCCATACTGACTCATAACACAGAAATGCCAGGGAGATCAGTGCACAAACACACAATCTGGCTCTGTGCATGGCCACTAACAAGCCTTTGTGCTGTGCACAAGCTTGCACTCCATTGTGACTTTTCCAGATTGAGGGTTCCTGAGCTCTAGTCTACTCCAGAGAGTAGGCAGGCCCTACATCTGGCTGCAGGCCCTACATCTGGCTTCAGTCCTTGCATGGATCTTGCCTGAGTTCAGCCAAGGAATAGTCATTATGGGGATTAAAACTAAACTGATTTCATCTAGCCTGGAACACACAGGAAACAGATCAAAGGTGGATTTCTGCCTGGGTTTCTCATGGATTTCAATTTTAGTTAATGCTTACAACTGCAGGCCTGCCTATTTTTTCCCTTGTTTTAGAAGCACAAATCATTGCCAAGGCTCTGGCAGCCAGGCCAGAAAATAGTGACAAATAGTGTAAGTTGATCTGGCAGACTTCATTAAGGGCAGATTAAACATTGACAGTCCCCAAGGTTTTTGTGATATGATTGCATGACATGGCCAATGAACTAGTCACTCCCTAGGGTGAGAAGCAGAGATAATGTTCAACTGCCTGGAGAGTGGAACATAGACTATTCTGTGAAATTACATGTTATGACAGTGTAAGATACAAAGCACCGTCTCTAAACAAGGTGCTTCACCTCAAATAAACCTTGTGACTAGCTAAATAAAAGCCTGTCTATTGAAAAGATGGCTGAGCAATACAGAAAAAGAATCAACAGACCTGCACAGGACAACACAGGAATTTAACAGCCTGTCCTAGTCAGGATATCTTGCCTTTTTTCCTATGCAAAGTCCATAGCCCTCATAATTTAAGATTTTTTTTTTCAAGAAATATTTGAGAATGGTCTCTCATTTACTGGATCAAATATTATTGTATCAGAATGTCAAGAAGTCTCTGAGTTATCTGTGCTTATGGCAAGGTTGTCTTGACTCTAAAATGGTCTCCTAGTTCTACTATTTTCTAGTAACTAATAATTTTTCTTGCTCTACCAGGATGATGGGTTTGAAAGTTTCTAATGACAAAGATTGCACGACTGCATTTCCCTTTTAAATCCATAATACTCCAAACACTTTCAGATTTTCTTTTACAACACCAGACCAAATAAATTGGTCCTACTTGAAAAGTTACCACTTAACATCAAAATGAGAATGTTATCCATCCATCTTTCTTTGGAGGTCCAGAGTAGACAGAGCAGAAAGAAGCTTCACTGGTTCTATACAGCTACACCATAGGAGGCTGCATAAGATAATAATACACAGAAGAGTGTCACTGAGCATCTGAAATTAAAGAGTTCCAGCAGTATAGAAATCAGAGAGTCATAAAGGCTGGAAAAGGTCTCAAGGTCTCAAGTCCAACCTTTGATGATATACCACCATGCCCGCTAAACCATAGCACTAAGTCTATCTGTTTTTTACATGTTTCTAGAGATAGGGACTCCACCACTTCCCTGGGGAGCCTGTTTCAAAGCTTAAACGTTTTCAGTGAAGAAATTTTTTCTAATACCTAACCTAACCCCTCATGGCAAAACTTGAGGCTGTCTCCTCTTTTCCTGAGAGAAAAGACCAACCTCTGCCTCGCTACAACCTCCTTTCAAGCAGTTGTAGAGGGTGATAGGATTCCCCCCTAAGTCTCCTTTTCTCCAGGCTAAACACCCCCAGTTGCTCCTCACAGGACTTGCACTCCAGACCCTTCATTAACCTCATTGCCCTTCTCTGGACACGTTCCAGCACCTCAATGTCCTTCTTGTAGTGAGGGGCCCAGAACTGAACACAGCATTTGAGGTGAGGCCTCACCAGTGCCAAGTACAAGGGGGACAATTACTGCCCAGGTCCTGCTGGCCACTCTATTGCTGATACAGGCCAGGATGTCACTGAACTTCTTAGCCACCTGGGAACACATCCAACCATGGACCAGCATCTCCAGGTCATCCACCACCAGGCAGCTTTCCAGCCACTCTGCCCATAATCTGTAGCAATACCTCGTGTTGCTGTGACTGAAGTGCAGACTCAGCAGTTTGCCTGACTGAAACTCATACAGCTGGCCTTGACCTATTGAAATGAAAGGTAATAACCTCAACTGTGTCTCACTACTTTATCCAGAAATGCAGGAAATTCAGTTACTTAATCACTAGCATTATAATCAAAAAGTTGAAATAATTCTGCAAGCTCCCACAGAACAGAGGGTTTCTAATTCAGGCAGAGAACTGCATGAATTTCCGTGTTTCTCTGCTAAGATCTGGATTGTATCTACGGACATAATTTTGGAAGAGAGTGAAAGTGCTGCTGAATGTGTCTCATGGCCAGAGAGCACTGCAACCAAGACGCATAGCACATCTTCTTAGCTGTCTCATGGATTTAGTCACATGGAACCTGTTTTTCAGTGCTGCAGGTTCTGCCTTTAACAGCCGTTAGTGATTTCAACCACATCTGGACAAGAGTCAATGTTATTATATCTAGCAAAACCTCTTGAACACAGCACATGCAGTGTCCTGTTTGAAGTGGTCTATCCTGCCTTTATTATTAGATAAAATTGTTTGGTTTGTTTATAGTTACTGCAGGACATAGTAAGAGAGGACAGGTGAAACTGAGGTGCTGCTATACACAGGGGAAGGTGGACCTGTAAAAGGGAAAACAAACATTGTTTGTTTGGAAAACAAATGAACAGCTGGTGGCACATTTTAGTCCTTGCCTTGTCCACTGTCCCCATTCTCCCTGCATTTTAGTACTTTGACACCATCACCATAAGCAGCATTCACAACTTCTCCCCTTATCCCTTTCAGACCAGGGAGCCCAAACAAGAACAAGAAATAATTACCTTTAGGTCTCCTGCTTCATCAACTCAGCATGGAGACAGCTTGTCACTTGCTCTGACACCATTTGTGCCAGAGAAGTTCTGAACTGAAATGGCTGTCTCCAGACTCCTGGGACAACCAGAGGGAACTTCCTACAGCACTGCTTACTCAGAATGTCTTTATAATTGTTAAATACAAGGAAACAAAACACACAAACCAAAACTATCTACCAAGACAATTATATTCCAATGCGACTGACGCATTCAGCTAGTTAGACTTTTTATGGCTTCACCTCCAATTTAGAACGAATTGAGCAACTTTCTGGGCATGTAGGGCTTCCAAGGGTAATAGAAAGTATAAAAGCACTCATTCAAACCCTCATCAGCAATCTTTTCCAGCAGTCCAGTCCAAATCAGCTATTTCAGTGGATTACAATTTAGGAACCACACACTATGCCATGCCTAAAAAAAAAAAAATTCCTAGAGATAACTAGAACGCTTCAGAAACCACTGTGAATTAAGACAAAGATCATTACAAGAGGGAGGAAAGAGCTGCAAGGATGTATATTAGCAGTATCTTTTACCTCTTTCAGGTTTTGCAGAAAGCATTCTCCATGCACAGAGAGTTCCTTGATTTCTAGAGATGAATGGGCTCTAGCTTGGTGGGAAGTAACCAAAAATGTCAGTCTGCCTCTACAATAATTTTCTAGAGATAATACAGGGAATTGAGAGAATTATTTAGACACATCTCAGATAGCCCCAGTGCCTGAAACTAAAATTTCAAGTCTTAAAAGTCACAAACGTCCTCCTGTTCCCAGGCTGAGCTTGAACTCAGGGAACAGAAAACAATTCGTTTTGCAGCATAATGCTCTCAAATCCACTCCAGAGATGGGATTCTGCCTTGATCTGCCAAGCTTTTTTTTTGCAATAGCTGTCATTGTATCCTTCAATCTGAAGCCAGAAAATTGAAAAATACCACTACTTGTTTTGCCTTCTCCAAATACAGTCCTGCTACAGTGGATGACATGCATAAGGGAGTCCTTGGTGGAAAAATGTGATAATGTGTGGCTTTCAATCGTACCTTCGTTCCTGAAAGCAAGAAAATTTTGACAAACTCCTGTACTCACTGTTTTCTTTTGGCTACTTCTGTGTTGAGCCTGAAGGTTCTTCACTGACTCCATACAGTGCCTAATACTGGTGCCTGAGCTTAACCTGTTAGGACCAAACACAACTTTTACAGGCACTGGCAGAACTGGAATTCCCAAAACAGATATTACACACCTAAAAGCAGAGCACTTGTATCTATATTTGAGCACTTGTCTCAAATTATTAGTCTTACTTCTAAGCAGATTCACAGTAGCATTTCAGTGTATACAGAAATACTCGCTCTATTACTCAAGGATATAAATTTTCCATTACAATCTTCACACATGCTGCTTGCAGATATGTTTCTGCTTTCTCAGCTCAGATATATCAGCATATGCATCTAAATATCTGTGTGCTAGCAATATTAGATCCTTACTGATCCTACTTTGCTGAAGAACATCATGTATCCTCCATATAAAATTAGTTTCCCAGATTCTGCTACAATCAGCAGTATGCCCAAGAAAACAACTGCTCTTAGAGGATTCATTACAGACAAAATGAGATTGAAATCCCATTGTTGATTAGTGAAAAAACCACGTTCATTTTAATCAGCATGAGCATCTTATTTGCTCTGTATTCCTAGAAAATAAAATGTACTGGGAAGAGCACACATTTGTCAGGGAACAGCCTGTCTTAAATCTCTGTTTTAAGCAGTTAGTGGCAACTTCTCTCCTTTTTAAATTAAGGAAACTCTAGTACAGAAGCACCATTTCCACAGAAGCACCATTTTCTTGCTATGAACTATCTGCACCTCAGTATAAAATACTTCAAGATTAACACTGAACTAATCAATAGTTAGGTCTAATTAAACTTGCTACTTTAATTACATCAGTTGTTGCTTTTAGAGACTTTATGAAAACATCAGAAATTATGAGAAGGACACTTTCATTTCATGCTCTCTCAACCTCCTAAGCCTTTCAATAATCCCTTCAGTACAGATGTCCATTCTGGCACCAGGTGGCTTGATGGCTGTACCAGAGTCAATTAAACCTGGCCATCTTGGCCACGCTCAGGATTACTGACTACCAGAGGTGGGCATGGTCATAACCAATGCCTGACAAACAACTGGCTGCTGAGATCTCATCTACGGAGACCCACCTTTCTTTTCTTGCCCTATCCCTTCCTATAAGTGCAAACAATGGATGCATAGCTAGTACTCTGTGTTGCTGGGCCACTTGGAATAGAAATTGTACCATCTTTTGACTGTAAGGAGAACTACACCTTTAAGAAGCCTCCCTTCTATATTAAGTCCCTGCAGGGAAGTCATCTTTAATTCAGTGAATGAAACATACAGACCCATTTAAATGTGGAGACACAAGATGAACAGTGTAGTGTGTGCGCAAAGTCCTTTACAAAAAGCAATCTAGTTTGAACATATTCCTAAGAAGGCCCATAATTTTGGGCAATCCATGTATACCTAAGAAGAAACACATTAACAGTCTTAAATGTGTCAGCTCTGGTGCATCTATGTCTATTTCACATGTCCTAGCAAACTGTTTGGAAGCAGCCCCATTATGACAGCTCTATGTTTCCTTTGGCACTTCCAGCCTGTGACTACAATGGTGCTCAGTTCTTGGGCAGATCAGTACAGACTGAAGTTGGTATTAAACACAGACTCTTTGATTATTATTTAGAAGTTTATATCTACATCAATTCAGAAGGGACAGACAGTACCACTTATGGAAATGTCCAGTGATCTATAGAAAATTCTTACAGTACCTAGAGAGGTTTCATATGGAATCAGCTAACTATCATTATTGAAAGTCTTAGAACCAAGGATTCTTACATTTATATGCCTAGACAAAGTTCTTCTGAAACAAATCAGAAACACTTTGGAGATGCTCATAACAGATCTCCAGATGCTGGTTATCCTACTCAGTGCTTGTACACAAAATTGGGATATTTTGAAACAAAGTTAGAAAATACTGACATTTTTGGGCAAATGCAGATGCATTTCATGTATTTATAAAAGGTAAATTCCAAAGCACTGCAAATAAGTAAACACATTTAAAATCCAAAGCAACATGTTAAAAAGTACATTCTCCTTTTGACATTAAGAACAGTTTGAGGAGTGGACTGTTTAATAACATTCCTCTGCATAGCAACAATGGTTCTGCTGGATATCTGACAACAGAAACACTGGTTTAATACCCCCTGATCTAGCAACAGCATTTTCGCCAGTTCTGGAAAAGAAACCACTGGCATTTTGGGTGTGCATTATGGCATGTGTGGTTTAGTAGTGCTTAACCATTTTATAAATTCAGGGAAAATCTTGGTTTCAGTGAGGTCAGTGGGATATGTGCTACAGGCCTCAGTGGAGTTGGGCTTTCATACATTATATTTAAGAAGAAGGGCTATGATCTGAAGAAGAGCAAAGGAGAAAGTAAAAAGGTTGGGGTTTTTTTTCCATTGCAAATGAAAAGGTCACAATAAACACTAATGGGTAAAATTCACATTTTTGGTAAGATTTCCCCCCCCACCATCAATTATGCTGTCCTGTACACAATTTTTAAGCAACTCTCAATCAATTTATCTATGTACATATGCAAAGAAAATGGAAAGCAGTACATACATGTACATAGGCGTTGTTTTTAATTTTCTTCTCTCACTAGCATAGTTCCACTAATACTCAGTCCCTTGTGTGTAGCTGGAATTACACAGGGTAATAAAGAACAGAGCGGAGGTACTAATTCAAAGACCTCTTTTTGTTCTCACATGTAACATTATTAAGCATTACAAAACAGTGGTGAGGGGTCTTCACAGTTGACATTTCATTCTGATCTTTGATCTAGACCCTCTGTAACAGATCATATACCACAGTACTACAGTACCTAGCTCCCTCACACTGGAAGACCAGGGCGCAGACTCAGTGTTTATTCCTGCTGGATGGAGAGAATGCATCGCCACTAAATAATTCAACAAAATCACCTTTTATCCAAAACCACCTTGTATATTCCCTACTCCTCAGCGGCAACTCCTTCCCTCCCCCATGACTCCCTTAAATTATGTAGAATCTACTTTCATCCTGGGTATTTATAAATAGAGCATGAAACACAGTTTTTCTGTAACTAGTAACAGTGTTTCTTTAGTTGTACACAGCACCCAAAAAGTTGATCACTCTAGTAAATCCTTTCCATCTGCTGGTTCAGAAACTAACTTGTCACTGGATCTCTCAAGGCCTGGGAACCCTTGATCTCAAATCCACTGTCTCATCAAAGGTGCTGGTTATTGACATGATGAGCCTCAAGAATCGGAAATGTACCCAACTTTTGATCTCTCTTACATGCCTGTACCTGGCAGTACTGTTGGTATAAGGATATGGCTTTGTGAAAAACTATGTACTGAGGTTTGTGCATCATCAGTCAGATGAAAGAATGCTTATGTCACAATGGGATAATGATTCATTTATAATCCAGTGAAGGAACCAGCCTGTATGTCATCTGGAAAGGAGAATACTGTCTAGCTAACATCTGAAATACATCAGCATTTCTACAGTAAGGTGAACTACTACATGTCCTGTATGAGAATATTTAAACTGATCCTTAAGAAAGTGATGAATTACAGGAAAACATCATGGAAAAGAGGTAGAATGCTTGAATCTGAACAGAATTCCAAGAAAAGTTTGGCTACTTACCACATGCATGCAACTCGTAAATATAGGGGTTTTTTCAGTGACATTTAAATCCAAAGTAGTGGGCTTTGTCCAAGAACTAGATCCCAGCCATAAAGCACCAAAGTATTCTGACTGCTTGCTAGCTGAAGATGAGCTTAAGTAAAGGTGCATATCAATATTAGCTTTTATTTCTTTTGGCTTGCTTATACACCTACTAATTTTGGCTATATTTGGCTTATGTAAATATACTATCCTTTCATTCATCTTATGAGGGATTTAGGTTAACTGGCAATAAATGGAACACTGCTCTGACAGGTGTGGATGATCATTAAGACATGGGTATTGGAGCTATTTTAAAGGTGCCCAATTCCCACCATCATTAACCATACAGAGTCAAGAATAAGTTAGGAGGACTTCCTTTTTCTGAGCTGTTCTGCCTGCTGGAAAACTGTCAATCCAGTGTTAGTGTGGAGAAAATGGCATCCCCACTGATTAGCACTGGTTGGAGATATCCTAGCCTGCAAGAGAGCTGTAGGGAAAATGCCAGCACCATGAATCAAACCTCCTCAATGATTCATACCATTTGACTCCATCTGGGCCAGGCAGTGCTGAGCAAGAACCTGATGTGTACATGTATATTTCTAAACTGCATCAGAAATGTTTGGCACATCCCCCGAGACTGAATGTTCCTGTGCCTTGCTTAGCAATGACAAGAGATACTTCTCCTCTGAAAGAGTAGTTATCAATCCTAACTCCAGTGTATTACAAGACAGCAAAGCAGGCAACAATTTTCCATGCATCGCCTCTTTAAGGGCATTATTAACTTGTTTATCATCACTGTTCTTTCCTAAGATTTTTCAATACAATACAAGCATCCAGACAAATGGAAAAACAAAGTTTTGTAAGGTTGTGTGTTGTAGGGTTCATGAGTTACAGCTGTATACTTTGTATGTTTGATTAGAGAGGTCTTTTCTAACTATTTTGGACTTTCCATATACAGTACTCAACATTCAAAAGTGGTCAAAGTTAGGATTCCTTCCTATTTCACTAGGAACTCTGCATTAGACCCCTGTTGAAAAGACCAATACAAGCAAAATAAAAATCATTTGCATAGAAAACTGATCCACAAAATAGCAGTGTGAATTCACTGCATGGACAGCAATATTTCATGATTTTTCATTTTCACAGAAACAATTTTCATATGCTCAATTACTGGCTACAAGTGAATTCTGAGATTTCTCTACATGCCACAGCATGAAACAGATGACCCACATTTCATCCTAAATGCCTAGCAGGTCTGTGTTTTGATATGCCTTTTTCTCTCACTCCATTTTTCTTTAAAAACTCAAACGTCTTTTTGAAATGTGCCCACCTTATGCATATGTTTTCAAGCTTTTGTTCTATACAAAAATACCTAGAAAACAAGATGACAGCATAAGGAAAGAAAGCTACAGTTATTTTAAAAAGTCTGGGTTGGCAGCATATTCTAGAAAATGCCAAAGGGTTTGTGGAATAAATTCCATTTGGCAAGTTTAAAGAGAAAATAATAGGCTGCTTTCAAACACCAAATGAACCACTAAAGACTCTAAAATTCCCAAAACATCTTAAATCAACAAAACATACCATCCTCCTACACAAAACAAAAACAACAGCAACAAAAGAACCACAAAACATTCCTATTTAGATAGACTTCAATGCTAGCCGAAGTATGTCTGTTCCAGGCAGTCTGTCAAAGAATACACTTATGTGCAACAAAGGGCATAGGGTTGAGGGATTTTGTGATGCTTCAGGCTATTGCAAAGCTAGGCAAAAAGGTGAAAGTCATGCTGATGAGGGAGCTGAATAAGAAATCAGGCTGAGCCATATGATGATTGGTATCCTTTGCAAAAGCACCTCTATCCACTTGATTACATTCTTGCAGTGACTCTATCCTTGAACAGTATCCTTCAGTTACTGGCTTAGTATTCAGTCGTGACCTTCTACTACATTGAAAAGGTCTTTGAATCAGATGCTAAAAGAATAAACACCATCTATTTATGCATCCTCTTCCAAATTTAGGTACAACCTGTTCAACTCCTTCATGACATGCAGGGCACATAGAACACACTTCTAGTAAAACTGGAACTTAGAAATACCTAAGAAAGGGACTATCTCCTTCATTGTAATAGGAAAAAATACCCAGAGGACTCTCTGCAGAAATGGCAATACTATCCTTTTAATTTTAAAGAGAATCTGTATTTTCAGGCTGTTGTTCCTTTTCATTGTTCCTTCAACAGAATATCCACTGCCACAGGTTCCTAGCTCTGCTTCTCACAGCCACAGTCCCATGGCAGAGTTTTATGCCTTGCACAAGCCAGCAACTCATGGGACTGCACTTCAAAAATGCAAAAAGGGTTGGCCCTAGTGGAGTGTGAACATATTTTATTTAATTTTTAAATTGAGTCTTTCACAGGAGGTTTGAAGTCAGCCACACGAGTACAAGTGAAAGTAAGGTAGTTTCCAGTAACAAAAGACAAGTAAGCCACTGGAAGCTACTGACAATACTATCCAGGGACAACAGTCTGGATGTCCAAAATGGTAGCATAGTGTCCTTATGGAAAGAGTCCTCCTTGTAGGTAAGTAATAATCAAAGGTAAGGAGCAAAATTAATAAGCATTCTATTGAAAATTCCTTTCATCTCTCCCTATCTCCCAATAATTCTACTAAGCAGTTGTGAGGAGCTTTGAAACTCACATTTCAAGCTGGTAATTTCTAGCTAGTCTTTAAAAAGATAACTATCAAATCTAAGCAAAAGCAGTTCAGTAACTCTGCAGTACGAAAAATAAACACAAACTTTTTAATTTCTAAACATTCACACAAAGAACATCAAAGAGACTTGTGCTGAAGTGGCTGGAGATAGAAGGCACATATTTGGCAGGCAACATGACTAAATAAGAATAAAAGGCTCCATATTTTCCAATTAAAATGGGATTTACTTTGACTGATCTGCTGCAAACTAGTCTTTTTGTCCTTTATCAAGTGTTTTCCCTCAGCTCGAAAGGCAGCAGCTAGGGAAAAATCATGCTGTGCTTGTGTACAATTAACTTAGCCAAGCAATGAAACATTCAAAGAAGAAACAGAACAGCTGTCTGGGATATGCAGATTTTTGTCCCGTGCTTACAGTGTGCTGAGCATCCAGTATGGTAAAAAGCACCATAGCTTCCAATATTTGTGTATTTGTTATATCCTATTAACATGTCACCTCCGCAGTCTCCATAAAAAAAACTGAGTGAATTACAAAAACCATATCATCATAGAAAGTTCTATTTGGTAATGAATATTGGCACTGGGGTTTCAATACCCAAAGTGATGCCTATGAGTGCCTATGGATAAACTTGTTTATAATTTGGCAGAGAACCATCCCACTATAGAGGGTCTGTGTAATTTCTTACACATTATCTCAGCCCTATGGTTTCACATGTCTGGAGAGCTCCGACATGCTCTATTGGACATTTCATCTTACACCTTCTCCCTGAACACATCTTTTTCCAATACTCTACTTGGCCTTTAATTTGCCAGCAGTTGTATTGTCAGGAATAGAGCAAACAAACAGAAAACATCTTACTTTTATCACTTTTCATGTCCAGAGAAGGTCAGTGGAGCTAGGGAAGGGTCTGGAGAATAAGTCCTATGAGGAGCGGCTGAGGGAGCTGGGGGGGTTTAGTCTGGAGAAAAGGAGGCTCAAGGATGACCTTACTGTTCACTACAACTGCCTGAAAGGAGGCTGTAATGAGGTGAGGGTCAGTACCAGTTGGAATTGATGGGGTTTGTTTTCCTGCATTAAGATAAGATACTCTAAGAAAGTTACTTTAAAAATTTAAAACACGACTTACCATACTCATGAAGGACTAAACTGGAGTTTTACCCTTTTTACTTAAAATAATATTGTTATATTTCAAGTCTTGTTCTGCAAAGATCTTTTAAAAACCATTTATGCTAAGACAGTTGAGGTACCTGAAAATAAATCTTTTGGTCTCAACAAAAACTTAGCTGAAAAAGCAACTCCTCTTCTAAAGAAATGTCATTCTTCAGCTAGAAACAGAGGAAGCCATTTCCAAAATCATTCCTTTTATGGTCTTCACTGGAGAATAAGATTATCATCTAACTGTAACCTTGTTCCTGCCAACAAAAATTAGACTGCCCAGATTATGAGTTCCATTTAAAGTGAATGAAGGCTTTCAGGAGCTCAGGTTTCCCTCAGTAGCCAGCCCTGCTAAAACGGCATGTTTGCTTCTGGCATGTCGTTTCCCAGCAGTAAGCAGGACTAGTGAGACACAAAGCTGTGTCAGCGAGTGGAAAAGCAGAAGCCAGTACACAGAATATTAAATATTCTTCATTATTAATTAGCACATTTCTGCAACTGTTGACATTGTTCTCACATCTGTGAGGTCCAATCCTGACATATCTGAACTACAGTCATGCACCTGACTGCCATGATGTACACATGAAAGTAGAGCAATGACAACAGAAGAAGTTTCAGCTCTCATATTACCCAGGCACATGCAGAACAGAGTCTTGCGCCATTTCAACCACCATACAACAATACAGACATTCAGCCTGCCTCTAGTTGTCTGGGGTATCTTTCCTCTAGGTTTCAGGCACACTCATATTGAGGAAAATACAAATCCTTGGGTGTCAGGCTCTCTGGATCATTCACCATACCATCCAGTAGTGGTAATGAAAACATGAGATCTTTGTAGAAAAAGCTATTAAAAAATTACAGCAAACTTCTCAAGGATTTTGCTTCCCAGGAAAATCAAATATAAGTCTTTTAGTATAATATCTGATCAACTAACTTTCAATAGAATAACACTTGAAATTAACTCTAAATCTATGTCAGTTCTATTCTGTTTGAAAATCTACTTTTTCCTTCTTTCAAAGAATTTCATTTCCCTTGTTGCCAGAACTTGTGCTTTGCTTCAAGCTAGTCAAAATACCCAATTCTTTATAGTTTTGCATTCTTCTCCTCCAGGGACATTCTTCTGTCAGCTCAGCAAGACCTTTTTCATTAAAAATTCTCTTTTTTTGCTTTCTTTTTCCTCCCAAGCCCTCTCACTTCTGTGCTCTTATTTACTAGATACATATACAGAAGCATATAAAGATATAAAATATACAGAAGCATGTTTTATATCTTCTCACTATTACTTTCCTAGGGTTTCTTTAATCACATCTATCCCACTTCATAAGGAATACACCCATATTGCTTACTTCACATCTCCATGCAGTCGTCAACTTGTTCCATCTCTTCTTTTCTTTCAGTCTTTTTCCTCCTCAACTTTTTATCACCTTCCTCTGTTCCTAATCCTGTCAAACTGACAAATTGTTTCTTGTGTCCACAGGCTGTGGGCAGTTGGGGCAGTTCTCATTTCTTCAAAGTTAGCATCCATTCAGGAAATGGGGTATTTGTAACTCAAATTAAAGCCAAGAATTGCTGTTTCACAGCTGTTTGAGACCAAGAAGATGCCACTGTGGATACAACCTGCTCTTAGGAGACTTAAGAAATTGGGGATTACAACATTTCATCAATATTAACCCTGTACTGATCTTTAGAACAACTGCAGTTAAAATTTTCCATTCTGATTGAAATAACTTGAGTGACTACAAATTTCATTTGTTTCAAAAGCTTAACCTCAGTCCTGTGAGGAGTCATTGGCTATGGCAGTATGACAGCAGTTGCATCTAGACTCATTTCTAAACAGGTGAGGGAGCAGCAGGTGTAAATTCAATGGGACTCACTTGGCAGAACAAAATTGAGAGGTCAGTACTCAAAAGGAGAAAAAATGCAAAATCGTCATCTTCAGATAGAGCTTGCTTAAATATTTGTGGAACATAAGATATCCATTAGTGCCACAAAATTTCAAGAACTAGAAGGTACCATAAATAAATTGTAACTGCTAACCCTAATGATAGGCATACATACGTTTTCCTCTACCTATGTTTATCCAATCAAACCAGCACAAAAGCACACATTAGATGGGAAATTATCTCAAGAGCATGAAGGAAGGTTTACAAACTCTGACTTCCCAGACCAGGACAGGTGCAGAGGGCAGAGTCACAATTAGGTGAGAACTGGTCTCAGTTTGGCTGGGCAGGAGAGAAAAAAGAGATGCCATCGAGCAAAAGCAGAGCAGCTTTTCAGACAACAGTAACTAGTAGAAGAGGCAGTTTTTAAAAGACAGTTTAGGAGCTGGCTGTTGTCTTAACACTTGGTCTTAATGAGCTGGATTCAACTTGCTCCAGCAGAGTCATGCTTAAAGCTGTTTTTCTGGACAGAGGGCTGCTGTCCTGGTCTAATTGAAGTAATTCCACATCCCCCGGCCTCCTGTAATTAACTTGGGTTTTGCTGTGAAGACCACTATTAAAAAGTAAGCTGCTTAGTGGTAGCAGTACTGTTTGTATTACAACAGCACCTCTAAAACCTAGTCATGGCTTATGATTCCAGTGTCCTGAGGCAGTACTGACAATGAAGAAAAATAATGGAGTACACACCACAAGATGGAAGCACTGTGTCTTTCTCCAGTTTGGCAATATGGCTCATCATTTCAAATTTGTCTCTTTGTGGACACATGATTTCCTGTTGCCCACTGAATACTAGCCTGGGAACCAGCCCACAATGCTGAAATATTACTCATCATCTATCCAAATATGAAGCCACCTTCCTCATGGTAGGGTCTGCTTCAGGGAGACCAGATGTCTACTGTAGGTACTCACATGGTTCCTATCAGAGCAGCACTGAGGCAGCTCACTGTCCCTCATGTACTCATCATTACAAGGCCTCCTCTGTAAAGAGAGACCTTATTGATAAAGCACCTTGCCCAAGATGATTTTGAAAAATAAAAAACAAAGCAGAAACTGAATTTAGATTTTCCTGGTGGCCACAGAGCTTAGAGTATACCATTCTCTGAATGACCTTTCCTTACATACCATATTTCCTTACACACCAGGTTTGCAGACCATATCAAGTTTAGATGCAAATGTTTACACAGCACATTTAATTTCTTTCTTTTTAAAAAGCAAAGTGTAAGGTAGTAATATGCTACCAAAAGGCCCTGAACACTACAGGGTTTCATAGCTTTAAAGGACTGAAAAATACCTTAAAACCTTTCTATTTTCTTAATCATGTTTCATCTAAAACAGTCACATCATTTCACAATTAGCTGCTGTATAGTCGTATGTGCACTTGCACTGCATTTCCTCCACATTTTTTATACAGCAAGCAAAATTTTATTAGCCTATTTGAGGACAAGCTGAAACTCAAAGAGAACAAATAAAATTTCACACAGTAAGTGAGTCAGTGTTCTGAGTCTGCAAGAAAAGCAACCCAGAGCATTAGAGAAATGTCATGTGACCCCTCTGGCTCCTGTGTCATGTTTTGCGCTTGGCATGACAACAGTGGGGACCACATGCATGGTTTGCTGGACTGGAACTCCAACAATCATAGACAGGCAGCAAGTCTGCCAGTGAATACATCATGAGGCAGAGCTTTAAGCAGCCAGAAAAACAATGTTTGAAAAGCAGAAGGGGAAGAGGTGGTTTGAAAGCCAGCAAAATACTCCATGTACAATGATGAGCTCATAACCTGAATTTTCAATCCAGCCTTGGGAGAGACTGTACACAGAGGAATAAGTATTAGGTGAGGGTGGAAGACTAAATGGTAGCAAGTTGGCCAATCAAGGTCTCCATTTAAGGAAGTTCTTGGTAGGAACTGAAGTTTGTTTTCAGTCTGGGTGCCTCCCAGATTTTGTTTTTCACATTAGTGCTCTCCCTACACATAGAAAAAATTATTTGAGCTGACTATAAAACCTTTCTTTTACTTTTTGATTCAATACTCAAAGATTTAACTGCTCTTTCTTGTCTAGTTGAATTGGTCTTTGCTTTCTCACATTAACCCCCACCCACAATTCCTTGCCCACCATTTTTGTTAGCAGTTTCTAGAAAAGAAACTCTATAAACTAAAATTTTGGTGAATCGAGGAAATAACAGTTCTGAATGAAACAGTCTAACACCTTAAGAGTCAGACACAGTGAGCCCTCATCTGAATGCTAGCCCATTCCTTCATCTAACCATTCACCGTAGAAGAAAACTATGCTGATCATATCAGAAGGTACAGTGCTGCAAGCATACTGTGGCTGCGTATTTACTGGGAGGCACTTGAAGAAGTTACTTGCACAATCATGAATCATTCAAGGTTCAAGGTAGAGTTTAAGCACTGCTTATACCTTTCAGTTTATATCCTGTTATCTTTGTCTGCATACTAAGACTTTAAATCTCCAGACCATCCTTCACGTCTAGTAACAGGTTAGCAAAAAAAACCTACAAGGCTATAAGAAAAATATTTTACATATATATTAATATGAATTCTCCATGCAGTAAAACATAACAAAACTGTAAAAATATTCATTACTATTCAAAATATTTTAGTATCTATATGTTTCAGGTTTCAAACCCAAACATTTTAAAAATAACTGCTCCTTTCAAATGAAGCACATGGTAACTTAAGTGTAACCTTACCTTTTGAAATTTTTTGCGTACAAAATACCCCAGTGCTTTTGTAAATGAATCCCAGTGATATGAAACAAATGCCATGAAAACAAACACCAAGCAGCTTATGAAGCAAAATAAGGAGTCACTGCTGAGTTAAGCCACTTCATTGGTGAGCATTTCAAAACATACAAAGAAAGTGTTGTACTATTTTATATGTCCAACATGCAATTTTAAGTAACTCTCTTATGACACTGCAGACAAGGAGAGCTCACAGACCATGAATTCTCTCATCAATTTATGGCCTGTCTCCAGGGCTGTTTCTCTGCTTTCAAACCGAGAGGAACAGGCAGGTTTACAGGCGACACTCAGCTGCAGACAAGAGGTAAATAAGCTTAATTAACCAGAAAGAAAGAATTTGTTAAGTACCTACCTTTTCTCATTTTCTTGGTTCCAGCTCCTCTGCAGTCTTCAGCCTTGCAAAACTCTCCCATTCTGTGTGACCCCACAACAGACTCTTGAGTGATTCATTGTGAACTTCCTTCTGTTCAGCTTGAGATGGCTGAGGTGGAAAAAAATTAAACAAAGGAAAAAATAAGAAGTGGAGGCACTGACGGGAGAAACTAAATTCTGCTTAAGAAACAGTGGATCTGGTTAAGGCAATCTGTTCTTCCATCATGACAGAGAGCTAGTTTAGTGACTATTGACTTTGCCTGTAGGTCACTAGGGTGCTAATGCCAAGCAAGGCAAAAGAAATTTTGTGCCTTGATAGGATTTAAAGGTAATCATCAGGAGAAAGAGTGAGAACAGCTAGTAGCATTTGGGAGTGTGATTGCTAATCCAGTAATAATGCATGATTGATTTATTAACTGTTTGACTTGCAGAAACAAATGGAAGAAGATTCTGCCAACAATCTGCCATTCTTTGGTGGAGATCACAATGTCTGAATCCCTTTCTTAGAGCAAAGCTGTGGCAAATGTTGAGCCTGTGTATTCCAAAATGAGGGATTAATTTAATCTTAATGCACAATCCGATATGCTCACAAAGGAGAGAGTGCTGCAGAGAATTTTTTAAAAGCATGCAAAAATATATCTAGTGTATTATATATGTTTATAGACAAAGAGGAAGAAATATTTCTTCATGTATTTTTTCTCTTGTTTATCACATCATCAGTAGCTAAAGTAGATCACATATACAAAGTTAGCCATTACTGTTTCACCTACTTCTTCCCCTCCAGCACCAAATCCTAATTTCATGTGTGACATTGCCACAAAAACAGCCAAACTGCATGTTGTAAGTTACACATTGTAGATTACTCTTCAACAGGACAATGGGGCCTTGAAGGACACTGGAGCTTCTTACACAAGAAAACATTTGTTTCAAAAGGCTTACAATTCAACCAGTCACCCCACTGAAAGAGCTACATTAGCAGCTCAGTCAAAAATCATTCATTCACAGCATTCCGTAAATTCCCATCTTATAGGCACTTATTTGCATGTTGCAATGATACATGCAGGGAAAAAACTTGCTGATTTATACAGTGGCTCAAATACAAGCATTAGAGGCAGAAATTTTAACTCTGAAGGGCCATGTGTGCAATGCTCAGCTGTCATGTATCCAGATCCTTTACCACAAATAGCATTGAGCCTTTTAAATTGAATTCAGGTCTCACTTCCAGAATTCTTCTCTACTCAGGTATCCCCAATTACATTTATTCCTTGTTATGGCTTTAAGGGAGCACTGCTTTGAAAGAAAAGCTATTAACATTTGCATTATATCTTCATGCCAGGAGAACTTCTCTGAGTTGTCAGTTTAATTGTTAATTACTTTATGTACCAGATATCTCATAAAACTAGTCAATATGCAGGTTTTGGTTCAAACAATCTGCATTCAGTGTTACAAAGTAAGTAGACTTGTTAACTTTCAATAAACAAAATAAACAAAGGAGACTAAAACAGCAAGAGTGAGGGGTACGACACAGCCTATAAGAAAAGTAAAATTTTCTCTTGGCCCCTACCCAGATCCATACAGCCAGAGCTCTTTGCCTGTATGAATTCTGCAACAGCTAAAAAACATTGCTGAGCGTTCTATCAAATTCTTTGCTCTTCAACTCCTGCCTTCAAATTTAACAGAACATGTTATTAGCATCCAAATGCAACCCACGGCTCTTCACAGAGCAAAACCCCCTCCATTCAGCAGTCTATTTCCTGGATAATGAGAGCAATCAAAGTTGGCTTGAAAGTAGGTAGAGTAGTTGGCCTCAGGCCATCAGCTGCACAAGGTGTGCAGCCAGTGTGACATTATAGGAGATCTGAAGAGAAGCATCGCCTGCAAGCAATCTAAAAAAACTAAAGATTAATATCCCCCCAAAACTGGGTCACACTTTTTCTTTTAAATTAATGTCCTAGGGAAGACTTGAGTAAGAAACTGCGAACTGTGTGCAAGAAGAAAAATATTTGCATAATGGTGCTTTCTCAGCAAGTGCTCTCACTTGCACTGTGGACAGTTTCAGTGCTGATGTAAGAGCCCTGCCTAACTCTGCACCTCGCCTTGCTTTGGTTTGTACTGTGTAATAGATTGTGCTTCATCTTCACAATTAATCTCAATGTTTTTTTCAGACAGATTTGGGCCTGTCCTCTGATAATTTATGAATGCTGAAAGCTGATCTAGGTGTCAGAACATCTACTCAATTCATGTATTTGCTTACCTTGGTTAAGCAGTGACCTTAAAAAGCAATATAGAAATAGCAAATTGTCTCAAGATGGCCACGTGTCATTAAATACTGGGATAATGGCATAACATCAGGAAGTTTTCCCTCCACTTCACAAGCCTGATTTTGTCTGTGAAAGGGAAAGGACTGCAAATAAATAGCCATAGGATATCTTAGCAAAGGGAGGTACGAGAGCAGGGCACATTTCAGGTGGAACAAAGATTTCAAGTCAGTGAGGCAGTCTGGCCTGTCACAGTCTAATGACGGGAACCTCACAGGGTAACAGGTTAACTTAAGTTGAATATTATCCTAATAATCTGGTTTCCCACAAAGCATATTACCCCCAAACCCAATTACAATCCCACTATATTTTCTTTAGTACAACATTATCTGTCAAGAATTAAAGTGATATAGTAGGTATGTAACTACTTTGTAGAAATTGACTAAAGTCTAAATTTGATTAAATTTTAAATAAAGACTTGCTTACTTTTCTTCTCCAGTATAGATAATATCTTTTTCCTTACTTAGCTGGTACATATTCAGCACCAGACTAATTTAAAACACTGAGACTGTATCAATTGTGTCTCTCTCCAATATCCTAACAATACTACACTTTTCTTCCCTTTTTCCCCCCATGTTTATGAAAAAGTAAAATAGCCTTTTACTGTATTACCTTTTACTTGAAGTCTCCACACAAATTGTTCCTTCAAGGCCTTTAATGCCTTCAGAGGAGAAAAGTCATAAATATCCCTTAGTTGTAGTGCCTGATATTCGACACTTCATGCTGACTATTCTTCTAGGTCAGTACCAGAGTCCCTGGCAGTGCTACCAATCTCAAACACATAGGCACAAAACATTAAATTAACCAACACAAACACTGTAATATCTCAACACCAAAACATTTAGAAGTTCTATTCCAGGACTCTGTTATACATGTACATGGTACGCTATGTACATGGCGACTTTATCTTTCTGTATCAGTCCAGTCATAGACTTGGACATGTTACTTCTAACAAAAAAAAAAAAAAAAAAAAAAAAAAAAAAAACCCACAACAAAAAAAAAACACACCCCCAAACCAAACAAACACAAACCCACACAATATAAACTAGCCTAGTCCATTGCACTGAGCATTGTGTCACCCAAGAACTGCAGGTGGGTAATTTGCAGTTCACTCTCAGGCCTGAAGGATTACACTGACAGGAAGAGAAATTGAAAAGGCTGTCTCTCACGGACCTGTCAATTTGTTCCTTACAGACAACACTGCATTTTCAGGTTTGAACAGTCTTCACACATAAATCTTAACAGCTCTGTAAACATCTGCATGATGGTTCATCAATTATCCTTCCTTGGCTTCTGTCACCAGCAAAGTTTGGGAAGACCTTGTTTCTCTCACTGGAGAGTGACTTTTTCTGGAATTGAAGTCTATGTCATCTCTTTGTTCCCCATCTGGAAATAGAATGAAAGAAACATGGCTAGTTGTAAATCTAATTAATTGTCTTACTAGAGACTTTGCTTCCTTCATTTTTAAAGTACTTGTGTACTTGGCTGAATTTCACTAGCTCCCTGAAGTCTTTCACATTTGTTGTTGCTCAGTGCTTTGAAGCTATAGCAGCACAATGCAAGACAGGGCAGAGATACTGATGACACTTCAGTATGAACGGATTCCACAACCAGCCATCCCAGGATGGCTTTTTGAAGCAGCTGTGTATACATTATGTCCTAGGGACAAACCTTACTTTTTTTCCAAAGGGAAGCTTTGAGTCTGATTGTCACCTCAAGACTGTCCCTGTAAATGAAAAATTATTTCTATTAGCATTGAAGAACAACTGAATCAGAGGCTAGGTTCAGTGAGATTCACACAAATCACTCATCATCTTCTCAGGCCCTTTTTATCCTGATTCTGTACAACAGATAAGCAGCTAGCTTACATCACCCTGACCTGCAGCAGGGGTTTCTAGGTATAAGAAAAGAGGTGAGAGAAGAAAAGAGAAACAGAATTATGCACAGAGAACCCTATTTGCCAGTCAGGAAGGAAAGACAAATCAAACAAAAAAGATGCATGACCCAGAGGAGGTTCTCACATTACCACTTACAAAATGTTACAGCTTTGATCTCTAATCCACGTTCTCTTATTCCTCCTCCTCTTTTTACGTCTATGAGCAATTGTTCTCCCTTATCTTACTTGGAGCTAGAACTGTGAGTCTGGGGAGACCAGATCTTTGCAAAGTGCATTATCCTTTGGTGGCAGCATAAAAAAGACAGATTTCCATAACTGCATTTTTCTGTGGGAGCAGGATTCCTTTCCTGATGCAGCAGGTAGTGCTAGCTCTCTATCATTGTGGAGCACTTGGAGACTCTGGACTGGAAACAAGTGCAGAGTATCAGTACACACATAATTTTAAAACCCTAGAGAGCCTCTTCCCTCTTCTCTTATTTTAATGTAACTGATAGAGATTCCCAGGCTTTTCAAGGACAACTCAAAACCCCTGATCAGTGTTTTTGCTTTAAAACCCGCAAAACAAAACAACAACATCAAAAAAGCCTTATCCAATCAACCAACCAAAAAATAACCACCTACACCTGCAACTGAAATGTCATACAAAAATTAACCCCTTTTTCTCTAGGACTTACAGGGCCAAATCCTGCTTAACGAGGCAACCCAGGCAAACCCTAAGAATCAGTGAGTTTGACTCATGGCATTTTATTCTCTGCAGCAAACCAGCTAAAGGTCACGCTTACAAAGATGTGCCTATTTCATCTGTGATATGGGTGCACAAACAAGCATGAGCGAGAAAATGGAAAAATGTCAGGAGAAAAAAATTTTCTGAGAGTCAAGACAAAATTCCCGAAAAATCATTTATAGTGAGGAGAGATTTTGTCTGAAGAGGGGCTAAACAAGGTCTCATTTCAAATAAGAAGTTGTAAGATATTTGATTTTTCTGCTGATTCCTTAATGTTGTGACTTTGAAAGCAATTGGAAGGGTATACAATGGAAGGGGGCAATGTTTTCTCTCCTATTACACAGAAGCTATTCAAGGAAGGAGAGAAAGTGAGTTCAAATCTATGCTTCACTGCTCAAAGCATTTGCTGACTGGCAGAGATACTGAGTGAAAAGGTTTAGGGTATGACATCCACTGGCAAGGAGGAAGCTCACCATCTGCCTCCCTTGCAGCTGCTGATACTCAGCCAACACACTCCTGCTGTGATGTCAGTTGTCTAAATGAGGGCCATACTCTAACTGATCGTTTAATCTCAGGAAATCTCTGCTGAATTATTAGCGAGGCTCTGACTCCCACAGCAACTGCACACTGCTCCTCAATCACAGAGGAGATTCACCAGCTTCTGGTTGAGGCAGGGAAGAGTCTGCAGCTATTAAACACTGCTGCAAACTTACTTTCAAGACAGAGCTGCTTGCATCTCTTCATCACTACCATGAACCCTCACTGAACAGAAGAATATTCTCCAGACCCTCAAGAGATTCGAGCTGGGCTATGTCAGTAATAATTATTAAGTGAACAAAATGCCATCTTGGTAGTTAATAAAAATACTCAGAATAAATGAAAATACTGTAACAGCATTTCATCTTCCCCTTTGCTGTCTGGAAACTAAAGTCTCTTCAGCTTTCAGAGTCTCTTGCGGATATAATAATTTTATATAAAAACTGGAAGACTTGTTCATGACTCATTTGCCTGTATTACCAAGTGGATTTTTTAGTCCAAAAGCCAGACATCCATTATGCGGGCTGCTAAATGATTTACATTGATTGAGCACGCACGGTGCAGCTCTTGCAAATTTTATATGCTGGCTGTATGGAGAATGAATGCTTGCTGATTGTGCTCCAAATAGCAATGAACCCAATTACCTAAGCCACTCACTCTCAGCAAGGAAGCCAGAAATGCAGCTATTGCTTCAGTACCTTAAAGTAATATTTACTGTTTGGATCTTAACTACTGTAACTTGAAGTAAATGGGAGATTCACATTAGTGAAGAACACACCCGTTAGTTCAAAATCACCTCTTTTAATGGCCGTTGTTAATTTCTTATGCTCTAGAGCTTGTATTCCAGCCTAAGGCTTTAACCCACACCTGGGAAAGCAGACAAGAGTCCAGCTACTCTGGGAATTGAAGTGACTTCCCAGGTGTAGCCACCAAGATAAGAAGCCTGGAAAAAAAGGCTACTTTTCAGAGAGAAACACAAGGAGGCTTCTTAATCATCTTGTGGTGAAAATATGACTTCTATCATCCAGAGAGCCAGAATGAACTTTTGTATAAGGAACAGGTACTAATGACTGCACAAGAATTACCAAAAAAAATAAAATCTTGGCTGAAAATAGTATGTGGAGGTCACCTGGTCAAAATGTTTTTCACACAGGGGTAAGCCCATGAGATCCTGGGCCTTGCCCACTTGAGATTCAATGTGGATTGAACGATCACATCTCTGGCTCTCTTTCCAGTGCTCTGCTACTCCCATGGGAATGACTTTTTTTCCATGTCATAATGGAACTTTCCTTGTGGCAACATTTCAACTTTGCCCATTATCTCTTCACAGTGCACAGCTGGGCACACCAGCTTTGTACCCTGTGACAGAGCAGAGTCATCACCACAGGCCCCCATGCAGAGCAGTGACAGCAGCAGGCCTGGAGTATGGGTGCAAGACCAAAGGGACATCACCATCAGAGGAAACAGCTACAGTTCTACAGATTGGGAGCAGCTAGAGATTTAGTCAGGAGCTTCACTTAGTAGCTCATATTGCATTTCAGAGCTCTGACGCACATGCATTTGACTGACGTCACCACACAGCCCTGCACCCAACATGCTGCTGAGTCTATGCTTCAGGGAAGAACTTAAAGCTAGGACTGGAATAACAGGAAAATCAGGGGAGGATGCAGAACAAGCTTATTCTTTTAAATTCACAAAGCACCTGTCATACAAAGCACTTCTCTTTTTCATGAGCACAAAAGTCACACGTATCACAGAACTACATGAAAAACCAAAAAGATTACCAATATGACTGAAATCAGACCCCTTCTCTTGTGCAACAACCACATTATGAAGACCAATAGCTAAGTGACTTTCCATTTCAATCAATAATGAAATTGCTGTCTATAGTCAGTATGGTTTTAGCTCCTGTTTCAAACTCCTAGGTATACCCACAAGTACAGTCACCACTACAAACCACCCTGGTGCACACCTCAGGAGACTAAGCACAGATGTAATCTCCTAAGTTTAGCAATATAATTCCAAATTTTTAAAAATAAATTTTTAAAAAGAGTATTTTTGATAATTTAGATCTAAAAAAATCCTAATTAAAAAGCAAACAAACCCCCCCCTCCCCAAAAAAAAACCCTCTCTAATTCACTCTCTATTTTGCATGTGTGAATCTTTGATCTTCCAAAACTCTCAAATTATTTTTATAGATATTAAAGGATAGTTACAAGCCATACTGTGAAATCTAAGATGGCTGCCGGCACTTATCTGTAGGGCTTGGTAATGGCAAACAGTGTTCACCACTGAAACAAGTTTCCCAGTTAGCAAAAGGTACAGCTCCAATTGCAGAGAATCAGGCCAGGCAAAGCAGAAGGAAATTACTTATGAAACTCCTTTTTACAAATGCGATTTGAAGATTCAGTTCATATCCCTTTCTCCTGGAAAGAAAGATAAGATTCTTTGGAGGATCATTCTGGAGACCAGTTTATCTGCCTATTGTCTTTACCACCCTACATCTTTCAGACTACTTTGTGCAGTGGCTAAAAGGAGATATGAACAGATGGCTGTTTGCTCTGATAACTGTGTCTGTTCCTAGTCAGATTAATTGGTTACAACCCAGTTAAAGATTAGAGTCTGGTAAAATGATACAGACAGTCCCTCAGTTACTCTTCACTGTCCATATGAAGAAAATAAAATATACTGGTAAGAATGAAAATGGAGTTTCAATACCTGCTAGGGATTATACAAAACACATTGCCATAGAAAGAGTACAGTATTTACCCTTCCAGACTACAGTTTTAAAGAGTATAAAATTTACAGGAATGTGAAGGTCAAATAGAGGTTCAAAGACACAAGATGTTCTCATGGATCAACAAATCAGAGCTGTATCAGTGTCATGATTACTTTTCATTTATCCAGGCCTTTGGCACCAAGCTGCTCATGAGACTTAGGGGCTGCAGCAGTATCTAATTTCATACCTCTTCTGATTACACTGAGAAGAGATTCCCCTTCAAACAACTGGGAACGTGCCAGGAGACTGAAGCATTGTACTGATACTCACTGAAGAGGAGATTGGGTTGACATCAGTAATTATAACCCTCAGTGCGTGGCAAGATAATGGCAAAACCCATGCAATGCAATCAATAAAGAATGGAAGGATGAGAACATAAGTAGAGCTGGCCTGTCCGATTATACAGAAAATAGACACTGGCTCACAAACCTGATTGCATGCTCTGAGCCTGCAGGATTGATTAGCAATGATTATCACGGAAATGCAACACCTTTTGTAGAGCACTTGACACAGAGCTGCAGGGTACTGCACTTTAAGAGGTAGCTCTTCCCCTGCAACAATGAAAGCACAACACATGCACTGAAAAATGGCTAACATGGCAAACTCACAAAGATACTGGGGAAACATTATCAGCTGAGCAAGTTTCTAGTGGGGTTCTGCAGGGTTTCATTCTGGGTACACAGCCCATTAAAAAAAAGTCTTTTTCCTCCCTCTTCTATGAAATAAAACCATACCTAGCACACACGTTTGTACACCTGATGCATACACATAAACGTATGTGTATGCATCATAAACATCCCGAGACTGACAAAGAGTAAAATAACTTGATTATAAGTAAATTCAGTTCAGTAATACATAGCACTCAAGCAAACACAATAGAATAGATGTTAGAATAACAAGCACAAGCCTTGCAGGACAACAGCATATTCTAGAAAGCAAAGAACTTGAAAAGAATTTTGAAGCCAACATTAAGACACTACAGACACAGAAAGAACAAAATGAGCGTGAAGCACAGTGCCTGTTTTTGCACTGTGCTGCAGGGGAAGGCAGCAGTAGTAGATGAGCTTGTTTCTCAGATCTTTGATTAAGAACTTGGGAGGAGGTATAAAGCACCACAAAGAAAAGGTGAGAGCTCAAGAAAATACTTTGCAGGAGATGCCTACGGAGCTCCAGCTGTTTGGGCTATCAAAAGGAAGACTATGAATCAGTTACAGCATATAAATGCTTCAAAAGGAGAAAATTAAATTAGATCTTTAACACAGTAAAGATACACACACCAGAAAAACTCTGTAGTTCAAGCCAAGAAAACTAATTTGTGAAATCAGACAGGTATAATCTGCAAGGTGATTAACCAAAGCAGCAAGGTACACAGGGATTCTTTTTTTATCTTTGCTTGGTGTTTCCAAATCAAGACTGGATCTCTTCATGGAGAACAGAAGCTTTAGTCTGACTCTTCAGACTAAGGGGGGGGAAAAATTGAAATTCTGCCCAAAGCAGAATTCAAGATCTCAGCCTGTGGTCCTCAGCTGTAGTTTACTTCAGAAGTTGCATGGTCTCAGTCTTGCCCACACCGCTGAGATCTTGAATCAGTCACCAAGAGGCCTCTAAGATTCATCCTCTCCCACCAGCAAGTCTCAGGTTTCTTTACTTTCCTTACTCCACGTACCTTTAAGCAGGTTGGTGAGCAGGCATGACCATTTCTTAATGCGTCATGAAAGACAAACTTTCGTTTCCAAGCAGATACCTAAACCCCTGGGGAAACGCACATCACCCACGCGATGAATAGCTCTAACACAGACTTTAAACGGCTCTCTACCCCAGCCTCATCTCTTAGTGTGCTACACTGCCTGTGCCATGCCCTACGTGTGCCTCTCACTGCCTTCCTCTCCCGTAAAATGCGGTAATTTACGGGAATTCACACGGCACAGCCGCCGGCCAGCAGGGAACGGCTCTCGGCCGCGCGCCCGCCGCGAAGCCTCTGGCGCCACCCAGCGGCGGCGTGGGCCGGCCGGGCCCTGAGGGGCGGGCTGCGGGCCGCCAGCCCTGTGCCCCTATAAAATAACATTTTCTCGGCAGCGCCTCCCCAAAGAACCGGAAACATCGCATTTGGGGGCGTTTACACCCCAGGAGCAAAGCCCAGGGCCAGCTGGAATGGAGCTCGGCTGCAGCACACTGCCACACCCCCTTCGTTAATTAAGCAACTGGCCAGGCTTTCCTCTCCCCTTAACGAGCAGGAGGAAAAAGAAACTCCCAAGTGTTCTCCAAAGAGCTCCGTCAATGCCATCTGCCAGCGGGAAGCGATGCGGAGTGGCCGCCTCTGCTGGCTTTTCGTGACCTTTCTCGTCGCCGAGGCTGCAGCCGCCCATCAGGGCTGGCCAGGGCAGCCGTGCCAGGCGCAAGCTGCGGAGTTTACATGTTGCTAAGCATAAAGCAGCCAAAATGAGTTTTCTCAGCTTTCCCTTCTGTCAGAAATTAATTTGGGGAAAGTTCATTTGCTCATTCTGAGCAAAAATTCATTGGGAGAAAATGTTTTCTTCTAGTTCTAGCACTCAACCCAACTTTGACAAAAAAATCTAAGGCAGCCCCTCCTCTGCCCTCAGCTGTGAGAATTAGGCCTGCAAATTTGATATGTAATTTTTTTAATGCAATTTTTTTCTAAGAATTGCTGCCAAAGCTTAGTGGTAGGACCACACTGAAGTGAGTGCAACAAAAAGATGCAGTAGTATCTTCAGATGTCCTTGGATGCATTGCCTCTTTCAACCACTTAAGTGATATAATGACTTAAATGAAAGCATGTGTGGGATTTTTTTGTATTACAGAGCTGCTACTTACAGTAGGTGAACTCAGTGTTTAATGTAATGTGTCAACCTCTTGACTCTCAACATCTGAAAAAACTAAGCTATATATTCTAATAATGACTAACCTGCAGATTGCAAACTTGGTCTGAATCGGTTCCTGTTCTCGCTCTTTTCCATCCAAAAAGCACACCCCTTTCTCAGTCTCCTCCTGGAGTATCCTAAGTCCCTGTGCTGCTTCCCCACCTGCAGCGCCAGCAAGCCAAACCCTTCCTTCCTCCTCTTATCTCTCCCTACCTCTATATACTTCCATCATCATGTCTTGCTACAATATCCCTTTGGCTTAGTTTTTTTTGTGTCTTGTTTTGATAGCAATGAACTGATCATCATGCTCAGGGAAGACAGCATCTCAGTGTTTCACAGTTGCTTTGTGTTGTACATCCAGTAATTTTTATTACAGGGGTTTCTTTTGTTACTTGCAAAGTGATCTGATAATCTAATTGCATCGTTTTCCTCAGGACTTCGCAAAGCCTTTGGCTTTTTAGAATCCTCTTTCTAAATCCTGAAACCAGCATTTTTCGTAGCCTTTCTGTTTAATACTTGCCTTTTGAACTCTACAAACATCTTCCTTCTGAAGAGGGAAATGCAATTACATGCTCTAGGGCAGCCTGCCCTCATCCATCTGAAGGGACAATGCCTACTGTGGTATCTAAGGAGAATTTTTTTAAAAGCTACTTTTCTATTGGCTTGCGGAGTCAATGACCCAACAACAGCTGGCAAAGGAGCTGTTTATCAGGTCTCTCCCTTGCAAATTGCTGTTAATGGGCACACATACCTTGTACCCACATGAAACCTTGCTTGGTGGGCTGTGTGGGTGGACCTGAGCCTGCAATCCTGCAAATAGTTGAGGGCACAACCTAGTCACATCCTTACAGTAATTGTTGAGAAAAGTGTACATCTTAGCTGATTTTTCATCTCAGTTTTACACTCCTTAAAAAGTATTTCCCACCTTGTCATCTCTTGTTTGTTCAGTTGCCACTTCAGTGTTGCACTCTGATAGAAGGTCTGCTGGATACTCTCTCACGTTAGGCAAGAGCAAGTCATAAACTGAGTCATGGAAACCTCATTGGTAGGATGTTTCTGGAGGTAGGACAAAATATTGTATGTACTACATTCATAAGAGAAGAGCTCAAAAAGGGTTTTTCTCATTATGATTACTTTAGGGAAAACAAAGATGAGTTTGGTTTTGTACATGTCTGACTCTCAGAGTTGCTAAGCGTGTAATAATACCCCCACTAGGCAGAGGAAGCTGAGACTCCTGCATATCTGCAAGCCCATGTGCAAGAGTAGTAGCACTGCATTCCAGCACTGAACTTGTTATTCCCAGCACTGGTTTAGAGATGGAGATTGGGACCTTGATTTCACTTAATACATGACTGACAGTGCTATTCTAATATCAAAGTCCTCCATCCGCATGCTTTTAAGGAATGAGGAGCCAGAGCCTGTCAGGTGGATTAGCTGTATGTCAACTCCCCAGTGCACTACAACAGAGCCATCGTTAATCTGAAAACTTGATCTCAAGCCAAAGGGAACAATTATATAACCTAGATATCTGAAAGGCGAATAGTACAAAAATGAACAAGAAAGAACAATCATCCTTACTTACACATGTGTACATTTTACTACAACTATTAGCCAATCAACACTGTCATATAATTGTCTTTTTTTTAATTACAAAAATGATGGAAGGGTTGCAGTAATTAAAAAGTGCAGGCATGTTGAAAGGTGATAAATTACACAAAGGCAAAGTGAAGATGAAGCAAAATCTTTACAAGTATTTATTTATTTGCTTCTCCACAATTTAGATAACTTGTTATTTGCTGTTTGTCTGTTCCTGACTGCCATTATCAAGCCAATGTAAAATTGGTCAGAGGTCCAGAGAACTGTCACAAGAACTTGAGTTACCAGACTGGAAGATTGCTTTAAAAATTGGTGTCAAGTCCCAGAAAAGCCACAGGAATGAAGCTCTTCACCAAGACAGATTGCATGGGCAAGTTCTATGGCACATGCCTGAATTGTCAAGAACATCCAAAGCAAACTTTGAAAAACTGACAACAGAAGATAAAGGTCCACAAGCATTATTCTTCCCACATGGTTAAAGGAGACAAACGTGCAATTAATTCAGCTTATTTATTAGGAGACTGCCTAGGGCCCCTCAAGGTGGGGCCTTATGATGTTAGGCACATAAAAGCAGAACAAGCCTCTGCCCCAGAAAGACTTATACAAATATATCCCCATGTACAATGCAGAAGAGAGGAGGATGAAAAATAATCTGAATTAAATAGCTGTGAAAGGGATGTTAAAATAACACTCTAAAGCACACTAGAAATTATTCTAGGAGGAAAGTGTCTACCTAGGTAGTTTGAAAGGCCAGCCTTTCCATACTGCCCTAAAGCCATCCTCCAGAGATCTGCTACAGAGCTTGTAACCACTGTCAAATCCCACAGGAAGGTCTTCAGTCCATAGTAAATTCTTAGGACCTGCCTGATCCTCAGGGTTGATTTCCCACAGAATTATTCTTGGGAAGCTAATGGTCCCTGTGTTTCAACGGTCCTAGCATCAAATCTCCAAACCTACACACAGTTAAACACTTGACATCTGGACATACACTCATGTACCTATTGACTCCTGAGGTATTATTTGCAACATATGGTTTGCAACCAATTTATTTGCAGCTTCCTTGTATTTTCTTTTCTTTTTTTTCTTCTTTTTCTTTCCCCCCAGAGACGCCCCAGGTTACACAGGCTTCTAGCACTTTACATGCACATTTCTGAATTTATTTTGGATTCATGGGACTGCTCCTCACTGGCATGCACAAACTCTTTATTTTAAGTACTGTTCATAATATTTGCTATTTTTCTGTTCTTTTGTAGTTTCAAAACATTGAACAAATTAACTATCTGAGCTGCTAGAAAAGCTCTTCTAACACCATTTCAGATTTAACAAACCTATACATTTGTTCTGTGGCTAAACTGTCAAGACACTGCAGTGCAGGTACAATGGTAACCTGTAGCTGAGAAATGCTAGACTTGACATTGTCTCCACTTCAGCACATGTGTATGCATACACAACCCTGTAAGTCAGATGTATGAGTTATCCAGCTGAGGTCACAAACAGCGGACACTATAAGTGGGGCGGGAGACAGTTATACATGGTGTGTAAAGAGTGATTTCAATAAGAATAAGGCTTGGTTTGGGTTGAGGGACAAGAAGGAAAGGACTCAAACAAAAGACTAGTTGAGAGGATGTTGCACACAATTTTGACTGTATTAGCCTGTTCAGATCTGGAGGTAAAATGGCTGTCAGGCCTTCTTGCCAACTTTGACATTAGCAGGAAGCACGGAAGCCAACAGATTGCATGCTGGCCTCAAACTCATAAAGCCTGTGGCCTGCGAGCGGCTGGCTGGGTGACACGAGGCATACTTCACTTCCCAGTACTTGTCTCCTTTCCCATCCATTGCTACTCTTTTAGATCGTGAGCTCATACATAGAGAAGCTGTTTTCTTATTCTGTCTATGAACGGCAGAGCCCTGAGCTCAGCTAGGCCTCTAGGCACCAGGTTAATATATATAATAATAGCGTGGTACAAAAAAACCAAAGGCATAACAGTTTCATGACGGAACGCCTCTCAGATGAGTTAATGTGTGCAAAGCACTTTGAAGTTGAAAGGTTCTGCAGCATGTAAAAGCTGAGCATTGCTTTCATATGGATTTGTTGATCTTGAGGACTCAGGAAGCCACTCCAAATGTGTCTCTACTTAGCAAGTTCAGAGTGTGAATCCCTGCTATTCACTCCTATCTCCAAATGGAATAGTATGTCCAAGAAATTCCTCTTTGAGGATGTCATTAAGAAAACCCATGTCATTATAAGCAAGTATCTTTAGTTTTAGCACCTCTCTATATTAAAAACAAGCATCCCCAGGGAAAAAATGCAAATAGGCTTTTCACAATCATGCTGATTTTGGCATTAGCCTTTCTCCACTCCTTTGAGTCACTCTCACTTTCTGGTTCTCCTGCATTAAGTTGCCATGGGAAATACAAAAAGAAAAAGTGTTACAACCTGCCAACAGATTGACATGAATCTTATTCATTCTGGCTCCTGAAGCTGAATTGACTTTCCAAGATTCACTGAAGTCTAGCCTATCCCTGGCCAGGAATAAATGGCATTTTATGACTCCATCCAGGCTTGCTTGGCTGAGCTCTTTCTGGGGCTGAAGCTGAGACTCAGCCCAAACACTCCCCAACAGATTCCCCACTGCTACTTTGGATCATGCTTGCTGTAGTTGCTGTCATACCTCACTGCTCCTTTTAGAATATTATATACTGCATTTCAGGAAGCAGTTTAGCTCAGGATTGAGGACTTGTCTCATAAACTGACACACAGACACACCCAGTGGTGGTCCCAGATCTCATCTTCTGACTGAGACACGATGCAGTAACTGAGGAAAACATCCCCTAAAGAAAGCAGAAGAGTGTCAGGAAAACAAGGGAGCAGCTTTGAGCCTAATTTTGGTGGTTCTGCATAATTTCAACCCTTCTGCCCCTTTTGTGTATGTATTACGACAGAGATTCACGGTGATATGCACGCTTATGCATGCGTCTACCGGAAGGGAGAATAGCTGTAATTAAACACACCTGACGGACACCCACCGACCCCACGGGCCGTGTCCCCTCCCACGGCCACCGTCGTCCTTCCGAAGCCAGGGCCACTAGATGGAGCTGAGCAACAAAATTCCTCCCAGGCCATGCGCACGGCCGCAGCAGCAGCTGCATTGCCTAAGTCGCAAGTTGCAACTTGTTTCTTGCTTACTGGGCACTAATGATGTTTCCCTGGACAGTTGATACAGGGACAAGCTGTGGCGAAGTGTCATTAAGAGATTGCAAAACCATACTCCCCAACCACGCTGATTCACCCTTAGCGGAGCATGATGTCAGTCTGGGTGGATCTGGCAGCCAAAAATGAGTTTGGAAAATGAAAGGAGGGGCTTCTGCATGGCCCGCAGTTTATGGGGTGGAAAAGCAGTCTCTGTCATAGCTTACTTTGGTTAAGTAGGGAACAGGGAGTTTGGCAGCCTTTGCCTGTGAAAACCCTTCTGCTCATCAACAGCCTCCCAAGAGCCTGAGAGACTGGAGGAAAGCATCTCTGGTTTCCCTGTCGTTGCCTTTACAGCCTTTCAGATGATCCGGTGGCAGCAAACGGGACACAAAACTTCCTGCCGTCCTTGAGGAGGGATTCCACAGGAAAAGCAATTGTAAGATAAAACCCTATCCTTATGGTCTGGACAGAGCAAAAATTTCAGGGGAGCAATCAAAATGCAGGGACACCAGGTAGCAAAGCACTTGTCACGCCTGCCCGTCCTGCATGGGGAGTGGTGCTGAGAGGCTGAAAACAGGCTCAGTGGAAACACACCGCCCTGGGACAGCCCACTTGAAAGAAGTGACACTGCCAGGTCTTGTTTACGCAAGGGATTGGCTGTGCTCTGTCTCCATCTCTTTGGAGGCAGGCAGGCTTAAGTCCGCCCTGCTCTCCACAGTGGAAGGGTTATCCCACTGTAAAGATGTTAAAACCATCCCATTTATTTTGTAAACTACTTTACTTATAAAGGCTTCCATAACTAAACAAGTGTAGTGGTGGTGGGAAATCTGCTTTGTAATTTTTTTAAGATGTTATAAACAGAGGAGACAAATGAATATGGAAACAAAAGGAGGGGAAGGTAAAGAAAAAATTATTAGCAAATCAGGTAATTGCAACAACTGAAAAAAATTTAGGATGCAGATTGCCAGGCTAAATTTTCATGTTATCTGTTGACAAATATAATGGATTGTAGTGAGCTAGGAGCAGAATGCAAACACAACCATAGCTTGTAACATTAAACATTATGTAGGTAATGTGTTAAAACAGGAATAGGGATAAACTAAATCTGCATTACAGTGGACCCAATATGAACTAGAGAAACCAATGGGAAAACAGAACCAAATCTTAGAACTTTGCAATGCACTTATACAAATTACATGGTCATGTGAGAAAAAAATATATGAGTAAACCGTGGGATGAATCTGCAAATATAGTGTTTCTGTCCAAGTCTAACTGTATTATCCAAAATAATCTGGTTTTGTATTTACCTAGTCAAGTGCATCTATCTGCAAAGACAGAGTGTATCATCTCTTATTTTCATTATTCCACATGTGTGCCATATTATGATAACTTCAGTTTAAGGTTAGTCTAAAATGCATGCTTTCTGCATCCCAGCTCTTTAAGTGGCACATGCCTGCAGGCAGACACCATTGAGATGTTTTAACTGTACTTTATGCAGAGCAGGTCGTACAGCCCATGTGTTTCTCTAATGGCAGCCAAGCAGCTAAGCAGTCGGAAGACCACTTTTTTCAAGCCAACAATGCTAAGGTGCTTTGCAGTCAAGGTGTGTTAAAGCCTGCAGGAAAGGGTGTGGTACACTCACAAAAGTGTGTCTGTGGCCAAGGTGTTCCCAGGAACGTGGGGTGAGTCACCAATGTCACATTGCTTAGTTGCCTGTGACAGGTGACATTTGGTAGCCGTATTATTACTAAACAGAAGTATGAGTGAGCCTTGCTACATGCAGGCACTGAAGTGTGAAGTGATCATCTGATGCTTTACAGAAAGCCTCAAAGAGCACGCAGGACTAAAGCTGTAGCATCATAGCCTGATAGAAAAAATGGGTCCTCTGTGCCTGGTGAGCAGCTGTGAGGAGATTAAAAAACGTGAAGAGTCTAGCCATATATTACTCCACTGTAATGAACAGAAATAGCTTTTTAATAATTTCTAAGCTAATTTGATATTTAATTTCAGAAAGCAAATCAGTATCTGCTGTAGTTAAAATTTGATGTTGGGAAGCTGTAAAATAAAACTTTTTTTTCCTACCTAATTGGGCTTTAGGCAAACTTAGATAGCATCCTTAGCCAAGGGTAATTCATCCTTTGACTTCACCTGTGCTACCTGACAGGCAAATGGGATCTGTGGTGTGTCACTGTCACATTAAAGCCTCCTTGGCTGTAAATAGGTGCTCCATTTCCCAGGTGCCACATTTCACCACTCCCTGTGCCACCAAGGAGGCTTGCCTCCAGACGTGCCAAGGCTCGTCAGCCACCCAACATGCTCACACACCAGCCTCCAGTTAGGACTTCCAGCTCTGCTGCGGCACCTTTTGGAGAGGGAAAACTCAGGTACCTTTGTGTAAGCCCAGCCCATCACACCTGTGGTGATGGGGGAGCTGGACACAGATGGCCCTGAGCCCCATGCACCCTGGCAGGACAGCCCTGGTGACTCTGCAAGAGCAGGCAGGCCACAGGACTAAGCATGCCAAAGCCTGGCCCAAGCACAGACGTGGCCTGAGAGGGTTTTCAAGATTTGCCTCTGTCCTGTAAGTAACACGTGGTCACTTTGCACTTTTGGGGGTCCTCTCTGGCTCCTGCACCCGCCTGTTTTATGGGGCCTTGGAGCAGCCAGCACATGGAACCTCACTCCCCAAAAGCCCAGTTCAGCCATGGCTTATTGTTCATATGGAGAAGATCCTCCTTCATCCTCACAGGCACAATGGGATGGTGGCAGCATGGCACTGCCCCAGAGGCAGAGCCACGTGAGTGTCCCATCAGAGGATGCCCAGCTTCTGGCCCCTCAAACCTGATGTTTTCTCCTGCACATCCAGGCTGCAGAGGTGACAACGAGCACTTTCTAGCACTGCTGGTCTGCTTGCTTTCTAGTACCATGGACCCCATGCCTACTGACTTAGATCCAAGCTGAACATAGCCTCAGGCTTCAAGTCACATTAATCCTACTACAAATTCATACACGGTGGTGCAGCCAAGGAGTTCCATGCAAGAAATGGAAGAAGAGGGAGACAGAAACAAAAAGGGAGCAGGGCGGGTTGGCACCTGTGCTAGAGACGTGGCAGAGACCAGTTGGAGGGTTTCCAACAGCAAGTTTCAGATCACCTTTCATTTCAAAGGCAACCCTGTCCATGAGCTGCAGCACCTTACCCTGAGACACTGCATTAAAAAATCGTGAATTAGTTTTGCTGTTCAGAGATCTTGCATTCCTGATAGAGGATGAAAGAGGAAAACTGGTGGGTCACATCATGCAGGGAGAGGTGCAAGGGAACCTAGTGTCTCTGTTGCCACCCAAAGCCCCCCACAGCACAGTACAACTGAGTACAGGCCTTACTGACTGAGTAAGCTGAATGGAAGGTACTTTTTTCTCTGAAGGGCAGTGCTGGGAGCAGAAGAGAGAAGGTCTCTTTCAGCTGGGGGAAGACTGTTAACGCCACCAAATCCCTGTCAGATGGCCATAGTTCACAGCACCTTCCAGTTGGCTACAGAGTTGGGCACATGGTTCTTCCTTGCCCATGATCAGGCTGAACTTGCCCACTAGCTGATGTGAGGAGAAAAAAGACTAAAAAATCCCTTGTCCTTTTACAGGTTTGCACTGGTCCAAACTGATGCCTGGGCTCAGGTAGCATCTCTTGAGCCCACCCACTGATGGGGATAACTGGGGCACAGTGACCCTATAACCACTGCCTATACACAGGCAGCTGGGACAGGGAGATGTAAAAGCAGCCTCTGCCCCATGGTAGTCACTGGCCAAAACTGCGAGCCCAGCCAGGGACAGGGGTAGGTGTGCTGCCAGTGCCAAACTGCTGCCATGTCAGTCCTCTTGGTACCAGTGTTCAGCTGAGAAAAGCACTGCTCCCTGGCTGGAAGACAGAAAAAATTGGCTAAATACTGCTGGCACATGAGAAGATTCACCAGGATGAAATGGCAAAGCTTTGCTTTGACTCTGCTGCTGATCTTACAGGTAGCACTGAGGAGAGCTGAACAATCTGGACACAGAATGACTTTTTAGGTCTGTCAGAAACAACAGTTTTTGTCTCAGTTTTTCTCTTTGTCTGCCAAACTCCAAAATCAATTCTTCAGCCAGGAAACATCCAGCCAGGAAAGATGTGAGGTGAAGTGTCTTTTCTCTGCCTGTATATTACCATTGACACTATTCACCACAGGTTTAGCACTAAACATGGTGTTGTTTTTTCCTCCCTGCCTCTTCTGCTCTGTTTTATAATCCCCACAACCAGTTCCAAGGAGTTGTGCATCCTCCTAGGACAGACAAGAGATTGGTTTTAAGTACAGCATCTGTTAGTTATTGTTTACTATAACTGTAGTGAAGTGAAAGCTTCAGCTTTGACCTGAGACCAATGCAATGACTCTAAATGTTGGAGAACATTGAATTAACATAAATCTCTCTGTCATTTCATTGTGTTCATTGGCTGTACATGCAGTTTCCAGGCCACAAGCTCCAGTGAAGCCTTCAGAGACAGACAGCAAAGGAAAGACACACACCCAGTTATGCCAAGCTGCTCAAATTAAAGGTGTTAGAGCAGTGTGAAATGCCCTGCAGATAGCAGGAGGGTGTCTTTTTCCAAGGACCCTGTCTCTGGGTAACAATGAAAGGACAACAACTGTCAGGACAGCTCTTGCTGCCCTGCCTTTACATGTGAAAGCCTTATTTGCTTTGCCAAAATAAAGCTGGTGCCTCTCAACAGCAGAAATACTCATGCCTACAAGTGGCTTGCCTGGCCTATCACAAGGTATCTGTTGTGGTCACATCCAAAGACCCCAAATCAAGATTGGAGTGGGGCTGCGGTACATGCTGCAAAGCAAAACACTGGTGCAGGAAGTCCCACACCCCGCACAATTTCCATGCTGGTGTGGAACAGGACAGGGATACCAACAACTGACTGCAGGTATGGTCATGGCTAATGGCAACTCAATCAGCCTGGAAAGCATGTTCTAGGAACAATGTGATCCTTCAAAATCACTCATAAAGGAAACCAAACAAACCTTTGTACAAATAAAGCCAGTTAGCTTTAAAGCTATCCCAGCCAGCTCTCAGTGTCCCTCACAGACTGATGCAGACTGTCACAGCCTTTGTGGCCCCACTCTGTGTGGTCAGGGGTGGCACAGACTGCTCCAAGCAGCCAGGAGGGCTGTGAGAGCAGGGCAGGTGACACTGCAAAGCTGCCCCATCCTCTGCCACAGAGCACATGCCTGCTGGTACCTCACAGAGGGTTCCTTATACCTTCAGTAACTCTGCCTCCACCAAAAACTGGGTGGAGGGAGCCTAACCCCACACAGCTGCAAGGTGGTTACAATGGGAATGCAAATTAAAGCCACCCATTTATGTAAACTAACTCAAAGTACTGAATACAAAAACAGATGCGTAGAAACAGAATTGCCATACCAGTTTCAGGCAGGATCCACTGGAGCACAAGATGAATTATATACATATGGGATTTCAAAGGAGATCATTAGGACAGAGTTCTGCCCACATCTTAATGACCTGAATAGATTAGCCTCTCTCTCCTCACTACCTTGTGCTATCTAGCTGAGGATTGACACTGCATAGATTTTCACCTTCTCTTCAGGCCTTAAAGAGCTTCAGCTTTGGGAAGAGAGCAGGGGGCAATGGTGTCTTCCTGCATCCCAAGGAGCTTCCACCACACTGACAGGTGGGGTTTGTGTGCAGACACACAACCCCACAAACCCTGGGGCCAGTCTCAAAGTAGGAAATAGGCAAAGTGAAAGGAGAGAGAGCCTAGCTGGGGTGGGCAAGCAAGCACAAGGGGGAATAGTGTCTAAAATGAACGTTTCTTTGGTGTTTCTCAGTCATCAGTAAAGTGAGAGAAAGAGAATAAACAAAGGAAAGAAACAATGAAGGAAGAAGTATGATGTTAACTGGAGAGAGAATTTAAACCGAAAAAAACCCCGAACATCCAAGGGATGCATGAAGGGCATAGGAGATGCCCCAGCAGCTTGCAGGTCCTTCCTTACAACAGCTTCTCCCAGTTGTGTGAAAGGAGTGCCTGTTGTCCGGTGGGGAAGGCTGAGCAGGGCTGCTCACAGCCCGCGCAGGGATTCCCTGCAGGGCGCGGTGCCCATCCCTGTGCCGAGCAGCTCTGCCCTTCCGGAGCGCAGGTAAATAATCCCACGCGCGCACGCCTCGGGGCGAGTACATTTTTCCTGGGTGAATACAGTTTTTCCAAGTGATTAAGATAGGATAACCAGGAGTAAGAAACCGAATTATACAGCAGAGCTCACAAATTTCCATGGAAGGCCAGGAATGCTGTGCCACAGGTAAGCACTGCTGTCACCTCTGTTGTTTTTCAAGGCCAGTTTCCAAAGGTAATTTTTGCTTTGCGATAAACAGCCTTGGAGTCACTCCAGATTTATTCTCTGTAGATCACATCCATTTACTGTCCCCTTGTCAGAGTGGTCGGTGTCCTTATGACCCCAAGCCTGTAGCCCCTGAGGGAGCCCTCCTGCAACTACAGCAAATACCCCATCAGGTCTCCTATGAGACCAGATAGAGGGTCTGGATGGTTGCATACAAGAGTCCACCCCAAAACTATGACTTCTTGCAAAGCAGCAGAGTACCAGAGTAACTACCTTCAGGTAGGGCAGACCTAGGGCCAATGTTAGCATCACTTAACCCAAGCAGACAGGTTCAGATGAGGCAACCTGACACAATCTATGTTTTACCTCTCTCTATGCCAAGAAAAAAGTGCAGCTGTTTGGGTTCTCATGGCATTTATTTTATCCCCTTTTATCCTAAGCTCTGTGTTCTTTCATGTAATAAACAAATCACAAGCCTTGTTTTACATATCTTTGCACATGAAATCTCCTTCCAGTTCTTCTTATGCTTGTCTGAAAAATGCCTAGCAAACTGCTGCATTAAATAAAAATTAAGTCAAGGTTGGGGTTCCTGTACCCAGAGCCCTGAGGTTTTATAGAGCTTTCTTTGTGCAGCTTCTATTTCTGTCTGATTAAGCTAATTCTCAGAGGTTAAGCTATCTAAACTGACTGGGTACTGAAGCATTTAAAATGTAAACACACTGAGCTTTAATCATAGTCTGCAGACTACACCTCTCTCTCCATCTAGATATATGTGGGAGCTGATTCCTTGCAATTTCTTGATGTTACGCCTGCATCTATTAGCATCTCACATGCCACGATTAACCAGAGTGTGCTGGAGTGAAGGACAAGGTGTCCAGGTATATGGAAGCAAAGTTAAACATGCAGCTACAGCAGTTAAGATATGGCAGCTGTCTCCTCTCTGTGTCCTGCTACCCTCACAGCATCTTGTGTGCTGGTACTCACACTGCTGGCTTGTCCTTGGTCAGGAAACACTGCTGCCAGCATGAAAGTCAGGGAGGGGGCAAAGACACAGCTCCCACAGTAATGCATTTCAGACAAGTGAGAGCTGCCAAGCTCTCCTCCCTCCCTCCAAGTACCTCACGGTGATATTCAGAAGTCCTTTGATTTTTACATTTGAGAAAAATCCTTACAGAGGGAGTATTTCCAGTCTGGCACAGTGTGCCCTGGGAAAGGAAGACACACTAGAGCTGTTCTGCAGCTCTGGCCCATAGGGGTTATCAGGAAAGAGTGCAGTGAGCCTGATGCAAGCCTGCAAATCCCAGCACTAGGCAGCCCAGGGACTTCCCAGGCCACAGGCAGCATCTGCAGCAGCAGCTCTAACCGGCCTCCACAGTCTGCTTTCCCATTAATTTGCCTAATTGCTTTTTGAGCCAATGTATAGTTTCAGCACCTGAAGCATCCCATGCCAATGAGTTCCACCAATTAATTATGGTTGGGTGAAAAAAATACTTCCTTCTCCATGCCTTAAAAGAATATCTGCCTGATGATTTCATTTAACATCCCTTGGCTTTTGCCTTACAAGCAACTGCAGCCATTCCTCCTGCTGTTCATCACGTTGCAGACCTGTCGCAGCCCTGAGTCCTCCCTTTTTTAGGCTAAGTCTGACTGATTCAGTCTCTTTTCATACAGATAGCATTGTGCATCTCTGATCACTCCTGTCATACATCTCTCTGCCTTTTCCCATTCAAGTACAGCCTGATTTTCAAGAGTGCCATACACCCACAATCCTGAAATTGCTCAGAAGGAACCAAAGGCACTGTGCCCCGCGTCCTTTAAAAAATAATATTTGCTGCTGTAGGTTGTACTCAAAAACTGACTGCAGCCCTCTCAGCAGATGTCCTGGAGGCATTCAGCACTAACCCTGTGTTTGGTGGAGGGGTGGAAGCACCATGCCTGGCTCCCAGGGCTTCTGCAGAGATCAGCTCCAAAGTGCCAGCCACAGCCAGCTCTGGCATTTACTTCTTGGTGCCTCTGTCACTAAGCCCACAAACAAGAGGTGACTGCCACAACATTTGTATTTGCGATCACAGGGACAACAGAGGTAATATGTTCATTGAGCAATTGTGTTACCTCAATGAAACATTTATAGGCACTTGTAATAGAAATATTGCAGATAGGATGAAGAAATGACCTCAGACAGGATCAAATATGCAAAGCTTACTGTAGCTGTAGACTTCTCCCACAAGATAAACAAGTGGCTAAGGCCTCGAGAGAAATAGCAGGAAGGGGAATCCCAGCAAGCTATCCTTGTGCCAGGTATTTTTTTTGCAGGGCTTTAGTAGGAACTGTGTCAGGGAGTCCCAGGACGACCTCGCCCCTGCCAGCCCACAGGAGCCCTGCCTGAGGACAATGCTGCTAGACCCCCACTGCCCCAGAGCCCCTCACCCCAAGCCCTGCACACCACGGGCAGAGCAGGCTTGCGCCTACTTTGTGTCAGCAGTTGTTTGCAAACTGGACAGGACACAAATATAGACATAGGTTTTGAAAGGAGAGGGGTAATGTTTACAAGAGTCTGACACTTAAGATGCTTTTTCCTCCTGCTCCTGAGATGCAGAGGTGATTCCAGTGTTCCATCCCCTCCAAGACAGCCACCAAGGAAGGAAGATAAAATGTGGAGCAAAGAAAAAGCCGATTCAAAGCACCATGCACACTTCTCTTCATCTCTTGAGATAACAACCCACCAACCACTTCTCCAGGCAGTACAACTCCCGGCGGGCTGCAGTAGGCCAGCTCAGAGATTATCTTTGCCACCTATTGACATTTTACTTGCTCAGTATATAATCTATAATCCATTTTTCTTTAAGTACTCTGTTTTTCTCAAACAGCATTGTTATTCTCTTCAAAACATAACTCTGTTTATCCAAAACAAGCAAGGGCTGGTATCACACCCTGCCAAATGGCAGCTCTGTTGCTGCTGGGTGGTGCTTGACAGCCTGAGGTACAGGTGACAACTCCTTTTTCCACTCAGGGAAACAGGCAAGGATATGCCCATAATAAACCACCACTTATCTGTTGAGGCAGAATTTTTTTTTTTCTCTGGCTGCCAGCATGGATTACAGTCTGAATCCTCCTTTTCTTTATCGAAAAGCATTTACAGACATTTCCACCATTCCTTCTCTAAAGTTATTCTGTAAAAATGAGCGAAACAATTAAATTGTTGGCTTAGCAGGAGTGAGACAGCTCTTCTTTTAAACAGGGGATTTTGATTGCACCCTAGTACTTAATCTCTTTAGAATATTCACTAGACAGAGTAATTTTCTTGTCTCTGAACAATGCTAAGGTGTCAGACTCCTTTTATCTGAGCAAAAAGTAGTGCGGCATCTTCTCCCCACATGAATGCTTTTTTTAGAGAATAAAAAAGAAAAGGAAAAAGAAAAACACCCTCACTTCTCCAGTGGTCACTTTGAGGCAAGAAGAATACTGTGTCTGATCATGTAAAGCCCCAGCACCCAGGAATCCCTCCCAGCAGGATCACCACCCCAGGAGAGGCAGAGCATATCAGGAGGCTCATTTAGCAGCTAAAATAACCCACCCTGCAAACATTCTTCCATTTCGTTTTAAACAGCAGTGGGGCTGAAATTCAGCCTCAAACAGGACGGGGGGATGTGGAGGGTGAGGGATTGGGGCAGGGCAAAAAGAGACTACCCAGAATCCTCCCTAGCAACCAGCACAGACACTGCCCATGTTGTTTGGTTAATTGGGGAAACAATGTTCTCTTTCAGGGGATGCAGGTGGCTCGGGGCATTGCAGAAAAGGGACATTATGGCTTTCTCTGATAGTGTGGTTGAAAGGTTTGGAGCCTATGTACAAAAAAGCCTTTGCTGAGGGTATTGCTGCTGCATCAAGTATCAATGAAAGCTGCATCTCTGCTGTTATGAATCCAATCACCACAGCAAATGAATGGGAAGCATTAAGTAGCAAAACAGTATTTCAAGTTGCAATGAACAGCACCCAATTCATCAGTGAATAGCAGGCTTGGGTCCGTGAAATAATAGCTCTGATTGAAAGAAGTATGGAAGAGCCTTGAGCAGTGTGCAGGAGCAGATGTGTGAAAGAAGTAACCAAAACTACAGACACTTCTGAGGTCTCATGTACAGCTAGCTCTGAGCCAGGCAGTCTGGCTGGGCGTAGGGTCTGCAGCTCCCCACGTGAACCAGTTTACAGGGGCCTTTAACTTCACCACTCCCTTGTCTTTGGAAGTAAGCTTCTCTAAAGAAGAAAAACAACCTGCATGTGCAACAGCATTTTGGCCCTGCAGTTTACCTCCAAATGTCATGGTAAATCTTTCAGACGCCCAACTGGCATGAAAAACATGAAGGTGTTATCAGCATTTTTACAGTTAGGCAAAGTAAGGGCATGTAGTAAATCCACAAGCAAAACTTGGATGTCCCAGTTTGTCATCCCCAATCCTGACCATACTGCTCCACCAGCCCCTGTGCATCTCTAGGATCCTGCAGTGATGAGGGCTGCAAACCCCAAAAGCAAGCCCTGCTTTTTCTCCACCACTGCAGCAGGACAGCCCAGCCTCAGGCTGGTATTGGTGGGTGCCAGGGACCCCTTGTAGGACTGAACACCTGCTTGCCAGCAGCCTCAACCCAACTTGCCCCCTTGCCAGGGCTCAGCAGGCTCTGTGCAGTCTTTTTCCAGGTGACTGGGATGCAGCTGATGCTGGTGAGACCCTGCTGATGGCACCCTGCCCACACCTACTGCAAACCAAAGGGAGGCCAGAAAGGCTATGTTCTTGCCAGGGAGTTAAAAGGGACTTGGGGTCTTGGCCCAATGGCTGCTAGTCCCTGAACTGCTGGGATGCCATGGGACTGAACCAATACCAGGACGTCCCTCCAGTTTTGCACTGCTTTGGTGTGCACACTGGACTTCTACCCAGAGATTGCTCTGGCTGACCTCTCTGTGGCAGATGCTGTCTTCAAAGAGCAGCGACACAGGCAGAGCAAGACAACTGATAAGGTTTGATGGCTCTTTATTTAGGGGAAATCCTCCTAATGATTGCCCAGGGCAAATAAGACTGAGAGGCTTGAATTCCCAGAGGAGGCATTGATGCACCAGATCAAAGCCTGCTCCCCAGCTGTCACCACAGAGGCATCACCTCCAGCCATAACAGGAGGTTATAAAAACAAGGTCTCTCCCTGACACATCCCAGGCTGCTCAAGGAAAACGGCTCCAAAGAGAGGAAGGTGAGAGAGCAAGTGCATTGTGGACTTTGGGAGCAGGGGCAGGCTCCCAGAAGCATTGTGAAGTGGGGGTTCCTGCCCCAGGGATGCACCACAGCCATGCGGGAGATGGGGCAGGGCAGCACACGTTGCTCAGCTCTGCGTTTTTCTTGCCTCAGCTGCTGTAGGCAGGGATTCATCTGTTTGCTTTCATTGGTACACTCTCCCACAAGGGAACTTAAATGCAGAGCACTGTGAGACTTAAGCTTTTACAAGTTCCAGGAGATAGTTTTTAAACCCATGGGGGCATGGGGTCCTGCTGCTGGCAGGGTGATTTCTCTCATGTGGAGGCTTTCCAAAAAGCCTTGCCACTGCTGATGCCTCATAAGGAGCCTGACTGCAAGTGGGCACAGGCTACATCAGCATGCTTGTTGGAACAGACACAGGATTGTCTTGCAGGGCACTGTGTGTTCTCATGACGTTGGCTGCCCCTTGGGAAATGGCTGCTGGCACTGCTGGCACAGATCATGCAAAGCCAGTGTCAGGAACAGCTGGCAGCCCTGTGGAAAACTTGCCTAGTGCAGAAAAGGGCAAAGAGTTGTGTTAGTTGACATTGCTTTAATAATTTATATCACATTTTATAGCTGTTGAAGTTACAACTTCTTCAAGGTACTTCAACATGAAAGACAGCAAGGTCCCTGCCTTGGAGACCTTACAGTCTAGTATAGACAGGTAAACATAACAAGTAGAAACATTAAACTTTAGGTAGGGAGTGGGGACAGGTTGAGGGAGTATATACAGAAATTATCTTTGGCACATCAAAGAGCTGGAAGAAGTCCATCAGAGGAACCTTTAGGCTATTTATGTATTTCAGGTAGCAAGATAAAATCATGAATAATTAGTTCCTGCAACCTCTTTGCAGAACCAGGACTGAAGCAAGGCTTACAGAGACACTTCCCTGCAAAAGTATGGCCTATGGAAGGGGAACACTGAATCCTCCCCAGATTTATTTCACATTGCTCTCTTTTAACCAGTAACAAGAAAAGAAGTAACAGGCAGCATAAGCATACCAGCATTCTTCCAGGTGTTGGTCCCTGTTTGTGGCTATATGATCACATTGTTTATTAGCCCAGCAACGTTTCTTTTTTTCTTTCTTTTCACCACAAACTACATTTTGTGAATTTCCAAGTTACCTACCTTCCCCCAATACCCTATTTTGAAGCTGTTCAAAGTTCCCACTCTTTTATCCTGCCCTCCTTCACCATACCCAACCCATGCTGTCTTCACTGAATGATTGCTGAAAGAAGGAAGATACACATCAAAGAGTGGAACAACTAGACCCAGCTTCAACAGAACTCACTGTCACCTCAGCTCCTGCAGCTGGACAGTGACACAGGGGCCATCCCACCAGTGCCTGCCTGCACAGCTTCTCTGGACAGGGCAAAAGACTCAGACCCTTCCCCAACAGGCTTTCAAAATTCCAGAATATTGCAGAAACCAGGTTTTCCTGGCTGGAACATAAAAGCAGATAACCCACTTGTGCTACACTGTCAAGCAATGGTAGACTGAGGCCTCCAAGCACCAGAGACAGCTTGGGCACAGAGCAGGAGGTGTTTCTAGATTTATTCTCATTTTTGAGAGCTCCCTTGAGCAGATGCAGGACATGAGCTCCTTCCATTTTGATGAAAAAATGTATCACCCAAAAACCTACAAACATATGTAGCAGCACTGTAGCTGTTCCACTGCCAAACAGATCCAGCCAAGACATTTGATCAAATCACAGAGGAAACCTGTGAGTCCAAAGCTGGAGACCCTTTCCACCAGGCTGATGCAGGTCTACCAGCCAAAGCCCCATAGCCAAGGTGTGGAGTGCAGGAACAGAAAAAAAGCAGCTCCTGCCCACCCTGCAGCTCCCATCTCCTGTGCTGTCTCTCTCTCCCTGCCAGCGCCAGCACCACAGCAAAGAGCTGAGTGATAAAAGTGTTAACTTTTTTCTTTTTTTTTAAGTGTTAAAAAAAAAAGTGTTAAAAAAAAGTTTTCTAAAAAAAGCATTAACCAACTGAAAAATGAGCTGGTGAAAAGCATTTTTTCTCAGACAGACAAATCCAGTTCATCCCATAACAGTTCATGTGAGCTTGTCAGTCTCCATTCTTAATTAGATCCTGAGCAACTGAGTTAGGACTCTTCTACTTGGTGGCAAATACTTGCAAGATATTGGTAGCGTTTGGGATCTTTTTTCTCTTGCTGTTTGTTTTTTCTTGCCCACTTTATTGATCGCCATCTCAGTTGTGGTTGCCATGAGTCAAGGAGCTTGGTGGCATATGGTATTTTTGGCTGGAGAAAGCTCTTCCCAGATAACTCTGCTTTCCCACAGCCTGACCTCAGGGCACACAGGGAGATGTAGGCAAAGCCACGCAACCCAACGGAATCCAGCCACGACAAGGCTGGGGTGGTAAAGGGGCAGACAGGACATTTGCCTTTGCATGGCTAGGGGCACACAGGACTGTTGAGAAGCTGCTGTCAAATTTCTTTTTCCCTCCTTTCTCCACTTGTGCTCCCTTCAGTCAGGACGGCCAGAGACCTGCTCTCCTCAATCAGATAGATGGGATCTCTCTGTCCTTACAGCTGTCCTGACCTCTCCCCACCCAACCGGTACCACCCACCGGTTACACAAGCCGGGATACCCCTCCCTCCCTCCCCATTCCTTCCCCTCACCTACAGCAAATACCCTCTTGTTTCCCTTCTGTTTTGACGTCTTATGGAACTGCTGTGGCAAAGCAGAGGCAGATCTCCAACACCTCCTCCTCCCACCTGTGGATAACAGAGAAGCAGCAGGGATAAGGCACAGCCTCCTCAGCCCCTGCAAGCAGCTGCTTCTGTCTACAGAGGGCATACAGATTACCAGACACAAAGTACTCCACAGTATATCTCACAAGGAGTTACAAAAGGCTTTTAAGTTACCAAATGTTCTCTTTCCCACTTATTTGGCAGTGGACACTATCAATCCATGGTACACTGTAGACTGCAGCTCTCTGAGGAAGGGGTCGTCTGCTTGCCCTGCTGGACACAGAGCCCAGTGCTTTACACATGGCCATCCCCAGCCCTTCCAGGCCCCTCTGCTCATTAAAAAAAGAATTTAAAAGCACCATATAAGTGAGAGGAATCACCAGCCTCTTAAAGGCAAAGTAAACAATCAGAGAGAAAAAAGTTTGTAAGTGGGTTGGCCAAGAGAAAAGGATGTTTGTTGCACAAATAAAGTGAGTGGGAGCAAGACTTTCCAGCCTGACTGGTGAAGAAATCTGTAAATCAAGACTGGAGCTCCTAGCCACGTATATGAATGAATTAAAGCACTCAATGAGTCATTTATTTTCAACATAGGCAATAAGAAACAATGGTTTGATGTTCAATTGATTTCTCATTTGTCTTGCTCCCCTGAGTAATGATGAACAACTCACCACTTACATGGTGCATGCCTCAACCCGACTGCTCCTGGAGCAGCATCTTCTTCAAGGAATCACACTGGGCACCTGCTTCTACCTGCTGACATTTTGTATCTCTTGGTCACTACCTGCTGATGCCTTTGGCTCCACTTGTCTCATTCATCTCATCCCCTATGCTCTTCCCACCATGTTCCTCCTTATCACTGTCTTAAAAAAAATTAAATAGAAAGCTTTGTTTCCAACATGTGGCAGTAGAGCTAGATTCTTCACTATGAAGCATCAGGATTCTACTTCTCAAAAGCTCAGAATACCAAGAACTAGCAGAAAAACAGCACAAAGGTGTGTGATGTAAAACAGTCTAAAGAAAGGAGGGAGTCTTGAGTATATTTTCTATTAGATACCATATTCACACACGTTTCCTTCATCTGAAGTGCCTGTAGATAAAGCAGTTTGTGTAGACCTCTGCCTCATATTTTGGATGCCTCATGGCACATTTCACTAGTTAGACCCAGGTGGATCCCAAAAGGAAGCCCTCAGTTCACACACTGGGCTATGCTGCAGTCTCAAGTCTATGCTGCATCATCCAGCAGTGAGGAGTCTTGCAGTCACTCACACAGTTAACTTTGGGGTGTGCCATTCACACGGCCCCAGCTGGCCATCCCGAAATAAGACAGCTCGGCTGTGGCTGTTGACTATTCCTAGTAGATACAAGGCACCTCTGGGACCAGGCCAAGAGGAACACAAGCATAATAATCCTATTATGATGAATAAACTGATAAAAGACAGGGGAGAAAAAAATATTGGGGCAGACTGAGCTTTCTCATCCATGAAAACAAGGTGTCTGCATCCAGCTTGCAGAGCTGAGCATGAGCACTGATTTGGGGACACAGGGAATAAGTTTCCTGGAGGTCCAAGTCCTCCCCCCATCTGCTCCTCTTTGGGGAGGGTGGAAGGCAGAGGTGGGAGCTACACTGCCTCCAACACCTGGCAGGACTGTGGCCTCGGCTTGGTCACTACTGAATATCAGGGGTATACAAAGTGTGCTTCACCTCTGTCTGCCTACAGTCATCCTGGAGCATCCCCTCCCCAAAGGATCTGCTCCCTGGCAGGAGGCTCTGGGGCTCCTTTTCCCCTCCAGTAAGCCAGGCAACTGACCAAGAGATCTTGCTTCTTTGTCTTTCCCCAGCCCTGTGTAGCTCTTCAAAAATAATTTTTGGCCATATTAGTGCATAAAGCAGGCCTGAGAGGGCTGCAGGATCATAAACAATTTGTTTCCTCTGTGCTCAGAACATCTCCAAACACTTGGGCTTTTCAGCCACTTCAGTAGAGAACATCTCAACCCTCCCCCCCTCCTTCCATTTATAGCCATAATTCAAAGATTTTATCTCCTTTTCCCACCTTCTCATCTGTAAAGCTTTCAGAGAGCAGGGAACCTGCTCTTTGAACCTGCTTTTTCCTCAAGGAACCAGCTGCCAGCATCACAGTTCCAGCCCCCATAGGAGTGGGATGTGGCAAGCAGCAACTACCCTGCACCCCTTGTCATGCACATACACTCTGACTTTTTAAAGAAAAATATCAGCATTTTCAAGATTACCCAGCATGCTGCAGGGAAAGCTGTTGAGACACCTCTCCCAAAGCGTGAGCCCTGTGTCATTTGCTGCACTTGGCCAGCACCACGCACACTGCGGTTATGACTCAAAAGAGTGAGCACAACAGCTGAGGAAAGTCCTTTCAAAAGGCTCCAGATTCACCTCCATGGGGCAGGCACGTTCAGAGTTCACCAAGCCTGAATTTGATGTTAGCTCCCTGATGTCATCACAACTGCAGCTCACTTCCTTAAAACCCTGCAAGCCAGAACAGAGCTGGTATTCACAGAGGCTGTGAAAATCGTGCCCTTGGTTCTACAGCTCTGGCTTGGGCCACGCTCAGATGCACCCTTCCCCAGCAAAGTAGCTCTCCTGGGAAAGGTAAAGAGCCTTTTACCTGATAGCTTCCATCTTACCTACAAAATCATTAGAGAGCTTCCCAGGTCATGCAGTGCATCCCACAGGCTTCTTTGTTCTAATATAACAGCTCATCCCTTTTACCAGCTAAGCAATCAGGCTGCCATGAGGTCGACAAATGTTGAAACCAGAAGTTGAACAGAAGAAGAAAACATAGCAGACCAATTTTCACAAGTATTTCAGCTGTGGTGCTTGATAGCATTGGCCCAACCTGCTGCTAAGAACCACCATATTTATCCTCAGTTGAGATTTTCACAAGGCTTTTCCATGACACAAGACAACATCAGGCCTGGGGAATGGAAAATTAATGGATGTGAGCTGGGTGGTGCTGTTTGACGGTCGACAGTGAGGGAGTCCCTTCTGGGATCATTTTCTTGAGTCCTATCAGTGCTTACCCCAATGATTTCATTATCTAACCTGTGCTGTTACATGTGGTTAGCCACCAACATACACCTGAGTCAAGGAATGGAAAGCAACTGCCAAAATATTACTTTGGGGATTGTCAGCACTATCCAATTAGCACCAACACGTGGGGATGCCTTGCCCAGGAAGAGGGATGATGGCCAACACTCATAGTTCAAGGAGCAAATATTTGCAGGAATTGAGCCCTGCTGACTGCTCCTTGCTGCAGCCCACTGGCTTCCCACACATGCTTTGGAGCCAGCAGGTGTAGCACCTTGAAACTCCAGGGATCTCTGGGAATAAATTTCCTCCACTTTCTCCTGAGATCTGAACTCCAACTGACAGCAATAGTGGCAAGAAGCAGCTTTGAGCTACCTAATTGTCATAGATGCAAATTCCAACTTCATCAAATCCACCCCCTCAACCTTTCTTAACCAAAAGAAAGAGCTGATTTTAAATTCTTGTAAAATTACCAGCCTTTTGCAATTTCAAGATGATTTTTTAAATTTTACCAATTTTCTGCATTGGTTTTGATTTTAGCAGTCCATGCATTTAAAATAACTAGCACTTTTCATAGAATTTAAAGATTTGTCCTACAAGAAGGAGCAAAGGGTTATTATTTTTATATTTGAAATCAGAAAAGACCACTTGATGCCTGCTCAGAAATCAGCAATTTCTTGGAAATAACAACAAATCCAATTGAAATGGAAAACTGCCACAAATTAATTTTTAGAAGAGGCAAAAGTATTTTATTTCAGCCAGAGAAAAACTCAAATAAATCCTTCAGCTGGGTTTGGCAAGTGAGTTTGAACCAGTATCGCAGTAACTCAGCCCCATGGGCTGGACACAGCGTGCAAACATTACATCATCAGTCTTCACGTTGTGATCACTTGGAATAGGCAATACCACTTGGAGAATCAAAAAGGGAGACAAAAACAGTCAATGCAAAGAGAATTGCTTAAGGCTAAGTGCTTTGTAGACCCTGTGCCATATCATGCCTTCTTGCCTTACAAGTTTTGTTATGAAAGTCACCTCAAATTAATTCTTTGTGCATTGCAGTACCTTCCTTCCTTCCTTCCCTGCGAGAAGGATCTTTGCCCTGTTTGGTCGTGTAATGCTGAATCACATGCCCGATTAGGTCACCTGAAAACTCTTTGCTGGGATGCCATGTTCCTGGCTCAAGGAGCAGAGTTCCACGTGACTTTATCCTTATTCCACTCAGCAGGCAATGAGATCATCCTTCTGGTGGCCCAGGAATTGATGCAAGTCCTCTCAGGCTGCAGTGATTCATGGGGAGGCTGCTGGAGGTGGCTTTGGTGGAGCATGGCACCCGTGACTCACGGCAGTGCTGGATAAACACCCGCGCTGGCAGGGCGCCGGCTGCAGCAGGGCTGGTCCCGAACAGCGCTGCTGACTCCTTTGTCCCTCCGCCCCACTCCAGCTCCAGAAGGTGCAACTCCTTTGGTTGCCATAGCACGGGACTCTGCAATAACATCAATAAAGGAGAACGACCCGAGATGAGGCCACCTGTTTTATAGTCACCTTGAGGCACTGCAGCAAACGTGTTGTGCTCAACTGGGAGACGTTTCATTTCCATAGCACAGCACACAGGAGTGATCAGGGAGCAAGCAGCACAGCTCAGGTCTGCTCAAACAAAAAGTAAAAAGATAGGGGGAAAAAGGAAAAGAAAGGAAAAAAAGAGTTCTCTCTTCTTAAATGCACCCTTAAAATAGAGAAAATTGTCAACAGTCAAAAAATGGTCAATTGAGAAGCAAGTGGCATAGCTGCCATTTAACCTGTAGGATAGCTCAAGGTTTCTCATCAGGTTTCATGGAAGGGAAGGAGGGAAGGAAGCCCAGGAGAAGAGGGGACAGAGTCAGAGTTCCGTTTCTAAATTATTTCAGTAAATGAGTCATTAGATGTTACCACTGTCTCCTTAATTATGGAATGCTCAACACAGTCCCAAGGGGAAGGGACAGAGGTTTACTGAAAATATATATATTCCTTGCTCAGGGACAGGAGAATCAGGCCAAAGAGCTGCAGACCAGCTGCAGAAGACAACAGAGGGGAAACTCATAGGGTTTATCAGCATCCACATTGTCCCCATCGGGGAGAAAGGAACAGCAAGTACAACAGGTCTGGCCAAAGACAGCTCTGGTGATTCCCAGAGGCATGAGGACTCTAACTGGCCAGATAGTGGATACCTGGTTAAATAACCTTTTAGACACAATTATTGTGTATTTCTGAAACAAGTCCCTTTCATTAGGCACATTTTTAATGTAACAGAGACTGAACTTGGGTTACCTGAAGTGGTTTTGGGAAACCACTGCAGGAAACACAGATCCAACCTCCCAGAGCTTCCACTTAATTTTGCTGTCAAACTTAACTCTGCTGAACAGGTTTCTAAATTGTTCCTGTGGGTCTCCCCGAGGCCAGCAGGCAGGCAGCACCCTGCCAGCCAGAGCCGTTATCCCATGGCAGCCTCTGACTGCATGGAGCTAAGGGGGGAACCAGCCCGAGGCCAAGAGCCAATGCTTGTGAGCAGCAACAGTGCCCTCAATGCTGAAAGCCACCACAGCCTGCTGAGAACAAGGTTCCCCCATCCCAGCTTGGCAGTGGGAGCACATTGGGACTCCATCTCCCAAGTGTTTCCGCACTGTCCTTGGAGCACAGGCTGGCCCCAGAACCGCTGTGGACCCTCCGTAGGGAAAATCACAACTCCTTTCCTGCAAAGGCTTAATCAAGCAGAAATATGATAATAAGAGTTTGCCAGTTTGGCACACAACATTGTTACAGATTCAGTTACCAGCAATTAGACACTCCACCCCGATTAATTTGTGCTAGAAATCCTATCACAGTTTTAAACAGAGAGCGTGATTATGTGTTCAAACTATTTACCAAAGGTTGGGGTGATTTCTCTGTCATTTAAAACATTGTATATTAAGGCTGGACATTTTATTCAGAGATATTTACTGTACTTTAAATGAGACTTATTCAGAGAAGTACTTTCGTTAAACAAGAGTTTAAACTCGATCATACAATGGACCTCTGTGATTAGTCATGGACCTCACTGCCAATTCATGCTGAATTTTCAAGCTACACATTCTTCCGAATCTCTGCTTTATGGTCTTTTTTAATACTGTTGGTTGCTTCTGTAATTACAAAACGTCTCCTGCTGTATTTCCATATGCCCTTCTCCCATGGGTTGCTTATGCCACATTTCACATTATTTCTGATACTGTCTTTGTGCAGGGTTGGGGACACCACAGCCTCTGGGACCCCATGGCCACAGGGCTGTGTCCAGTGGCCTTGCTCCTCTGCTTCTTGTACAGATGAGGAACAGACCAAGATTTCAGCAATATTCCTCACAATTGTTTAAAGAGCTTCCCTTGCCAACACACCACCCACAGCCTTTGTGCTGTATCTTCAGGTGCAGCTCATCTGTAAATTGTCTTGCAGGGTCTAATTTGGTGGTTATATTGTTTAGTAGATCCAAGTAGTCAGTGAAAATTGGTTACATTCCTACTGCAAGGTACACAGAGAGAGGGCAGGGGTCAAGACTTGGCTTGTGCAATTCATATTCTACCTACTGCCATCTCCTTTGCTGCCTTACTCAATATGAGGTCCTTCAGAGCATGAATTCTGATCTGGGACCATCTCTACTGGGGTATGGACCAGTCTCATATTTTCCAGAGGCCACTAAAAGCACCATCAGGAGCTGCTAGATGAATCAGCCCATGCTCCATCCAGTTGAGTTCCAAGTCTCTGGCAACAGATTGCATCAAATCCCTCACAGTAACTCAGGCAGTATTTTGCAGTAATGTAAAAATATTTTCTAGATTTCTAGGCTTCCTGGTCAGCTGCTGTTTTGCACACTCCATACGAGTATTTGTACTACTTGGGATGACCACAGCACTTTACTATAAGTGTGAGGGTGCTGGTTTCATTCATAAAGCCACACTGCAAGAAAAAACAAGCATCAGAAGTATCATGTTTGTCAGGAGACTTGCTGCTTAACAGTGTATGCATAAAGAGGCATCCCATCCTGCAGGACACAAGTTAGTCATTGGGAACATTTACTGTAACTTACTATTCCATTTGGTCCCTAATTCCTTTAAGAAGAGGGTAAGCAAACCTCTGCCAGGAAAGGTTGAGCTGTTGAGCACACAAGGGTCATTCCTCAATCCCCACAGATTGATTCTGGCGCTGCCAGCACCTGTCCACATTCATCTGTGCTCAGGTTAACAGTGTTGGGCCAATCCTCAGCCTGGCTAGTGAGCATCTCTCACCTCTCCTCCTCTTTCTTCATCCAAACTGCAAAAGTCCACCGTTCCCACAAGTCTTTGCAATTTTCAGTGTTCTTTTTTTACCTCTGGTGTCCCTTAAGCTACAAACTTCTTTCTTTCTTGCATTCAGTAGTTTGCCTGCTGCTTTTGAGTTTTCACTCACGTTTCTTGCCAAGTTCCTGTCTTTACTTGCGTTACTGACTTCACATCACCATCAGACACCTCAGACAGGCTACCATTAAAAATTGCAATATATTCCCAGCTTTCAAGCCATAGCCTACAGAAAACTAGCATTTTCCTTAGGGTTTTCCCATCTTCAGAACCCTTATTTCAGTAGCAAAATCATACTCCTCCCTCTTATAACTACTTTTTGCTAAGAACAACAGCCTATGGCCCTCAGCAAAGTGACCTATGTAAAGTTAGCTCTTCTTGGAGCAGGAGGCTGGGCTGGGCTGGGCGACCTCTGCAGATGCCTTCTCAGCTCAATTACTCAGGCTGTAACCTCCTGGGAGGAAAGAGTGTCTTAAACAGGATTCTGTTCTTTTTAGAAAGAACACATGTGAGCACCAAGTACTTGCAGCAATAAGCAGTGCTTATGGTATGAATATAGTATGCATGTGTTCCAAGTGCTCTCCCTTCCATATAGTGATTAGTTACTTTCAGCAGAAGGAAAATTGAGTATACGTTCTTCAAGAGCTTTCATGTGCTCTTATAAAAAGGTTGTTGCCCTTACCTTATCAGAGAAACCCAAAATATCCCAGAGCCTTAGTCCATACTAAGCTTTTCCATACATGAAAAGCTACATGCAAATGTAAGGAACAGTAATACAATTATTTTGCTCTAGTGCACAGGGAAGCAGCTCCAAACTGGCAGGACAAATGTATTTGCTCTCGGTACCAAGACTACGGGTGGGGTTAGAAATCACTTCACCAAATGGCTTTTGAAGCTGTCGTCGACAGTCTTTCATTAGGGCTTTTTAGACACCGCAAAGCTAAATTAGTCACACCTTTATTTGAACAGACTTTCCTCACCCACCTCTGCAAAATCACCACATGTGCTCAGATTCTCAGCTCCCTCATAAGCTGCTCGGCGCGGGGGGTGAGCAACGTTCACATAGAAAGACGCAAAGATGCACTTCTCAGTAACAGCCTCCCCCAGCAACTCACTTGCAGTAACAAGGCAGAGCTGCAAAACACAGACATGCAAGCCTTAAAAGCCTGAGTTAATTTTGTTCCCCTATTCCCACACCTTACTGGAATCTGGCAGCAAAAAGTCTCAGTTTGCAGATTTCGCAGACAGACGTTTGAGAAGGACTCACTGGCAGAAAGAAGAAAGCGATGGAGCAAAACAGCCACTGCAATCAAGAAACAGAGAGAAAGCAGGATGAAGCAAAAGGAAGAGTACAGAAAGCCTGCCACGTGAAAATAAGATTAAGAGAGGGACGAGTTATTAACAGATGATGGAAAATTTAAGAGAGAGATGGAAGACTATAACAGAGGAAACAGAAGTGGGAGGAAGCAGTCATGGGACATATAGGGGCAAATACAGCTGTAAAAGGGTGGGGAAAAAATCAAAACCACATTTACACCCATTTTTCTCCCTAACAACAGGGATTAAAGATTTGCATAGGGAATACGTCTGAATCAGTTTAAAATCAGTTTAAAATGCTGTGTGAGAAACAGCAGAAACCAAAACATGAAGTTAGCAACGTGTCCTATTTTCAGCTCCAGAACTCAAGCGACTCCAGCAGTTCTCAGGCAATTGCTTTCTGCAGTGATTCAGTGGAGTCAGGCACAGGGGAGTCCTGGTTTCTCCTGGAGACTGTGGTTTAAACCTAGAGTTGCCAGAAACAGCAGACAGAAAGGGACCTGCAAGGGTTCTGAATACTTGTCTCCACTTGTGCCTATTCATTGTTGTCACTTCCTTCCTTATGCACTTTTCCCTATGAAGCACATAAGTTACTGGGCTTCAGTAATTCCTAACACCAACTGAGCACATATCCACCTTAGATATATATTTAGTTCCTTCCTATAACTTGTGCTAGCCCAACTGAAACGTGTAAAATCTTACTCTTTTGAAGAAACTACCGAAAGTGTACCTAGAGAGTCAATTAATCTGTTTCCCCAAACCTACAGCAAAGGACCGTGAGAAGCAAGCAGCAGGGAAGGGAAGGTGAGAGTAGCTTTGTATCCCTCAGCCCTGTTTTACTGCTCTTTCTTGAAGGTCACCTTTTTACTTCTAATGATGAAGAAATGGAAGAATAAAGGGAAATAAAATGATTTGTGAACAATTATTTAGAAGTGGAATAAATATTTTCTAGCCAGCTCCTCTTGGGTGCCCAAATGAACATTGTCTGGGTTCAGTTGCTAGGGTTTGTTTTCAGAGAAGAGGAAACAATCACTGGGATGTACTCTGGAGCTAAACAGAGTTCTTGCTTTTATGCTTATTTTGCTGCTGGATCACTGCAGCCACTGAAAATATCTGCTGGTGCACAGAGAGTTATTTGAAGCTAACAGCTCTATTTATGAGTCAAAGTCCTATTGTTTAAAAAAGACAAAAACCAAAGTAGGTAGAGTTTATATCTTTGCTCCACTTGACCCACGAGGAAGCATCAAAGTTTCTTGCTTTTTTTCCCTCCTCTACCCAACAAGTAAGGACAGAATAGGACAAACAAGGAGCTATTGTTCAGACCTGATCAAAAGCAGAAGAGGCACATCTCTGTTCAAAGGGAGTCTGTCTGCTTCAGATGGTGTGAACAGTCATAGAAACTCATGTAACTCTCTCCCCTCCATGCACACAAGGCCACCCTTGCTGAGCATTTGCTCAGCCACTGCCAACCTCACCCTAAACACCACCACTAAAGTCAACCTTCCCGTATCTCCAGTGCTTCAATGCTGAAAGGACATCAGCAGCTGCAGATTGAGGATTTTTGTTTTCTTTTTTTTAATCAGAGCAAGTTGCCAGCTGAGGCAATCGGGGCCTATCCTGCAACCTCAGCCTTAAGGCTGAAAAGGCATGGTAACCAATTATATGGCAAGGAACAACCACTGGCTTGAAACAATTTTCTCTGAATGGAAGTATTTGATGCTGGTGGTGCCCATAACACACCTTGCAGCAAGTACCTTCACATGTCCTTTGTCTCAGTGTCACTTTCTTTTAGACTTGCACAGATACTTCCTCAGCTGCCAGTTTTAACAGTATAAGATTTCCAGAAAGCATCTTTCAACCAGAAGAACATGACAGATTTTTTAATATCAGCTTACAAGTAATAAAAAAGTAACGTATATTTGGCTATTTAGATAGTGACGTGTCTAAAACAAACTCTTTTGTTTCCAGCAGCTGTTAACAATACCTGTAGGGAGCTGTTCCCAAGGCAGTTATCTCTGGCACGGGCGGCAGGAGGATGTAAACAGCATGTATCAAGTTAATGGAAAACATTGTGCAGCCAAATCTGAAAGGAGCAGTGTTTAGCTGGGCCTCTCTCACAGGGATTACGTTCTCACACACAGCCGCGGGCAGGCCTTGCCGGGGGCGAGCAGCCGGGGCTCCGGGCAATGCTGGCAGAGCAGCAGAGCCGGAGGCACCGAGCCCGGGAGGATGTGCAGGGACAGCCCTGGGCTGGGAGCTCGGGGTCAGTGCCCAGGGAACACCTCCAGCACGGAGCTGGCTCGGGAATGGTTAGGCAGGAGCCAGCGTGTGGCTGTCTGCATCCATCCACACAGATGGACCCTAAGATTAGGAAGATACTAATGGGTTATTTTGAATGACATAGTCCAGGCTTGTACACTGTGGGAGGTGTGATGGGAACCCTTTCTGTCTTTCTTGATAATTTAATGAGCTGTTGTAATGAGGGATCCACTGAGCCCCTCATTTGTATGCAGTTCCCACATGAGATGTGAATATTAAATTCCTCCAAGTATGAATCAGCACCTCTTACTCCCACAGCTTCCCTCTATCTCTCAATCTTCACCAGCTCCACAGCTCCAAATTCCCCTCATGGTCCTGTGGGCTCCCCCACTTATCTGTCACCTCAGTAGGGACCAGAGGAGATTGATGCACCCTGGTCACAGTCAGAAGTATCAGCCACTCAGTAGAACAAAGCAGGAGACAAGGTCTCAGTTCTTTCTTGAAAGCCAACTGCAACCAGGCGAGTGCCGTGCCCTGCTAGCCTTCGGGAAAATTGTATGACATGGGAAATTTAACCTACAGGGCATTGCTGTCTCTGACACCTGGTAGTTTAAATAATGAATTGGTAATTATAAACCCTTTTGACATAAAAAATGAAGTTTAAAACAGCAAACTTTTGAGACACACCTTTCGATGGTTGAAGGCTTTCCCACGTAGATTCCACAAGCAGCCGTCACTCAGCACTGGCAGACAGCAGGTGCTTGCCACTCCAAACGGGGAGAGACACTCACCAAACTAGAAAAGTCAGGGGCTAAACAAGTTTGCAAAAAGCAGCAATTCCAGTCCAGGAATCATTTCCATAGCAGAGAGGAGGAAGTGTTCCCTGAGGACTGGCTGGATTTCGTATTTTTTCCTGCTGAATAGATGTTCTTTTGTATGCAATAAAGAAGGAAAAATAATGGGAGAATGGGACAAAACTGAAAAATGCAAAATTGCAGTGCAAAAGTCACCACCTGCTCCTGCAAAACAGGCTGTTCTGTATTTCCACAGTCCTGGGAGTTGCAGACCAGAATTTCTCAATAAAGTGTGCTAAGCTCAAAGGCATGAAGATAGCGACAGATCCAGACTTGTTAGTGCCATGAACATTTGTCTTGGCCACAACATACAGTGTGTACACAAAGTGCTGCATCTACCATCTAAAGCCTTCCATGTTATACCCAAACCTGTGCAGAAAGTCCCAACCCAGAAATGTTTAGAAACTGAAGTTCAACTGCATGTCTCAATATAAAAACAAACCCAGGATTTCAAACACCATGATTTCTGCTGTGGAGTCCTTCCCACAGTCACCTACCCAGACTCAGTTTCTTGAGATCTCCAGGACCAAAGCCAAGAGTGTAACAGGAATGAGAAAGTATAAACCTCATACCCAGTAAATGGGAACTTTATTAAACTACTGAGTTACTCCGAAATGTATAAATGTTCCATTAAATACAGTCAGTTTTCTTTTATGCATATTCATAGAAATTTATTTACATGTTCCAAACACGTTTAAATTATTTTTCAAGCTTGCTACCAATAAAATTTGTTGGTTTCTTTTAAAAAAAGGAAAAAAATCATCTGCTCTTGCAGATGTGCATACATCTACATAGATACAAGTAAGAAGGGAGATGGTTTTGTATTCAACCCACAGTGGAGGCAGTATCCAAAAAGCTTATCCAAAAAGCAAAATATTTGCCCTTGCAGAAAAGCGGGCTCTATAAATTCTCCCTGTGGGACAGACTCAAACAAGAGGCCCTGTGCAATACTTTATGGTGTTTGGGTATGATGTCTGCATCAAGATTGGCTGGTATGTGGGAGGAGCTAAAGGCCCCTTGCCAGATTCAAATCTCAAAGTTACCTGTCCCTGATACCAGCCTGTGAGAAGCATGTGAGCTCATTCTCACTGAATTACGCTCTCCCAGCATGGAGGGATAGAGCAGACAAACAGATCTAGCACTAGTATTTTCAATGCCCCTTGTCCAAAGAGATTTCCCTTTTGTTTTTTATTTTATTCGCAAATGAGGCTTCATTCATAAGTGAATAAAAGCAATTCTTTAAATAAAATGCTTAGGAGAACAGCACTTCTCCCACCTAAATACATTTCTCTTGGGAAGATGCACAGCATGCTGAATGAGTTTTCCCTCATTCTCTGTATCTTAGTCCAACAGATGTTAAAATTTGTATCTCCAGGAAAAAAGGGGTGGTTTTACTTTGCAAAAAGCTTATCAAATGGTAGTTTAATTCCTTTAGAGTCTTTAAACATTAAAAGCCACATTTGAAGCAACCAAAGAACTCTACAAAAACATTGTCATGCGTAAGCACTGTGTTTCATGCAAAATATTCTTGTTGACAAGGAGGAGTGGAGGAGGAGGAGGCAGGGAAACTAATGGCTCAATCAGAGCCATTGCAACATTCAAGTAGTTTGGTAGTGTACAAACCAGTGGAAACATGGAATGGTAAGAAAGTGCTCGGCACTACACTGCAGCCTTCAAGAGCTGAACTGCAAACATCCTGGTATGTATCATAAATATATGGCACTTCTGTATGACCAAAAGCTGGCAAGTTTGCTTGTGATCAAAACAAGTCAGGAGTAGCTGTCATGCCAATGGCCCTTCCAACAGGCACAGCCTCCAGCTATGCTATCCAATGCAGCACCAGCCATATCTACTTGTGCATGCAAGACAATGCTGCCACATTCTTGGAGAACAAGCCTCCTGACCAGCAGAAAGCCTTCCCCAGACACATATACACATTCATAAAACATGCTAAAATTCTTCAGGGAGATTAAAGACAGCCACAAACAGCAAACGTCTTGTTTTACAATTTTTTGGCCAGCAGTTCCCAGTCTGTCCAATGGCCAGCAATGGACTTTGCAACAGGCAAAAAGAGCTCCCTAATCCAAGGAATTGAAAGCAATGGAAAGCACAATCACCTAAGTTCATTTCAGTACTGTTCCACAAGATTCATTTTGACATCAAATAAGAAACCAAGAAGCACAAAGGCTTGAGTCCTAGGAAGAATCTTATGTACACAAAAAAAAACTGGCCTTAATCCATATTTTCTGTCACAAAGTGTTTCATCTTGTAGGTAAAACTTCTTAAAACTTTTTGGCTTTTGGTAACTTTTTTATCACAAATGCAAAGATTTGCTGTTCTGCTCACATTCCATCACAGTAGCTTTAAATACATTCAAATTCATAAAAAAGGATTTAGACCAGAACACAGCTACTTGCCCTTTTCCAACAGTGTGCCATACTTCAATAAGCACATGATGCCATGCATTGGCAAGGTTACTGTTTTAAGGAATTTCACTACACAGACATCCAGTGCTTGGACAAGTGTTCACATTCCAAGGTTAAAAAATCCCTCTCTCTCTTATTTCAATAATGGCTTCAATATTTTACCAATTGTCGTTCGGTTTGCATCTTTCAGTTTAAGAGATGCCTTTTCCACTGTTGCCTGTTCCTTTGGTGCAGACTCTGCTTTTGTGCTGACGGCTTCTCCCTGCAGGATGCTTCTTCCAACCACTCTGGCACTATTTGCTCTCTTTAAGGTACTCACGCTGTTCTCCTTTGGATTTGGATCATCAGAGGTCGCTGCTGGCTTCACTTTAGGCAGCCTCTGGGACACAGACCTGGTGATGGGCGGAGGTCTGGATGAGCTGGATAGATCCACTTTTGCACGCTTTGAAGAAGAGGCCACTGTATTCCTTGCGAAGTTTGGGACAGCAGGTGGTGCTTTGGGAATACTGACTGTGGCAACCTTGGTGTCATCTGCAGGGGTCTGGGGTTTTGCACTGGAGCGACACATCTTTGTTTCATCTGTCTTTGATTTGACATTATTCCTAATGGGTTTAGAGATTGGCTTCCTGGCAGCTCCTTTGTCCCTCTCAAAATGAGCACTGCTTGAGGTGACAGTGCCTCTTCGTAACTTTGGCTCTTCTACTGACATGCTGTGCCTGTAGGGACTTCTTGGCAGTGTGTCTGTTGTGCCTCGGACAGAGCTGCGATGAGACAGCCGACTTTCCACTGCACTGCTTTCACGAAGGGCTGGCTTGGCTTCTGGCTTTTTCACGCTGCTGGGTGCCCTGTTTGACCGAGAAATAGGCACCACTTTCCTCATACTTTCATTCTCAGAGGCATTCAAAGTTCTGACAGGTCTGGAAGGAGCTGTGTGGCTAGGGCGAGTGCCACTGGATTTTGTGGAGCTTAGAGATCGATCTTTTAGAGTGTTTGTCTTTGGTCCTACTAGATCTTTATTTTTTATGGGTTTTTCTTTAGGAAGAGTGTGCTTGCTGTCGGCATCATCCTTATCATTGGCAAAAGCGTGAAGAGACAGTTCCTTGCCAGAGGTGGAATTCAGGTTTGAGAAGAAAGATCTAGCCTTGTTCTGACCATCATTGCCAGAAGAGCATGCTTTGCCAGCCTCACTTCTTATTTCGTTGCCTGCTGCTTTAAAATCATTTCCCTCTTCAGAGTCCAATGTCAAAGAACAATCAGTCGTGGTATCTGACATGTAGCACACTGGCCCATCTTCCCTACTTCCTGAAACACTTGTATCCATAGACATAGGGCTGCTGCTGTTGGGCTCTAAAGCTTCATTCTTGCAACCCATTGCCTTGGATTGATGGTTGTGGGCCTCTCTGGAACTTCGGCAAGCTGGAGGAAGCTCGTCATCGGCAGTGCTCAGGGAATGAAAGCTTAGATCATCTAGAGTCTCCAGGTCTGTCCCACCAGCATCCTCTAAATATAAAGGTGCATCTTCTGCAGGCTTTGCTCCTTGAATATCAAACTTACGTAACCCTTTAACAAGTTCATGCTCCTCAATTGCAAGGGCCAGAGCATTTATATCTGTGGACTCCTCACAGGACATGTTGGAAGTGTGCAAGTTGTAGCTGGTGCTCCTCTGTGAGTAATGGGCACCAGGACCGGCTGAGCCGCTGAGGTGACTGGGCTGAGCTGGAGACACCTGCACGGGGCCATCACTTTTCACTTCCATTTCAGACTGTTGGTGTAAGTGCAAGGTATTTAAATTGAGATCTCTTGTTTCTTTGGATTCCGTCCAGGCTGCGTTTGGTCTTGCTTGTCGGGTGTTTGCACAGGGAAGGCTGTTAAACTTATTTGGATCCTCATCTTTTGAGATTTCCAGGAAACTCTGCAACTCCCTGTCTGCAGTCACCCCCAAAGAAAGTCGAGAGCGTCTGGAATTTGTGTTTCTGTACAAAGGGCTTTGAGGCCTCTGCTGCAAGAAGGGAAGAAATTCTCCAAGTCCGTTTTTAGCCAACATCTCTACATCATTTTCACTGCTGCTCCGCCCAAAGCTCCCAAGCTCTCCAGCTGCCCAGGATCGACGCTTCTCCTCCAGCTCCTTTCGCCTTTGCAGACTATGAAGTTCCTGGATCTCTCGTTCCCTATTCTCCTGAAGGAGGAAAATCACAAATACATGTCTCAGAGGACAGTGTCCTATGCATAAGAACAAGACACACTCCTTCCTCTCTCCCTTTTTTCCTTCCCATCAAAGTTAGCTCCTACTGCTGTCACCCACTCCCAACCTCCAATACATACACAGGCATGAAATCACTGCAGCAACCACAGCCTGCAACCATTAACCCTATGGAGAGAAGCTCCCTGCAAGACTAATGGGACGACACATCCATCCGGTCAGCGTACACAAAAAAAAATACACCAGACCTTGCAAAAACAAATTGACCCATCAAACCCAAGCATATGTCACATCTTAGAATCACAGAATACGCTGAGTTGGAAGGGACCCACAGGGATCACTGAATTCAACTCCTTGCCTTGGACAGGACCATCCCCAAGAGTCACACTGTGTGCCTGAGAGCACTGTCCAAACACTTCCTGAACTTTGTCAGGCTATGACCCCTATGACCCCTTTGATGCTATGACCCCTCCCCTGGGGAGCCCAACCACCCTTGGTGGAGCCAAACTGCCCTTCGGAGCCCAACTACCCTTTGGTTGAGCCAAAGAGTTCCAGACGTAAGATGGAGAGCATCAAGTCCTCACTAAGTTTAAGGTGGCAGTCTTGTCAGGTTAGTAAACCTCTACCTAATCTTTACATTCATATTTTAAGACTAACTTGTCTGACCAGCACACAGTCAATGTGGTTTTTCCAACCCACCTTACTACAACTGCAACTGTTCTTCAGCAAGTCCGATTTCTACCCAGTGATACTTTCCTCTAACACTACAGACTGAAAATTTCATGAAAAGGCATTGCTTAATCGCATATGAAAGCAAATAGAAAAGTTAACACAATGCCTCACGATACTTAGACATCAACTGACACCACTCAAGGACCATCAATCAATGTCTCGCTCCAATTTTGGATCTCATAATCACTGCTTGTTTCAAAAACTGGCAATTGTAGTACAGAGATTGCCCAGGGTAGGATGGAGATTTTGGCAGCTTAACTAAGGGCTTTTTGGTTCAGGAAGCCATAGAAGAGGTAGTTTGAATTTGAAAGACAGCACAGTAAACACCTTTTTACTCAAATAATTAGCAGTGATTTACTGTGAATATCAGCATTTTAACTGTTACCTCTAGGCTTCAGATTTAATCTAACTGCACCTTCGGTTGAACTTTCTGGGTTACTTTCTGAAATGAAGAACTTGGCTTGCTGCAGCCATACAGCTGTAGCAAAAGAAAGAAGGAAGAGGCCAGTCTTGACAGAGGATTCAAAAATTACATGATTTTCCAGCATGTTGTTAAATCTGGTCTAATCAATGACATACTGTTTAAAAAAATCACACCTTTATTTGTCTAAAGCTCTGTGTAGTTTAATCTTCCCGTTGTTGTGACAACAGAAGATCTGCACCACTAGAAAAAGTCACCTGAAAGCTTTCAGTTAACAAAAGCCTAATGCTTTGTGATGAATGGATTAATCTACACCTCTTAAAGTGGATTTGAGACTTCATTGGGCTCTGAAAGATAGGATGCATTAGAGACCTAAGAAACCTGAACATCTAAGAAAGAAAAAAGAAAAAACTTGCATTTCAGGAAAAATGTTTGGCAGGAAGCTTTCTTTCACAGGTATGGAATTACAGAATGAATTCTTGTCAAATGCTAAAGCTCAACTTTAAATATACCACTGTGAAGAGAAATGGTTAAATATAGTTGCAGATACTAATACCATTAGAAAAAGAATATTTGAACTTCACCCAAAAGGAGTTTTAGGAGATTTTACGCAGATGAAAATCTATTTTAGGCACATAGTTAAGACATGTCAGAAAATTTGAAATATGTGCACATGGCCATTGTGGTACAAGCCATCTTTTTAGACTGTTGGATGTGCTGTCTACACATCACATTCTTTTGTCAGAACTGACATTTTATTCTAAATTGTTCTGCTAATTTTGTAGGAACAACGGTCAATCAGCAGTTTTCAAGCAAATCTTCTCAAAATTTGCAAGCAAGAGTCTAATTTGTCTTTTTTTTAGAGTGTAGCTGCTTACTGCAGAGAGAGGACCTCAAAAGTCATAGCTATCCAACAACCACTTGTAGTATGTGACAATGAATGAAATCCTCAATCCCCAATATTTGAACATATTTGGATGAAGTCATCTCTTGCTAAACTGACTGCAATAGCTATCACCATTTGGTTTTATACATTTGTGCAATGTTCACCCTCGTGTAACTATGTGTTGTCTTGGGTGGTAAAGGTTAGGTAAGCTAATGGTACAACAGGCACAATAGCAGAATATCCTGACAGCTCGCTCTGAATTGAGACTGTTCTCTTCTTTCTGAACAAAAACTTTTATTCAAAGTGCTGCCAAATGCAGATTGCAAAAGGGCACTGATCCAACTAATTCATGCTATTTAAGATCTAAGAAATATCTGTAACAATAGACAGACTATGCTGAACCAAAACTGTAACCAATGCCAATACTGCTCCTCCATCTTAATACATTTCCTGAATTATTTACCAATTAAGGGTATTCAGCGAATGAATGCTCACACTGGGGATAAGGTACCTTGCTGCCATAGACCTCTTTCATTTCTTAAGTTTTCACCCACAAAAATCCTTTAAAAGGATGAAGTAGAATACACAGCCCTTACTTTACTTGATACAAGTGGCTCTAGCCATGTAAAGGAAGGCAGTGGAGAGCCCCTGCTAGTGCGGATTCAGGCAGGTACGTCCAAGGAATGGCCATACCTTTCCTTTTGCCTTTCCAACAATCCAACACTACCAGGCCAAGGCCTGAACAGTGAGCCATAGTTAGGAAGTCTGTGCAATCTGTCTCTCACAGCTCAGCAGACACCAGCCTCCTGACTGAAAGAGAAGGGAGGTGCCCACTTACAAGCAGGCCAGTGAACAACCCTGACGTATCATCCCAGCAATCTCGCCCGACAGAAGATACAGAGCAGCAGGGCTGCTCACAAAGGCCATTTCCCACCTGGCTTCTGGCAAGGAATGCTTACAGCAGTGCAGTTTTCTGTAGCCATTTGAGCAAATATATCAAATACAAGATACAAAATGCCCCTTAAGCAGAAAAAACAACTTAATTCATGTGAACCAATATCCACTTCAAAAGTGTGAGAACCTCATTTGGCACCCTTACCTTAACAGCTGTGTTGAATCTTGTGCAGAAGTCCCTAAATATCTGGAAACATTCATCCAACTTCATAGTTTCTTTGTCTTCACAGAAAAAGTCAATGAGAGCATTTCCCTCCTTTTGCAATTCTCGTTTCTGGTGTTCAAGATCCTTTAGATGCCTTACAGCAAACTGTAGCAAAAACCATACACACATGAACCAGACAGAAAAATTAAAGTCACAACAGGTCATGTACATATTAGGAACTTATGAAAGTCATGTTACAACCTAGAAGTTGTTACAGAGCCCAGGAAATTAACATCTTGAAGGAGAATTCATACTAACAAAAGGAAACATGTCATTTCAGCAAACTGAGTAAAGAAGGTCAGGAAAAACGGATCAATCAAAATGTACATTCTAGTGACTAGGATGGAAACCAGGAAAAAGCTCAAAAGCCCTTGAACAAACTTACAGCTTTAATTTTTAGATGAGTAAAATCAAAGACTGTACTAGAACACTAACAGACCTCTTGGGAGCTCCTTAAAAGCTCCTCATTTCTTATTTTCCCATTTCCCCCTCGACTAAGCATAGAGGATTAATTCCTCCTCCCCACTTTTCCAAAAACACACGTGAACCGATTCACAGATATACATCACAAAATCAATTCCTCTCTAAGGTAAGGAATCCTGATCCTAGACCACAACAAAAAACGTTTTCATGCTTGAAAGGTAAGGAACCACTGAAAATACATATATTTTAAGACATCCAGAAAATGTTCCCATAAAGTAGCACTTGGAATTATAAGTGTAGAGCAATAGAGACAGGACGGGAGTAGTGTAATGGAAGAAGATTCAGGAGGAAGAGAATAAGGCTGTGATTAGACTTTAAGCAGCAGAACTGCTCAAAACACTTTGATCAGGTGTCCCTGTCTCCTCTATCTGCATCACCAGTTATCCACTTCTATTCCTGCACAATCCCACACCTGACACCACCTGTAGCTCAAAGTAACCTGAGAAGAAAAGGTAATTTTTCAGACAAATCTCTGCTCTAACTCATAGTCACCTAAATATTTTTCATAATGTAGCATTGGGGTGGGAAAATGCACCTGGAGGCCCTGGTGACCACTTAATCCAAACCTGCTTTCAGGAGTTGCTTGGAAAATTATGCCACTAGGATAGGAACAAATATGACTGGCTAGTCTTAAGAAAAAAAAGAAAAAAGAGGGGGGAAAAAAACCCCACAATAAAACCTGGACTGAAAACAAACTGGACAACTGATAAAAGCATACATCAAAAAATAGTTCCTCCCACATATTTCAGGAATTTATTCACAAGGGTGAAATAATCAACGTTGACTTTTAGATCAGCTTGGTTATCACCTGTAATTTAGAAACAAAATCCGGAAATGTTTATGTAAGGTATGCATCTGTAAATTTTTTTTTCCCAACATTTCTTCTGGAATGTGGCCTAAACAAGGTTGTAGTGTTACATAAAACCACCTATTAGATTTTTTAAAATCTCAAACATGTTAAAACATAACATTAAAGAGTCTGGGTGCAATGGATAAAAGCCAACAACTCAGAGTGAATGAGGACAGGTATTTCAATCTTAACCTGCCCCTTTCTTCATCAGCTTTTTCATCTCCTGAAAAACTACAGGGACTATTAACTACATTTGCAAGTTGAAAATAAGGGCGGGTTAAGTTCCAGATTAACACCTGCCTTCTTACTTTTAATAATTACCTGTAGTGTGAAACAGAAAAAATCATTTAATTGAAGTATAATATGTATTTCTCAAGGCATCACCACTGAAACAGAAAATACCAAGAACTCTGCTGCCAAGGTAAGAGCTACATACAGCCTATAAAGTCACTGCAGTACTCAATAAAGTAAAAAAAAAGGAGAACCCACACAGATATAATGGTATGGCTCTGAATAAGAGACTCTGTGTTAAGGGTAAATTAGTAGAGAAAAGAGTCCCTTAACTTCCAGCTTCTAACAATATCTCTTCAGTTACCCAGCAATCAAGATTCATATGCACAGCACACCCACAGCTAAAACTGATGTGCTCCAGAATAACATAACATGCAGATATTATATTTTGGGCAGCTGCAAAGTACAAAACCAGAGACCACTCCAAATTGTCTTATATTTTAACTACTGATCTTCATCAGTAATTTCGCACGCACTAAACACGCTTGCCTAACAAGCCTTGGGCAATGTACACTCAATATCCCTCCCTGTAAAAACACAGCCCTCCCAACACGCTTACATGACAAACAGCATGAGGCTGGAACACCTTTGTACGACTGACAGGCTAGGCATATTAAAACAGTGCTTCTGTTTATTAACAGGTCCACACAAATTACATTCAGCTGAAGAATGCTGCTGTATTCAGGCAACAGCAACACATTAATACATTATCCTACAAACCTGGAGAAAGTTTTCCATCTGGTGAAAGAGTTTTGGGTCTCGCCGGATGCTGTCTTTAACAGATCGTGTCTTGACAGACAGTGAGTGGAGCTCTGCTTCTACACTATCAATGGATAACCTAAAAACAGCATATACAGAGAATGTTTATCAAAGGAGAAGGAGTGGCCCATAGGTTAGCCACAACATGCTGCAAAAGTGGATGCGTTACATGAGGTGCAAACGGGCTATCAAACAAGACCTGCCTGTTCAGGAAATTTTTCCAGAGTAGACACTGAAAATTAGGAGAGAGATAAGCACATTTCTTCTTATTTGCAATCTGAAAAGATTCCCATGGGGTGTGGTTTCATGATTAACTTCAGCCAGTCCTACCCACCCTACCCACCTAACCTTAGAAAGGTTAGAAAGAGGCTGCCCTGCCTCTGTCCAGGTGTTTCTCTTCTGTCCTCGTGCCTGTCCTAGCACTCATTTTTGAGACGGCCAGCCATATCTATGAACTGAAAATTAACCGACGAAAAGGAAAAAGCCAGTTTGTTCCAGATTGATCCTTTGCTTGGTCCAACTGACGACATGACTGTTTGAGTGCAGGAGCTACCACAAAAAGGGGCCACAACAGACCGTCAGTCAGAACTACCAATTTTGGCAGTAGCATCTGGCATCACTAAATTGCATGTTACACTCTTCTAAGCAGTCACAGCAATGCAGCCCACACAGTCTCAACCCCACAGTTACAATATTTCATCCTTCTACTAAATACCAGCAGTGAAGCTGCTGCTGTGAAAAGACAACTCAGAAACTGAAGATCACAGGAAACATCTCTGATCTGGTGTAACCTAAGCGTTCTCCTGGGAGACCCACGTTCCATACAACAGTTCCCACCTAAATTTTCCAGTCACTTCGACGGTAAATGCTTCTAATCCTTGGGCATTTCCTTCATAAGAGAACTAAGCTTTGCCTAGGAATTGAAGCACTGTAGTTTGCCAAATGATAAGAAGTAACAACTGTACACATGCTCCTCCTAAGGCTGTTTCACTAGCACCATGACAAACATTAAAGCCGAAGAACTTGTGGCAGCCTGATTGAAATGCACATGGGAGCAGACAGTGACACATGGATAAGTTTGTCAGTACACACACAAATGAATGTAATGTGTGCTGGTTTTTCTCTGCATACTTCATCTGCAAAGCTTAGTTCCCTGTTTTGGGAAAACATTGTGTTTTTGTGGCTAAGAAAAGCAGTAGAAAATACAGGCTACATTCTTCTGCCTTTGAAGGAGGAAGAGGATGGCCTAAAAGTAAAGGAGGCAAGACAACAAAAAATAAAGAACATAATGGTAGTTGTTTTAACATGCTCTAAATTGGGAGGATTTATGAGCAACTTGTACATGACAGTTCTCTTTAAGGACCTTCCTCATGCCCAGTGGTGAGGTACATGTTTAATTTTGTTTCATTTTCATGTACAGAGTGCACTCCCTGAATAGACTTCAGCATGAGTTACAACAGAAGATTTTCAGCAATAACAAATGTGATCAAAGAACAAAGTGGTTAGAAAATAAATAACATCAAATTTGGGATCCTGCCTGTTCCTCTCCTGTTTGCCAGGGGGCTTGGATGCTGAGGAAAGCTACATTCCCCAGCAGGCCACATGGCAAACTGCCAAAAAGGTGTGTGGGTTGGATGGCAGAGAGCCACACAGGTGGTCCCTCAAAAATTTTCCGATTAACTCCATGGCCACTCCTTTCCTCAGAAGATCTCAGTCTTTTGCACATATTACTTAACCCTCCATCAGATCTAAGAAACTAGATCCATTTTGCAGCTGGGAAAAGAATGTAAATAGATTGCCCTAAGCCCAAGAGTAAAGAAGTAGCAAAACTGGGAATAGAAGTTCAGCACTGCTAGCTTCCAGGATTCAGATTTAGATCACACTGTCTCATAAAAGTAAGTACAGTTCTTGAGGTACGAATCAGGTTCAGTTTAAAATCATGAAGCTTAAGACTAGAAGCTGAAAAAATGCAGAGCCACAAACCCTTCAGATTTTCCAACCAAGAGAGCAAATGAAACCTCAAAAAACATCTAAGTGAAGCCAGGGTCAGCACCTGTCCCTGGTACCAGATTTGGAAAAGTATCATAGCCTGCTCAGAGACTAATGAAACTTGGTTTAAGGAAAAACAGTAACATTCTTTTAGTTCAATCCCTTAAGAATAATGAACAGGCACATGTATTTGACAGAGACAGAATTACTAAAAATCTACAGAGATCATGTAATAAAAGACCTCATACCTGAGGGCACATTGCAGGCATACTTCTCTAGTAAATGGAAATGAAGACCTCAAAGCTACAGTAAATATTTGTAAAGATCTGTTTTTGTGCCAAGACTTTCCTGAATAAGCCTCATTGCTTCACAAATTAGAAAATTCCAATTCCTGTGTAACCATAAGTTTTCAATTTTCTTTTAACTCACCTGGCAGCATCATGAACACTCCTAATTTTTTCTGAAAAGTTGAGAAGAGCAGCATCTTTCTTTTGGGCTTCCTGAAACAAACATAACAAAAGCAAAACACACAATCCATTAACATTCCACCACCATGCAAAATCCCTAAGTCTGGCAGTTCTAAAGCTTCTAGGAGGGCACTTAAAGGTTTCTCTCCTGCACTGTTTTTCTTCCCATTCAATCCTAACACAACTGAGTGGAGGATACCCCTTAAAGAAAGGCAGGGATCAGAACTGGAGATTTTTAAACAACAGCTTCCATTTTGCAGTGTAAAATAATACTACTTCTGCCAGTGAACACAATCCAGATGTATTAATAAGGAATGTCAGGGAAAAAACAACTTACTGATGCCATTGTTTGAGCAGATACGATGGTTCCTGCACAAACATCAATTTATACCCTGTTGTTTGCTGGCTGGAAATCTGCTAAGCCAGTTTGTACACAGATAACAAAAGTCATATAGATGCATTTAAATTCTCTCCCTTCTAAAATCAAAAAGTTTGAAAGGAAGGAAAAATAGCTTGAAAATGTCTGCAACAGCTTTAAAAAACACACATCAGTCATCAAGGGAGAAAGAAAAGCTATCAAGAAGGCCACTCAAAAGATTCAGTGGGAAGACTGAGAATTTTTATCAAAATAAGCCACTTCCACAGTGTAAGATTTTGGGACAAGAAGAGAAAACCTACAATGAAGAAGTTCGATGAAGGTAAGTTTCTACATGTTATAAAAACTTCAGCTTTTCATGGGGTTCTGGATAGGATGATCAGGTAGAGGTAATTTTTGGTGAATTTTGTGGCAGGAGAAGAAAGGTGAAGATATGATCAAAGCTGTGAGAAAGTTGCTTTTTTTGGAGGCACATGGCCCCTTTTATTGTCTACCAATTAATGGACCTGTATTTGTAGAAGTTGCTTATATCAGCAAAATAAATGTTCTATACCAGAGCAACAAAATGCAGCAGACTCATCCCAGGTTTGTTTGCTTTTGTGTCTGCCAGCTTGAGCAGTGACGACAGTTTAAATCCAACAGCATTGCCAGCATAACCTCCCTAAAAAGAAACAATTTGCAAAAGAGCAAATGAGAAGCTGAGGCATGACATCAGAGCATTGCAATACTAACAAGGAAGTATGGTCCATAAGCCATCTCCCTTTGGGATGTCACTTACCGCATTCATAATATTCCCAGCCTGAAGGACCAAGTGCAATATGGAATGCAGTTCCTCACAAGTCATTAACTCTGTAAGGAACAAGAAAATTGCTGTCTAACAATTGTGTGTTTAGAAATAGTTACCGAGCTCCTCTTCATCTCCAGCTTTTTTTTTTAAATTTGACAAGAAACTACAATAAACTGCAGAGGTCATGGGAAAGATAATGGTACTATATAATTCCAATTCACAAGCACAACTGACAAACCTCAAGTCTATGTTCAGACTTTAACTTAGCAAGTGTAGTATTTCCAAGGCAACCTCCAGCAGCTAAGGAAACATTTGGGGCCTAATCCTGCAACGTGTGAAGTGCCTCATGCAAGTGGTTAAGTATCCTCACCACCTACTAATTATTCCAGTGTGAGGCAAGTGTTCTGCACCCTGCAGGATCCATTTGCCATCTGCCAGGATTGGGCTTTTGAACAATTACTTCTTTTTTCAGGAGACTTGGCCATAAGGCCTGGAAAGGTAACAGGCAATGTTTAAATTTTCCTTGCTTATCCCACTCCCACTATGAATCATCATTTTATTTCTGTATGATCACCAACTCAGAGCAGCATTTATTTTACTTGTCATATCAAAGATGATTTAGCACAAAGTTACATTCAGTGTGACAAAAGTCAGATGGAATAAAACTGCCTTTTGAAGTTTTCCCATCACACAAGCCTGGTTTGAACGTATGTTTGTTTCTTTGCAAAATGCACAGTAGTGTCCTACCTGAATTCATACACCTTTTCACTCAGCCACATATGAGCAAAAAACAACACATGTGCAAAAAACAATATAAGTGCACCAGAGGGATTGCCTTAGAAATAAGATGTGGAAATTCAAAACTGTAGAGTTGATAAATGTGGCACAGCAAACCAAGCGACTCCAAACTTGCAAGTACCCATATGCAGGAAAATCACCATGAACATGTTTAATAGTTCATAGTGTTAATGTGAGGTACTATATGTTACATTAATGAACAAAATAAAAGGTGGAATCCTTGTGTAAATACTTCAAAAAACTATTTTGCTTCCAACTCCACGTTCTATAATTTACCCTGCATTGGGCTGCTTAACACAATACAGTAATCAATCATTTTGGAAGCCCATAGCCCTTTTGCATTTGTATTTCAATACTGGCAGCCTAAAACCATAATTAAATAATCAAATGACCTTTGATCTAACAAGCAATAGGTGAGGAAGCAAGGAGGAAGAAAAAGGGGAGAATAAATAAGAGAACAGCAAATTTCACAAGGCCAGGAGGAGAAGGCAACTTCTAAAGACTTCACACAGTATGAGCCTGCTCCGTGTCACTGTGACATCCATCCATCTGCAGGCTAGATGAGAATACACCAGGCTGTTTAGACCATCCTAACCCTTAGTGATTATCAGCATTAGAACTGAAGTAAGTATTCTCTCAGTTTAATTACAGGAAAGAAACCAAGGAGACAGCAATAGAAAAGGAGACATAATTCCTAAACAACTTCAGGCTATCAACAAACCCTCAAGTGAAAAGACCAAATGGAGAAGCGCACATGACAAAGTGGACTGAACACAGGGAAGGCCCAGTCAGTGATTTGCGTGGCTGGCCTGATGCAGGAGTTGGAGACCAAAGTGTCTCCTCTCTGCAGGGAATTAATTCATCAGTTTTTACATATGTCTTGGGTGAAGGACACAAAGGACATTAAGGCGTGGCTGCTTTTATACATAATATATTCCATCACATATGTCTGTTGCTCAAAACACAAAGAACAATTATTTGAAAGAGATCCTAATAAAAGGCCAGACTCAGACCTAAATCCTATAGTACTGCACACTTTCCTGAGTCAAATACAAGTTCAATCCCCACTGGTGGGAAAAGGTTTTTTTCCCTTTGCTTTTACTTGAAAGGACTGTTCTAATCATTAGCACTCACAGTTGAATATTTTACTTACTGCACCTTTTTATATCACTAGAAGCAGTCTAAGCTGTGATCTCGTAGCCTGTCAAAAATTTCCAACAAGACATAGGAATTTCATATTGAGGAACAGGACCAAGAGGCACTCAAGGTACTGTAAAGGGTCAGCATTAATGTTTAACTGAAACCAAGAAATCAACTATTTTCCTGCAGAGTAGAAGACATTACATTACCTTAATAAATAACCAGCTGCAGCAGTTCAAAACTTGTGAAATGTAAAGAACAAAACAGGTATGTAGAGAAAAGAGAAGAAAAACAGAAAACAAAGGAATAGCAACAGTATTCTCTACAATAAAGATTTTAACCTATCAGTACTGCCACCTCAAAAGGAAATGGTCTATAGAGAAATTTAGAAAATACAGTAATTTTTTCTATGGATCTCTGAAAGAATGAGCAGAGATGTGTAACAACCACATTCTATCAGAGGGAGAGCAGTGCAGGAATGAGCAAACTGTACTCAAAAGATGACATCCTAATTTGGTCATGGACATCTTTGCTTCTGTCAGTTTAGGATACATTACTTATAGGCTTTAAACATTAATTTGTTGCTAGTGTATCCAAAGTCTCCAGATTTTTGATTTTGGAAGCAAAGATCCACCAGGCACACCCTGATGGCATTTGTCAGAGGGGAGTTAGCTTCCTTTTAATAGCTAAGGTACCTGAAATTCAAGCTCTGGTCTTCGTAATGCAGACTAATTAACATGCTAACAAAAACAAGAGTATTAGGCATGTCCCAACATATTTAATTACCTTTTGTTGCCTGTCTTATAATTTTCATGTCATCCTGTAGAGAAGCACAGGAGGGTGAGAACTCCCTCTCCAACACCATGGCTTCAATCCTAAGAGCATAGCTGGAGTACACAAACAGGTTTAGAATTGACAGCCAAAAAAGAACACTTATCATAAACAGAACAAACCAACTATCATCTTACTTTGGCACCTGGATTAGTAAATACATGAAGGAATCAGCTTGAGACAGTTTTGATACATCTCCATCAAAGGCTTTTAATTTCTTTACCTAGAAAAGAGAAAAAAACACTAGCAAAGAATTTTATCAAAGATCAAGATTAACTTGATTTGGGAAGGCAACATCCTGAAAAGCAGTAAATTTAAATGATGGCATTGGAAAGTCCACCCAGTGACTGAATGGCTTCACTGTCCCAAGATCCTGTAATTTGCACATACCCCAACCACAAAAAAAAATTAAAAAGTAGTGTCACTCTTCTGCCAAAAAACAAGCTACACAGTCCAGCAGCAGAAACCATGATGCCACCATTCTGATTGTGATTTTGATTTCTGATCAATGATTGCTTTCATCACTATGTTTAGGATACCAATGATGACCTGAAAAACGACCTTCAACTCTTCAACAACTGTGATGTACACTTGGGTGTAGTTTAACTGTGTTCAGAATATGCAGCATAGGACTACCTAGATCTTACTGGCACAATGCAACTGAACTTTAAGGTACAGGTTTTTTTCAAGATACTTGCTTCAATCATTTCCCCTAAAATGCTCTTAAGGGGTAAACTCCATGATCTTGACTTTGTATTTTTTTCATTCATATGAAATATTTTAAAGATAAATGCAATCTTGCATTTTAAGTAATTTGTTGTCAGTACTCTCTGAGTATTCTGAGGACACCATTTACATGCAGAGGAAATACCACTGCATTAATTTTGTCGATCTTCCTTCCCAGCTCCACCAAAATCCATATATTTGCATGATCTGGAAGCCACTGATCCACCTACATACTTACTATTTGTTTATATAGAAGAACTGAAAAATACATGCACATACGTTTAAGCGTAACTGGAATTTCTTCCACATCTTCCAACACAGCAACTGTGTCCAAAAGCAGAGCTCGCTCTCAGTTACACTGTTTCTTCATTCCACCAACAAGTTCACACCCAGCAGCAGTTGTGTGTTTCCACTGATTTACACACCAGCCCATCATCCTTCCTTTGTGTAACATCACACTTAAAGCCCATTCACAACCACACCTGTACAGACGGTCTTCAGTTTTAGAAAGCAGATTAAGGTATTGGACAGAGGAACACTACACCAGGGCATCAACAGTTACCTCACTGCCATGATTTAGCAAAATATCCAGAGGTTTTTTTAACAGAGTCAGCCTACAAATCAATCACTTCAGTTAGTTTTCTGCTTTGACAGTAAAAAAGCAACTGATCTGTAGCAGAAGACAAATAATATGCTATGCCAAATCAGGATTCTTTTAACAGCTGTTTTCTGGTTTAGTCCCATTTTGTTCCACATCATAAAAAATAGAAATGTTGAGAACACATTAGGAAAGAGAAAAATACAAGTTAAACAGAGAATGGAAAATAATTACTTTTCAGATTGAAAAACATGTCAACAAACAAATGAACTGGGAAAAACCCCAACAAAAATTTATGACCGAGAAGGAGACCTCTAATCAGACAACAATTTTTATTCAGGCTATCTAGCTTCATTTCCTAACACCACCATTCCCCCCCCCATTTAACTCAAGACAGACAAAAGCTCCTTCTAAAGATAAACAGCATACTCATTTTTTTTAGGCCTGCGAAAACTCCTAATTTACTGAGTAATTCAAGAAGTCTGCCAACAAAAAACCAGGAAAGACCAGACTTGACATTTCTGATAATTCTAAGGTGTTAAATGAGCAAGAAACAAACCCAAAATAAACACTTTTTCTACATCATTAAGTGGGGAGTGAGAGATAGTATAGTATCTCAGTCTTTAAAGGTGTTCTTTAACCTAGCTTCCCAAAAATAGTAGTCTGCAACCTAAAAAACAAAAGCCTGCAAATTCTCCAACCTTATTTTAGTATCTTGCAAATATCAGAGTTTGACTGAAAAAGATACAGGCATTCAGATATGGGAGAGAGGGAGGAAGGAAAGAAAAGCAGCCCATCAATAAAACCCACGCCACCTCATCAAAATCAGGTCATTAAGCCACAGGTTAATTATAGGAAGATGCAATTTGAAGACTGAAATGCACAAAAAGTGAACAACAAGAGATCCTGAAACACTCACAGGAATATTAACTTATTCATGCTACCAGTACTATATTTACATATACTTTCAACAGTAAGTAGCAATCAATGTTTCCCATGTGGAATTTTAGTTTTACATGCACTGGATGAAATCCTCTTTCTTCTGTCCTACTAGGAAAAATGCCTGGAGTCATACGAGTGAGTGCTAAATCCCAGAATTAATTCAGAGGAGGAACATTCCTAAACTTTCACAACATAAGACATTGACAAGGCTGCCTTCTGATGGGTAGGACGGGGTATGAATGTCACTATGCAGAAGGCTTTGGGCAATAGTCAACCCAGAAGAAAGTCTGTGCAATCAGACAAAGATGTGCTCACCACCTGGTTCCAAGCCTACATCAACCGCCTTAACCCCCACTGTCTTCTCCTTAGATATCCCAAACTACCTTTGTAAGAAGCATCAAGGCAGCTCACCTAAGAAGCCCAAAACCCAACGATGGCAGAAAACAGTGACCCATTCCACAAACACACAAAACAGTAACACAACAGAATCATAAGGTCCTTTTTACCCAGAATTCAGCAAACACAGTCTGGCTCTCCATACATGTCTTAAGTTTTTCACATAGAAGACTAAATAGTCTGTTAACTTGGCCTTAGAACAGTAAATAGTCCGGGAAATAGCTAAGGTAAAGATAGGATAGCAATTATTCTGTGTTCTTATTTTTATTAAAAATTTCATAATTTAAAAATAATTCTCACCATAAAGGAAAAAAAAACAAAAAACCAACGTTATTTGACAGTATCAACACTACCAATACACCAGAAAAACCAGCTTCTGAACCCCAAATCTAAAAAATTACTGGAACACATTTTGGATGTCTGTGATTACACATTCCAGGGGAGACTATTCAAATTCCATGAGACTGCCTCTAATCTCTGCTACCATGTTGTCCAAGTATTCTGGAAGAAAACTGAGATTCTCTGATGGGTCCCAGAAGTTGGGGTCAAATTCAAATACCAATTGCTGAAATACCAGGAGCTGCAAAGAAGCTATGGGGATTGACAACAATGTCCACTATTAATCACGTTAACAGATATAATAGATAGGTTGAGAACACAAGAGACACAAAAATGTGCCTTATTATAAAATCATAATGAATAATCCTATCAGTTCTGGCCTTGACCTCCTCTCCTGAATCACAACAGAACTCTACCACAAGAGTAGGCAGCCACGTACTGAGATATGGCAGTGTAACGTGTATGTTCAAGAGAGGATAATTACATTGTATGCTCAGTTCTGTATTACTCAAATTGGGTGCAGAGCTACTAATTTAATTTTTTATTATATTTGTATATGGAATATGCATTTGCACTGTCCATGCATGCCCATGCACACTGAATCTGATTTTAGACACACAAGGTTCTCACATACATAATTTGCTTAATTTTAAGAACGCTTATGAAACACAGAAAGCCTGATCTTTGATTTGATTTGTGAACAATTGCAGTAGAGATGGCAAATATGCCATTATACCTGGCAGACACGAAAGCTACTGTATTCAAGTTCTTGGTAATTTTTAAGCTACCAGTAGCACTTCTATCAGGATTTTATTTTATGGCATAAAACAGGTACCTTGCAGGATTTTGTATCTATGCAGGATCTTTGAAGAAGAGGAATCAACATTTTCTCTGTGGGTTTGTTTATTATTATTATTATTCATTATCTCCATACCACTCCAAATATTCAGGGCACTAACAAAAAAGAGAGTTAAAAAATACCAATGCCTGAAAAAGCATCACAGTGGAATCCAGCTACAAGCACATGTGAGAAAGCAGCAGATGTGTGAGGCAGTGAGGCAATGATGGCGCATGAGCCAGGACAGTGGCAAATCACTACCAGCAAATGATAAAAAGAAAGGGAGAAAAACCTGCAGGTAATCATAAAGGGCAAGAAAGGAAAAGGAGATGAAAGGATCCTCTGAAGAATGGTCAACCCTATAAAGCACTGGCTGAGGAAAGGAGAGGGCATTTAACTATAGACATGGTTTGAAAAGGGTAGAGCTGACAGAAATAGTTCCAATAAAGCAGGTGACAGACGACCAGGGTTTGAAATCAGAGAACAAGAGCAAAGGACAGGCTTGAGACATTATAAAGGAAGTTAAGACATTGTGTTGATAACCTGGGCGTGCATGTGTGTGGGTGAGCTGATTACCAGTATGATATGCTCCTTTCTGTATGTATTTAAAGTACAAATTCTGGCTATTCTAGCTTGTTAAACACTGGACTCTCTCAACTTTTACCAGTCTGGGCCTGTTGAAGAGTGCAATAATATGCACATAAAAGTAGCTAAAAGCTTCTTCTCTGCTCTAGTCAGGATACCAGTAAATAAAAGCTGTCAGCCATTTCAACAGGGTATCATTCAGAAACAACTAGGAATCTTTTTGGAAGTGACATAGCAGAGAAGACCACTTCTTCAGTCAAGGTTCCCTGGAAAAAACAAACTGAAAGAAAGGGATGAAGCAGAGGAGATTCCAAATAGGTGTTTCTTTCTCCTTACAAAACTGCTAAGCACAGTATGCTACAAACAGCGGGACTTCTAAGAGGGCTTAAGCAAAATCAGTGATCTTATCCTACTTGTTGATGTGTTGAGAATTTTTATAAATTTGCTTGGCCTTTTTTCTAACCACTGTGTCATGGCCAGATCACACACCCACAGACAGCCCTGAACAAAACGTTGAGCGGAGCCTTGCAGCAAGCTTCATCATGGCCAGCTTCAGGTATTTGTGAAGTTTTTCAAATTAAACATTTGAAGATACCCAAACATTTTAAGTGGTAGGAAAGACTTCATGGCAGTGCCAATACTTCAATAATAGTCTTATTCAGTTTGAGAAAAACATTCAGTAAGGAATCAGTATTTGTCATTTACATGCAAAAATCTCCACAGCTTTGACAGCTGTTGAGATTTTTCATAGAAAACAGCTAGAAAATTAGCAGTACTGACACCTATTTCTGCACACAAATAGAGTTGCCACATTACAATACTGCAAACAGAATAATTTTAAAGACAAGAGATGTTAAACGTATTTGTTAGCCCAAGTACCCAGCCTCCATTGTCAAAAAGTTGGAATATCATCAGGTGCCTGAGATACTATGAACCAAAATGATCTAAAATATGTCACAAACGTCAAACAAGACACATGGGGCACATTCAGGTAATGTGACTGGATATTACAACACTTCTAGATAAGATACAATTGGAGTACAAAGCTGGTGCTGATTCACTAGGTGAACTGTAAACTTAAATTTCTTGGTAGAAAAGAAGAAACAAAATAATCCAGTTGCCCTTTCTACAGCTATGACCAGGAATGGCACTCCTCTCCCTCCTTTCAGTTTTACAGACTAAGTAGTTATGGTAAAATAGAAAAGAAAAAGCAGAAGAAATCTCAAAGCACAATTACTGCTGCAGAGCACAGGCCTACAGAAGGCACTTGGCCCTCATCCCAACTTGCAAGAAACCTTGCATACAAGCAAATTCGTCTGTAAATACCTGAGCTGCTGCAAGGAGCACACAAAGAGAAACTGCAGAAGCCCGCCCATGGTTACAGCAAGACAGTATGCCCCGGTAACTGAATAGCTTCTAACCTTTCAGGATCTGAGTGCTTAAGTCTCTGCTCAGAGTAATTCTCAACTCTTACAACAACAAAGCAGCTCTTTAGGAGAACAGGAAATGTCTAAAGGGCAATCCCAGGGAATCCTTGCTGAGGATGGGTGCAACATTGTGCAAGGACAGGCCAATGTGATGACAGCTTGCCAAAGCTATCTCATGTGATACGACAAAAAGAAATTAGGGAGTAATAAACAGAAGAGGGAACAGCAGAACAAATAACATCACTTCATCTGGTGTCTCTAGTGGTTCTGGATTATGTGTGTGTGGGCCTGTAAGCTTCTGAGGCCTTTCCCTCAGCAAATGGTGAATCACTATTCTAGGAGACAGGTATTCAGACTAGGAGGCAGAAAATAAACTAAGAAAAAGTAATTAACAAAGCAGGAGAACAATGCCATAAAATTTATGGTGAAAATGGTGAAAATGCCCAAAAAAGCTCTGAGGCTCCTAAAAAGAACAAAATTTTTAACTGCCTACACTAAAATTTTAGGAGCCATTGTAGAAAATGAGTTACTGAACCCACTCATTCTTTGACCCCACCAAGCATGACGACACAAAGGCATGGAAACATTTTTCCATATCAGCAGATGCATCAGTTCCTTCCATTCAGGATTTTCTCCCTGTCTTGCCCACCACCATCATCCAGCTCTCAAGGGGAAAAAATCCAAGAATATTAAACAATTACAAGAAGAATAACAAAGAGAAAAGGATCTTTCCCTTTTCTGATGCATGAAATTAATTAAATACATACTAACATCTGCACACAGGAAAGTAGCCTCTTTCCAGCCTTCCCTTGGGAACAGCAACAAATCTCATGTCTGATACCCCTTGTTTTCTAGTTCTCCCCTGTATCATAGATTATCTTCTATTAATTTCTCAAGTGACTCCTTAAAAGCACTTCTTAAGTTCTCTGGCCCCATTATCTAGAGGTATGGGCCAATTGTCAAATCTGTTGCCAAATAAACAAACACACTCTTTCACTCTTAGCACTACCTATTGGATAGCTAATGCATTTAGCTATTCACTGCAGACAAATTTGGTAAAATTCAACAACATACATTACAACTCTAGCTGAATGACAATAGTTATATCATACAGACTACATTTTACCTGAAAGATTTTCTACTTGGCATAAAATAACAACCAAGATCTAAGCTAGAAAGAGGAAAAGAGGAAAAACTACTTTTCTTCCAGTCTAATTTTCTGATTACACACGAAGTTAACTAGGAGTCACTCTCTTTCACGTTACTACTTCACTGTTCTCCTCTGTCTGACTTACAGAGGAAGGAGATAAATTCTGTTTATGTAATGGAATACGTACTAAAATGCAAACAAAGAGGGAAGAGGGAATGGTTTTGAGGTCCCAGAACTACTGTCACCTATTTTTTTTTTATTATTATTATTTACATTTCAACTTGTTGATATCCCCCAACTGTAAGAGCTCTGTTAATCAAGTATACTAAGGTAACACAATTTTTACAAGATTCTCTGCAAAGTCAGCCCAATTAAAGGTCATAAATTTGACAGCAAAAGACGGTAACATGTTCTGCTGATGACTGGATCTGAGATCTGCTGCTGCACAGAGGAAACAAAAGTGCTTTGACAGTATGACCTTGAAGTGGTAAAGCATGTGAGTTGAGGTTGATCTGTATGTGGACCTTAACTTAGCAATTTCCCAAGTTTCAGCCACTCACTTTGATGTGAAGCACTCAAGCAATTCTAATGCTAATTTTGTCAGGTTTGTGGTTTACATTTCTCTCAAGTACCTACAAATGGGTCGGTGCCAATAGTGAGCAGGCAAGGAACTATACGTCATTAAGCAGGGCTCCCAGGTCAGTTGATGAAGCTTCACCTCTTTAATCATGTGAATAGACTTGAAGTTTGGAACTAGGAGGGGAGAAAGCTGCGCTTGGATGTTGGTCATATGGTGATCACAGGGACATTGAGAAAGTACTGCTGGTAATTCTGTGCCTTCCAACACGTCTCCTTCGAGCACTAAGCCATGGTAGGAAATTCCATGGGTGCTGCACATTGGAGCTGCCTTTCTGCCCTATTGAAGCCCAGTGACCAGGCCCAGGAACAGACCCAGATGAACCAAGCAGGCAGTGAACCAAAAGGCAAAAAGGCAGTAGCACAGGGCTACCAATATTCAACTCACAGGCACTGCAATGGGAAAGCATGAGGCAGGTGCCAAAGAAGTGATTTTTTTTAACTTAGAATCTACTTCGACTCTGTATTTTCTAACCTCCCTAAAGCAGTTATCTGCACAAAGGAAGGTTCCAGGTCGTAATGTTTACGTGACAAAAGGGACATCATAAAAACAAAAGATGTCTTATCAACTCCTTAAAAGCAGGTGGAATTACTTCATGTGAAGCCAATGACTACACTGCGACCTCAATACCACAAGTCATACGAATACTGAGCTTTTGCACTCAGTGCTTCCGTGATCCCTAGCCTCAGAAAGGCATTGAGACTCCTCTTTTACAGAGCTTCATGTTGGAATCCCAGTCAGCAGAACTCCACAAAAAATAAGTTCCACGTAAAGCCATTATTTACCTCCTCTGCTTCTGGTAATAATTTAAGAAATTCATGTAGCAGTTCAGAACCATAGGGCTGACTTCTTCCATGATAAATATCTTCAATGATGGATTCGGCAGACCTTGAAAAAACAATTGAGCACACATATTTCTAACACTTGCAGGGCGAACAGTTACACAGATTGAAAAAACCATGCCTGGGCTACTCAACAGAGTTATAAAGAGGTTGTGGATGCATCAGTGTCCACAGCAGCACTGCTCTGACACCATTTTCAGTGATGCCTTTACCGAAGGGCAACATTATCAGTGAATACAGACAGCAATGAAACACCTCGCTCTTGAAAAAGTTGCTCGCATTGCCCCTTTTTAATTGCTTATAAAGGGAGGAAGCCAGTGAAAGGCAGCTTACAGGCAGTGTTATGTGAGGTAAAAGGGCTTCCCTTAACCATACCTGAAAACTCACTTCTACTGGTTAATATCAGCAAACTCTAAATGTTTGATGCTAAGTCATAAACTCACGCAAAACTAGACATATTAGAAAACAAATTATGTCAAATTACTTTTGAGAAAACTGCAAACTCCACGAGGAACAGAGCACAATGTATATATTTTATGAGAATGACAAAGAATTCTTACTTTTTGAATTGTTTGAGAAATATCCCAATGTTCATACTTCGTTTTGCATCCAAAATGGAAACCTGAGAGAGAAAGCAAGAGAGATTACTCTAACAATACCTAAGAAAATAGCATATAATGCAGGTATCGTTTCTTAAATCGCTACAGAAAACTGTCTGCACCAAATCCCAAGCCAAATACATATAGAGTCACTTCTTATCAGCAAAGCTCATATACTACAAAACTAGTTTTTACTAGGGAAATATATAGCACGCTTACATCACCCTTCTCCAAGTGAAGCAAAAAATTCCATAGCAACATATAAGGAAGGAAGAAATCAATATTTCTATTTCATTACAAAGTAAAAACATTCTTCTTGCTTATTTCAAAACCCTGCATCTGCAAAATGTTGCTTATCAGGTACCCTATATTGCATTCGAAGGCCCCAAGGTTAGTGAACACCACATTTCATAATCCATGTAAATTCAGAGGTTTTGTGACAAATGTGAGAATGGGATTTCTAAGCGGAGGTCAGGTGCAGTACTGATTTAATTCATGCCAACTAACAGCCACACTGGTTCAGGGGAAGATAAATAAGTTGATCTTGAATCAAACCCTGAAACACTTTTGCTTATCTAGGAGCAAACAGAAATCCATAATAAAATAAGAGTCTCTCCCAGCTTTGTATTTCAAAGCTGATTTGCTGTACCATCTTACATATACAATTCTGAAGATGAGGCAGAGGGGAAAAAAAAAATTTGCCACAATATTTCCCCCTAATTTTGTAAAAAATTTAAAATCAAAGTCTTTCTTTTATACTAGTTTTTCTTCCTGAAACAGCACACAAGTTTAAACCTGAGAGGTTTGCCCTGTTTTAGCAAATTGTGTCCTTAAGGTTAAAATTTTACCACAGCTATTTTGGTGATAACAGCTACAAAAGTCATGAGATTTACAAGGACAAGAGAATTGTTTCACCTTAGCAGTTCCACCTGACTGCTACAATAAAAGAGCTCAATACACATAGATGTTTAAGACTACTGTTGGACTCGCATACTATTTGTGGTTTTGACAACTGGAAAGGCATTTTGACCTTTGTGACAGTGCTCAGATTAAGAGCAGATATAAAAATGCAACATTGGCATTGCCACGAAATTGAATTAGCCTGCAGTCAGCTGGTGACAGTGAAAATATAGGGATGATTAATGGGCTATCCTCAACATACACCCAGGAGACAGCCTCTTCATTTGCTGAAAATAGTGAGTCATATTGAAAAGTTTTCTGAAATTCTGAAATTTCCTCTCTTCTGAAAACAGCAAAGACTAGAAAACACAGGAAATATCAGCATATTAGTTTTAATTAGATGATTGGTAGCCCAAAGCCCTTCAGTTTTAGCATATGCGGAGATAAGAGGACAGATTGTGGTTTATTCTCCTGCTATCTTAAAGAGTTGAGAGGCCCCCAACAGATCATTAAGGAAAAGCCCCTTAACACAGGACAGGTTCAACTATCTCTCCCCCTGCAGTATCTAATCTTTTTCAAATGTTTTACTGCAGGAACCTCTCATTGACCTCTCCAGCTGTAGCTCCAGTCTCCAATTGCTCCGGTCACCCCTAATTCTCTGATTTCTCTGTACTAGTTTAAGCCTATAAGCTTTACAATCATTTAGCTTTTGGTTTGTTTGGGTTTTTAAGCGTATTCAGAGTTAATCTTGTGTATATTTTTTAAATCGCAGTCAATAACTGTTACAAAGAGACTGATCATCAGCTGAGTAAACCTTTTGTTTTCCATGGCACAACTCAGATTTACAGTAAAACCTCAAACAAATTACATAATTTTTTTAATACCTTCCCTTGAAAAAAAAA
>VXBB01016792.1:748767-773737 GCA_013399915.1 Illadopsis cleaveri | reverse complement strand
GCGGGACAGCGGGGCCTCGATTCCCCCTGCCCGGTCCGTGCACCGAAAAGCCCGTGCGGGAGGAGAGCGACCCGCGACCCAGCGCCGGTGCCGCCGCCGCGGCGAACGGAGATGCGCAGTGGCGCCTCCGGGGGCACTGGGTCTAAGCCAGCTCCGGCTGAGCTGATCCATCGACACATCCATCCATCCATCATTGCTCGCACGCTGTCACCGCACTCACAGCCATGATTTCTATAGAAACAGGACAGCGGTGCTACCGGCAGCGCGCCCGGCTGGAAGGAACGGGCTCCTCCCCATGGCTGAAGCCTTTCGCCCTCTGCCCACGCTCCCGAGCAAGCGCATCCCTCGGTCCATCCCGCATCCCTAACCCGCGCGCACCCCACCGGCTCAGCCCTGCAAGCTCGGGGGAAGCAGGCAAGACGGGCCCCTTGTGACTCCTAAGCGGACGGTGTGAGAGAAGTGCAGACGAATTTAAAATACGATCACAGCCCTGGGTTACAGCGCTTCAGGCAGCAGCGCATGTGAGTTGTGGATACCTGAAAGCAAAGTACCATCCACTGATAAGCCAGCAAACAAATACAAATGGTTCTAAAATATTTTATCAAGAGATTGAATCCTATTTCTAAAATAAAACCATTTTCCCAGGAAGAGTAAAGGTGAAGAACTTCACTCAAGTCACTTGTTAGTCAGTCCACACACCCCAAACACTACTTTTTACAGAAGGCAAATTCCAAAGGCGGAAACAGAAACCCTTCCTTTCCTGAGAAAGAGGGAGGAAGAAGAAACCTCACTTCCAGTCTAGCTTAATAAGCCACCAGAACTTCCGAGCTGAGCACAGAAGAGAGAAAATAACATCTTGGGACAACCAGGGGCGGGAAGGCAGGAACAGCGGGACAAAATCACAAAATCACGTCTTACCTGAGTGTGTAGTGCCTCACCTGTGCTATTTACTCTGCTCAGGTGTTGGGAGGCAGGAACTCAAGGAAGAGTGGGAGACCAGGTGGCCTCCTCTGAAAAAAAAAAAGGAGCCCAGGCCTGGAGCCCAGGCCCATAGTCACTGAGTTTACACCATTCCTGCTCAGTTCTGCAGCCAGAGATCTGACCTACTGGTTTGGCAAGACAGCCTGCTTCAGTCACCTCAATTTAAAAAAGTAATATTAGAACAAAAGGAGAATTTAAGGAATGTAATGCCAGAACCCAGTCATTTAAGCTGAAAATTCACTAAGTGAAAGGAGTTCAACTGCAGTAAAAGGCAATTCCCATCACAGCACACATCTCTGCTTGGCAGGGTTAGCAGCAGCTGGAGAGGACACGCTCAGCTTTGAGCCAGCGTGGACATTCCTCGAGAGTGTCAGGTCAGCCCTGAGGTCATCAGCGAGGAAGCGCTTTGCCGCTTGGACTGTAACTGCTTGTGCTGGAGCCAAAGGGACTTGTTTTCATTGCTGCCAGTCATGAGCACAAATGTTCTCTCGAAAAGACGGAAAGAGCAAGCCAAACAAGAGACTTGCATAATGGCATTGTATTAAAAGAGTCAGAACCCAAACAGGACAGCAGAGGACCTGGGAGCCAGCCCGGATGTGAAGTTAAACTCTTCACTTTTTCTCACCCTGTGGGTTTGTTCTCCCTGAACTTTTCCAAAACATGTTAGCAAATTAATTTTAAGGTTTTAGCTGATTTATTTCACCTAAACATGTAACACTCAAGAGGCAAATATTTTGCCCACATGGCTAAAATTAATGTGAGTTATAAACAACTGAAAACAGGTCTTTACAGTAGGAAGTATTAGGCAACTTTAATAATAGGTAGATCAAGCAGCCCCACCTACAATAAACAACAAATGCACCTCCCTAGAACAGATAGCATTTAGATGAGTTGGTATACTACAAAACCAAATCATACTGTTAATTTTTTAAAGATTTCTAGTTAATTGAATGCTTGAGACAGTTTTCAGGATGACTACTTTTTTCTTAAGGCATTTTTAAATGACAAGTAAAAAACACCTTGTCTTTTGTAAACTCTGCTTTTCTTCAGAGCACAGAGCTTCTAATTTTTTAGGCTGAAGACAAATCCAATGACTGAGCAGTTCTAATGGAAATAAAGCAATATATACCACCTGAAAAAAGGTGTCATCTTCATTACAAGCCCTCAATTCTACAGAGTTTGGACAAAGGGAGGAGAAAAAGTTAATTGTGACATTCCTGTGACATTAAAACCAAGTTATATTTGGGTTCAAAATTAAGCACTCTATTAGTTAAGCTCTCAAAACAAAACTCTGCAATTACCACCATCACATAAAACTAGCATGATGCATACACATATGTAAGAAAGGTAAATCAAACTGAACAGGCAACACAAGTTTTTAGCATTATTTATCTCTTAAGTGCTTGAATTTACAGCCCTTAGTATTCTTTAAAAGGCAGCAAGATGTATAATTATTTAATCAGCAAAGTAAGACACACTATTCGTTAAGTACNTTTGCAAACCACAGACTGAGCTTTTCTGTCCAAGGCCACTGCAGTGCAAGGTTCATACACTGCTGCCCTGCACCTCAGAGCAGGGACCCTGATGAGAACAGCAACACATCACTTTGCCTTTCCACTGCTTCTCCATCAATTTATGCCCTTCTTCTCCAAGGCAGGCACAAGCCATCCTACCTGCTACTCCTACACTACAGGATGAGCTACTTCCTTCACTCCCTTCAAACTATTGCCATGATGATAAAAACATATAAACTCCTCCCATCTCCCTGGCCATTTGGTTTTCCCTCAAAACTCATGGAAATGAAGAGGAAGGACATAGGTGAAAACAGGTACAGAGAGGTGAACAAGAGCACTGTCACAGAGAGAGAACTCTGTTTTCTGTGTGTCCCTAGCTTTAACAACAGAGCAACCAGAAAGAACACAAAGATGTCAAAGAGTGACTAAGAAGGCCAAATAGTAAGAAATTAGAGAAACATAAAGCACCAGTCAAATCCTCAGTCTAATAAAGATCTTCTAATTAAAAAAAACCCCTTCTTAATTTGACACAACTTAGCAATGAGTAGTTTGGTAATTTTAGGGTGGGAGCTACCACAAAATATGATAAGACTCATGACTCATATAAAAATTTTTGTGACTAGTACAATCCTTACACCAAGCATGCAATATGGAAAACATAACCAGACTAAAAAACACCAAAACCTAAAGATAATTGCAGATGAAGAATGGTAAATAGTTACAATACCTTACGCTTCTTGTAACACCACAACAAGGAACAAGAGCAGATAAGCAAAGCATAAAAAGTGAATATGCCCCCCATTCAGTTCAAAACAGTGTTGAGGCAAACATTTATCTTTCCTTTTACATTACTTTGATCATTTTTGAAAGGACAGACAGACCAGAGATAAGGTTTCTGGGAAAGCTAGTTGACTGAAGATTGAAAAAAACCTGTTACTTTAATGATGTTGGTGCGTTAGTATACTCTGCTTGTATAGATCTCTTTCCAAATAAAAATACAGATACATTTTGTAACCAGAAAGGTTCTTTGGAAGGGGCTTGTCAAAGCATGAAGTAGGCCAAAGAGCATTTTTAGAGAAAAAAATGCTGTTTGTAGAATTCAGATGAACAAAATAACAGAAGCAACAAGTTTCAAACAATCCAGGAGTACAGATAATTTATAGTATGGTTACTGAGAATCAAAACAGGTCCCCAGGTCTCTGGTACAGTTGCTACAACTACACATCTGAAAATGTTACTAATTGCTTTTTCTTCATCCTAAGAGACCTCACATGACACTGTAAGCATTAATGTAACAATTTGCTAACAGAGATGAAATCTTTCACAGACAAGTCTCTACTAGGTGGGTATGGCCTCCTCTACAAACAACAAAAACACCCCATCCTGACAACTGTCCACCTGGATAAAAGCCACATTACCACCTTAAGATATGTAAAATGCTTTTTCAAAAATCAGAAAGCCTGGCAACCATAATTATTTCCCATTGGAAACACTGAAATGTCTTTTCTCTTACAACTTCTTGATACATATTTCTAAATTTGGTTAGCTCTAAAAAGCTAATTTTAAATATTAGATATGAGCTTGAATTATTTCATAAGCACATGTATTTGAGCAGTGACAAAGAAAGCTACAATACTATAGCAGGCTACTATCAGTTTAATAACCTATTGATCAGCTGAACAGAGAACCCTCCTCACTGAGGCTACCCCTTAATTGTTTTGCTGAGCAGAATTAAAGTAATTCTTCCTTCTTCCTGGTATAAACAATACACAGACAGGTTCTAGTAAGTAATCTCTTTGGTCCCAGCTTTTCTTCCCAGTGAAGAGACTCCAGCAGTTTTAAGCCATTGCAACAGTTTGAAGGTTACACAATGCCACATCGGTCAGTCTTTCTTAAGGCAACTGCAGATTCAAAGTTTACTCTTACCATTTCTGACAGATGAGCTCCTTCTGAGCAGCAGCAGTCCTAGGCAGGAGACACATGAATCTGAGGGAAAAACCAAGAGCACACGTTCCTTATGTACCCCCTTCCCCCTTGTTCTGAAAGTCAATGCTTCAGTTGTGGTCAGTGGGTTTGCACTCTTCACCCCTGCAATAATGCATTTCCTGGCTCACCCCTACAGTCACTCAGCTCACTTTCCTTGCACCATCATACACATGTGCCAGGATGCAGTGGAAGTCAATGGTGTTATAAGAATTGTTAATGAAATTTAATTTCCTTTAGAAGTTCAAGTCAAAAACCAAATGTATTGAAAGATTTGTTCCGCTATGGATTTACTTTCCAGCTGAACTTGCCCACTGTTAAAACACCATCACTAACTAGTACTGCTCTATGACATATTCTTGGGCAGGGGTGACAAGGCACAAAAACAGGACTAAGCTTTCACTGCAGAAGCTCTCTTCTACTTTTTACCATCACAAGTCAAGAAAGTTTGACTGCAAACACGTTTAATATGAATACAAAATTCAAATAGGATATACATTTTAGAGAACGAAACTGAGCTATTACAAGACATTCTGACAGAACAAAAACATAAAGAAGGCTCTGTCAGGCCAAGAATTTAATGAGGAATGATTAAAAAGTTTGATTTAGAGTTACATTACAGTTGTGTTAAGCACTGAAAACTTTAAGAATGTCAGCTGAAAGGCGTTGAACATACAGTACATAAATCATACAATCCACACCATTGTAAAGAACATATTTGAAATATTTCATTTTACTTAACATAACATAAAGCAACATAACATGTGCAAATGAGGACTCCAATATATTGAATTTAAAATGTCTATGATAAAATTGACACATAATTTTACATTTAAGGACTACAGAAATGATGAAGAAATTAAAAATGTGTCCTCCATTTTACTCCCATTACTGAAGTATGCTTTTCATTAAACAGAAAAAACATACTGGCCCGATTTCCTCTCAAAATCATACCTGTTAAACATGAAGTTTAACTAAAGCTGTAATTTGCTCTAAGTGTACAATGACACAGCATTTACACAGTAGTCTTCCCCTTGTTGGGAACTGACAAACTATCACATGAAAGGGTTCTTAGATTATGTACACTGGTGGAAAATATTATATTATAAAAAGGCACATACCTGTGATTTAAGGCTAGTACGGTATTTGTTTCATAGAGAAAGAACCATTTTAAATGAAATTAGTACATTTAATGGTTGGCCTCACTCAGCAAACCACTTGGTGCAAAGCAAAAACGTGTGCTCAGAAGCCTCAGACTGACAGTGATTCTTGCTTTAGTGTTTTTTGTTTTTTTAACCCTTTGATGGAAAGGTACATCTTTAAAAAAGACATTTGCTGCAATTCCACTTGTCAATGAGCCATCTGCTACTGTTGCCTTATATGCAGATATCACATATTATATTATTCATCTGCAAAATATTCTTTTAACTTTCTCCTTTTTTTAAAAGTCATATGAAAATTACTAAAGATGTTTTCTATATTCATCTATAAAATACCAGACGTTGGTACAAATCATGTAAACCTCCATTTGGAAATATTTTGACTAGCCACCAAAATACCAGAAATCACAAGCATCATTTGTCAGTGCAAATCTATAATAGTTTTGTCTCCCCTCCCTCTTTCCCTCCCCTATCCCAGTTACAGAAATAACCGCCAACCTTTACATACAAAAGGAGTGCTCTAGATTTGAAATTACAGAAATTACTTTTGGTTACATTAAAGTCACCCACTTTCCTATCAAATTCAGTTTTACAGTATTATAAAAGGGGAAAAAATTTAAAGCTGTCTGTTCAAGAATCACTACAACAGTCCTTCAACCCCAACCCTTAATTATTCTCAGATTTAAAGAATTTTAGGTTAACATTGGGTCCTCTTCTAAGATCTGATTACTGTTCTTCAAGCCAGGATGGGGCATCTGCTCCAGGAGTTTTCAATTTGATGTGGAACTGTTTAAGTGTCTGTTCAAGCTGCTTTTGATTGCCAGCAAAGTACGCCGCAATGGCATTGTGGAACAGAACAAGCTGATTGTGCAATACCTTCACCTGCAGGCAAGGAGAGAGACATAAGAGAAGGAGGCTGATGTTAACATCATCACAGGTCAGTTATAAAGAAATAGGTGTATTTGAAATGCTCAGACTTCCTATAGATTTATTTAACAAAAGCTTAAAAATACAGATACCAAATGCAAATATGAATTTAACATTAAAGATTCAGAGTTTTCATGAAGTGTATTTAACAGTCAATACCAACTCAGCATGCACAGAGCAAACACAATTCACTAAACAGCATAATGTTATCAAATATCAAACACTTGATTATAAGTATTTGATGCCTTGAAATTACATGCCAAACCTCTAAGATACGTGCCTGCAGGCCAAATGGACCTCCCTGAAACAGTACATGACAAGGGCATTATCTGAGTATACACGTCATGTGTTTTCCCCCCTTGCGGAGAGTTGCTGCTTTCCAGCTCATGGACACCTAAAGCAAATTAAACTGATGTCCTTCTCCCAGCAGTATTTCTTGCCCATCTCCTGTAACACAGGATTATTTACAGCACTTTGTCAATATCTCGACTCTAACATTTGTGCAAAGTCAAAATAGTCATGAAATACACCTGTCACAGCAGCAACCAAAACCTGGGGAGAAGAGCACAAGGGCAGCTGGAGGGCACCGTTGTTTTTCTCTTCCAGCCTGGTCTATGATAACAAGCTACAGCCTCACTGATGAAGTCAAAGGTAAGCAAATGATACATTTCCATCCTAGCACACCAGGAAACCTGAAGCTGTGAATGGACAGCAGTATGCTGAAAGGCACCTGTCCAGTTTCTCCTGCAGCCAAGCCCTGTCCTTTTTATTCCAAAGTGTACTCAGCCCAGCACCACCTTACTCCTGTGTCAGACCCCCGTGGTGGTGGCCCTGTACCTGCTTCCAGCCTACAAGGCTGAGCCCAGCAGCAGGCAGCCTACATAAAAGGGAACAAAGGAACAAGGTGGCTGAGAGAGCCCCAAGGGAAGATGTGGGAGGTAACAAATTAAGCTTTCTCTACTCAAATGTTAGATCACTGTCTCATCTCTCAGCACAATCCACAACGGACAGCCTGTTTCTGTCATGCTGGGAATCAAAACTGTCCTCGGGCCAGGTATGGCCTATGCCTACCAGTGGCCCATGCTTGTTTTAACATGTTATTTGTTATTGGCTACTGTGCTTCTCTGAAATGCATGCAACTCAAAACAGAAAGACCTTATCATCTTCATTTAATGAAAGATCTCTAATTAAACCCCCTACCATTATATCTGACATCTTATGACACCTGAAGAGTGCAACACTTACTCAGAAAGGTAATAAATATATTTTAAAAATTCCTTGAGAAAAAAGGGCTGAGCATGTGTGTGTATATCCCTGCAGAAATATATAAAAATCCTGCACAAAGTTAAAATTTCTAATTATATAACTTTTTTTTCCCTTTTTTTTTAACTGAATAGCAGACTCAATTCAAAAATTAAGTGATAAGCTGTTCTCTGCTGGCCCAAATTTTCATCTAAGTTACTCTGGCATCTGAAAATCGGAATTCCTGTTTTCTCCCTATGTTTCCCCTAATAATTCAGGTTAATTTATGCAAATATATGCCAAAGAATAGGCTTTTTGTCTCATTAACAGTGTAAAATGATACTTTATTCCACCAAAAGGCTCTCCAAGAAAATACATGAGAGGTGTGAATGGCTAGAAAGGAATTCCCCATCATACCTATAGACAACTTTTTTTTATTTACAAAAGAATTTACAGAATTTATCACATACAGACATTTTAACATCTAGGAAATACAGGATTTAGCTAACTACACTTGTTCAAACAGAGTTCAAACTCTTTTTTGAGCCATAAAAGATGGCCTCTTCTTCAGTTTGTGTGGGCAGACAGGTATATAAACATACGGATTTTTCATCTATAAAAATGTTAATTACCAAGTATTACACTTTACAAGTGGAAAATATCACAACAACATGACGAGTTCGCTTTTAAAAGTTTAGATAGAAAACACAGTGCTTTTCTTGAGCAGATTCTTTTATCACTGACATGCAAGACTTCATGTAATCCAAGCCAGGAATTCTACAGACAAGTACACTCACTGTTATACCATATTATTAAAATGCTACAAGAGTTTTAGGAACTCAAATAAAACAGTGGTAATGAACCTCCCCTCCCAGCCCAAGTCCTCAGTCTGAGACTGTATTTGGTACTTTGTTAGCATAGCTTTTAACATAAACCTTCTGTGACCTGCCCCAAAATCTTCTGATGATTTTAAAAATTCAGTCAAGCCTAGGCTCAAGGATGTGTGTGCGCATACATACACAGACAGAGGCAGGAATTGACAGTGTAGGGGCAGATAATTTGGACTGAAAAAACATGGTTTGTTTTGGAGGGATTTTTTTAACTACTAAAGCGACTTCATTGTATGAGTTCTATCCCCTAGATCATTGTGGTATAAATTTTGTCATTGTTATCAAACTGGTTGCAGAGGTTCAAGGTGTTACAACTTCTATTCTTCTCCACCAGAAGCTGATTGCTAAGTGAATCTCAAAAGTGATGGTGGGATCTTCTTTTCCCTAGCTTCATTCAAATAACTTTATCTTAAAGTTTTTCTAGAAAAAGACCACTTAAACTGTCTGACACCGTACAAAGAAGCTCTACTACGAAGCAGCAGCCAGCAAAGAGAAAAAAGCTATAATACCTCAAAACACCCAATGTCCACAGCAAAACCACCTGCAACCACAGCTAAGGACTGGACACCAACTATTCATGTAAAACCAAGTTCAAATTTACCCACCTTTCCCATGAAAGAATCTCACTCCAACTTGGGGAATGGGAAAATATCTTACCCACTCCCATATCTAGTCACTGATTCCAACTTCCACACTGTAGTTCACCTTAGCCCTCTGTTGGCAAAACATTCATGCAGATATGCAGTCAGTTGGATCAGAGAACAGATCTAGATTAAAATTAAGCAGACAACAACGTATCTGCTTTAACCTGGATCCAATCTGATTGTCTACACAACTGCAAAAAACACTTTGACAAACACTAGAGAGAAGGCAATGGGGGGAAAGAGAGAGATGAAGGGATCACATTTTTTTTTGTGGCAATGCCTTGAAACAATTGTCAGATTACAGCAGTAAAGGCCAACTCTTGATCAGCAAGCTGTAGCATCAATTCCAGGAAAGGAGTTTTGAATGGAGTTTTGAAGATTTGCCTCAATCTAAGAATGCTAATGGTATGCTGCTAAAATACAGCTAAAATACAGGTTCCAATGTATGACTAACATAGCTGTCAAAAAGCCATTACGCTTCATACTTGAACAACAGTTAAAATCTTTGTTCCTTGTTGATTAACTACATATACCTACTTGTTCCTAATTATAAGCAGAGTAAGCACTCTGTAATACAATTGGCAAACATCTCAAAACAAAACTGAACTTTGTGGATAAGCATAAAAACCAAGACACGGCCTACACAGGAGACTTAAGTGTCATATATGGAAGACAGTATAGGTTGGATTTGACTTTCCATACGGATGCTCTTTACACTTCAGTTCTTTCTAAATACTGTCCTCTTTCCCCATCTCCCTCTGAAAACTGTATTTTCTGTGGCACAGCATGCGCGTTTTTCTTTACAGCCTCCTCATTCAGCCTGTTTCAGCCATCTCAATGACCAAAAAGACAGCACCTCTTGAGTCTTTCTGTGAGTTTGTACCTCCTCACAACCATCACAATCCTTTCTCCTAGCTATCTTAATTTGAAGGTACTTAGTCTAAACAGTTTCATCATCTGGGTCTTCACTGGATTGCAGACTGCTTTCATTTGTAGAAGCAAGCATTTAAGAATAAAGCTCCTGAAGTACAACTCACACAAGTCCAGTCAATTTCTTTCTCTACATAGAATGGTATTTGACATTTCTCAAGTGCATTCAAGAGTAACAGAGTTTATTTCTCAAAAGGACAAAACCCTCTAAAACTGTTTACAGAAATGACAGAAATCTTTGAGCTAAGAACAGGCCATCATCCTTACCCAAAAAAACCTCCCTATTTGTAAGATGCAGATTTTGAATGCAACTATTCTTATAGTCATTAGCAAATGCTACAAATGTCTACAGAATTCTGCCAGCAATAGAATTTGGTATCGGCACTAAGAAAAATGAGTTTCAGCTTCAAGATCAAATGCTGTAATAAAAGTCAATAGAAATCTTGTGTATCTTGGTTTTACAGACAGAAACTCGCAATTCCAGCTTTACTGTAAATGCAGCTCTCTGAGCCTTTGAGGGCTTTTAATTGAAATATTAGCATATGAACTGAGGAGAACAGGCACAAAGAGACTGCAACCATGTGATGCCTTTTCCCCATATAGGGAAAACCTAGATAGGGCTATCTAGATTATGGCTTCTTTGGTGACACTTGCAGCAACACAGACCAACTGGAGCCCACCAGCCAGTTAGACTGGCTTCAGAGGTTCTCTGCAGCACTATGTATNAAAGGCAATGCTTCTGTGCCAGCACTCTCAGCTGCAGGAAACAAAAGATTTGCAAACCACAGACTGAGCTTTTCTGTCCAAGGCCACTGCAGTGCAAGGTTCATACACTGCTGCCCTGCACCTCAGAGCAGGGACCCTGATGAGAACAGCAACACATCACTTTGCCTTTCCACTGCTTCTCCATCAATTTATGCCCTTCTTCTCCAAGGCAGGCACAAGCCATCCTACCTGCTACTCCTACACTACAGGATGAGCTACTTCCTTCACTCCCTTCAAACTATTGCCATGATGACAAAATGCCATCTTACACAATAAATAGAAAAAAATAAAGTAAAGCTTACCTCAGAACAGCTCTCAGCAGATAATTATATTTAAGCCAATATTTAAGTGTATAGAAAGTCCTTTCTACAGCTCATTTGGAAACCAAATTACACACACCCTTTAGTAAATATTTTTACATCTCCAGTGTCAAAACTGAGAAATGTCAACCACTGATAAAAAGGCTGAAGCATGTGAGATTCCCTACTGTATTAATCTAAAAGGCAGGAAGGAAAAAACAATCTCTTTCAGAAACAATTTGTAGGCTGTGACTGCTAACAGGATGCTTGGTCTAATTCGAGACAGTCACTAGGAAGACAACTTCATCACTGTTTCCTAAACTGTCTTATTTAGTTTAAAATAATATGGAAATGTGTTTTGTACAAGATGGAAATAAAGTGCTTTTGCTCTGAAGCTTTCCTATACATATAAACATAAATTGGTACATGTGTTATATAGATAATGGAAACCATGAGGAAGCAGGGTAAATCCTATTTTAAACTAATTTGAACTTAAGCATCAGAATTCCTGTACAGATATGAACTGAAAGGATTTAACCATTTTAACAGAGGTACATTGTAGTGGTAGCAAACAGCTAATTAAAAGAAAAACAAAGGTGGGGAGAGTTGGAAGACACCTTCAGCATACTTGTCTTCAACCTAGCATTAGTTTAAAACTCAGTTCTCAGAAGCATTTTCTAATTGAAGAATCAGTGTCAGCATTTAGATAAAACTTCAGCCTTCTTCAAGAAAATACATTTCTATATTAATTTTTTCAATCCTTTTAGTTTCCAAGTTTTTCAGCAAGAACCAGAAATAAAGTCAGGCCAATGCCAGTTTTTTTGTCACCTGACGATCTGGCCCATCACAAAGCCAACTTTTGATGGCTATGTAATTCCAGACCATGGAGTCCTAATGCAGATGCCTGTATGAAGGAACAGTGCTCAAGAGCTATGTTTTAAGCATATTTTGTTTCAAAACCCAAAAAGTTTGCTTATTTTCTCAACCTTTTTCTTATCATCTCTTCATGGTTCATGTGTCTTCCCTGAACCCCATCTTTATTCTAAGAAGGTGATGCAACTGCATACCTAATATTATATTCAAGAATATAACATAACAATCCATTTTAATTGGTTTAGCTTGTCCCCATGATTTTTCCTTTAAAGTTTCCTCTTTCCACGCAAGGAGCATGGTTTGCTATTGTCATCTGGGGCCAGTCATGTATTCTTTGACAGGCTGTTGTTACTTGTATTTTTAAAATACATTCATCAACCCATACTGAAAATGTTAACCCACTGATAATGTTAACCCTGGATAAACTGACAACTTTCTCTTATATAAGTTTTAATCACATTTTCTTTCCTCTGAAGACATGGGAAATATAGCCACACATGATTATAACCATCTCATTTACCATGAGTATGAACAAAAATCAGATCTTGAAAGACCATAATTTTCACATCTATTTAGAGACAATTTGAAAGTACTTATTTATGAAAGAATGGACAGTTTAAAAGTTGTGTATGGCAGTTTTATTTTTGCCGGGTAGAATAAGAAGGTTAAGAATCCCATCATTAAGAAGGTATGGATGAAATGGTAGGGTTGAAAAAAACACTTATGGAAAAAAAAAACCCCATCCTTCAAACCAACAGTTCAAGTCCTGTTTTAAATTAAGAAACTGTAAGGGCATTAATTTTAGAAAGTAGTACTTCCCTGTTCAAATTCTTAAAGAAAGCTTAATTTTGAAGAAGCCTCTCCATAGTTCTGTCGCTTTCTTTGTGCATAACTTCCTGGACTATGTTGCCAAACATACATATTACTTTGAATATTAAATCAGTAATTATGTGACTCATTTGACCATTAAATGTGGTAAACTGGAAAAGTAATTCTTTTGCAAACTTGAAACCTCCTGTAACAACAAAACTTACTGCCACAATGTTTGTCAAATGCAGCTGGAACAGCTGGATTAGAGACTTCTAAAGCTGCTTGCTCTAGAACTGACACAGCAAGAACTCAGAAAATTCAGCTTATTTTCCTTGCTCGCTCTACTTTTAAATGAATACATATTTCAAGCTGTAACAACTTAAAATGTGTCTAGAAAGCAGTAACTTCTAGAACAAAACTCCTACACATAACATGAGAAGTAGTTGCTTACCTTATTTTCTTCCAAAAATTTCAATTTGATAGATACGTCATTCCGCATTTTGTCGTATTTCTCTTTATGCACTTGAAACAGTTGCTGTGATTGTTCAATCTTTGGCAGAGTGTTTGCATCACGAGGGCCAAGATTCAGCTCTTCCAGATCTGTTCGATAAGCATCGTATTCAATCCTGAGAAGAAAGAGAAGGGAAAAAAGAACCATCTAAGGGCAGTGCCTCAAAACTGACCTCACATATAAGGCCAAGTACAACAGAAGATGAACAAAACAGTTAAATACAGAAAAAAGTAAAAGAAAACAGGGCAAGTTTTTTTTTTCTCCCTCCTCCTATTAATCAAGCAAACCCATCCTGAAGCACTTTGTATAAAACTGCCTCAACAAGCACCCTCCCTTTTCTGTTCCTGTCTTGGCCAACATGCTCTCAGCCTTCTGTTTTGTACAGGCTTCAGTAGTCAGAGCTTTTCCCAGGACATCTCAACCTACTACCCCAGAAAAAGCTAGCAAATACTTTTGAGGTCATTCATCTGCTGGTGAATCAGTTCACTGGAGAGTTTGTGTTGAGAGTAAGAGGCACACGAAGAGCATGACACCCCCTTTAAGCAGATGTTTGAGGAACAGGTCACTTACACCAAACTCTGACCTAAAGCATTTTCACCATGCTTCAAGTTTCTCTATATGCAGTAATTGGACATTTTCATAGCTCCTCCACAAATACTTTTCTGAGAACTTGTCTGTGGTATGGAAAAACAGACCGCAAAAAGATGGTGCAGCCCTGCCCAAAGCATCACTCTTCCTTCTATACTTTTATGTAGCTGTCAAATAATGGAACCTAGCATATCCACCAATTTTAATGGGACACACCATATGATTTCTGGCCTTTCAAACATGACTTCTTACAGACATTTCTTAAACTGGAAAGAAATCAGGATTAAAAACTGGTTATAAAACACAGTTTTCAGTTGATGTAACTGCTCAAAAGAAAAATACAACTTTTTCAGAGGTAAAAGGAGTAATATTCACAGGGCTGTTCCTGATTCTCATTGCCATTATGATTGAGGATTTATATGTAATTTATGGCTTAATTCCAAAAAGGAAACTATTAAACTAATAGAAAGCTGATAGAAGAGGGGAACAGATGAATGCTAAAGTACAACTGAGGACAGGAAAGCAGAGGCACAGAAATAAATGCAACCTATCTTCACAGTGCAAAATGATGAACTGGCCATGTTGGTGAAGAACTTTTATAATTTATTTGCCTTATTAAAATGGCAAAATATTTAATTTCTTTAGTGAGCAGAAAGGGAAGGCAATAAAGGTATTTCAGGAGGGAAGAACCATATTGAAAATGACTGACAAGAACAATTGCAGCAGATATGTTTTGCATAAAATTTCAAGGGGATATGTGGCAAATGTATGAGTCAATTCTATTTTTTTAAACACATCTCAAAAATAAAGCAATACCTTATCTACACATTAATTCTGCCTTTCATGCCTTTGAAAGTTTACCAAAATATCAAAACAATAACTTACTATTTTGTTTAAAAATAAGCATTAGAACAGAACAATTAAAAATAAGGGGGAAAGATATTCAAAACTCAAGTGGTTTGCAATTTCTGACCTAAAAATCCCAAATATCACAAAAAATTATATACATGAACTACATCCTTTGTCAAATTAAAAGAAATGCACTTTATTTTGGTAAGTGAAAGAAAGTCAGAATGGAACCACTCATCAGAAAGAGCTACAAGTCCCTGGCAGGAAAAAGGAACCCAGCTTTAGCATACTACGTCACATCTAAAAGTTACTTTCTCCAGGGTAGGAAAGCCAATATTCACTTACTAAGAAATTTCTGGTTTATTTTCCCCTTTCTGACCAAGACTGCAACTTCTGCATAAAAACTGAAGTGTGAATTGCAGGCATTGTTCATCAACAGAGGCACAAGACTAAATGCCTTTCAGTCAGAGATTATTTTATCTATTGCAATGCAGCTGGATGAAAATGTTAATCTTCCACGGTCACGCTATTTAGAAAGCCACCTTAATCTAGCACGTGGGAAAAAAACAGCTATAATTACTTCTACAGCTAACAAGTAAAATTCAGCCTACAAGGGAACATGTACAAAACATTTGAAGATCTGTGCAATCATTTACAGCTAAACAGAAACTCTCATTAGATGAGAACTGTGTTACAAGGTTTTTATCTGACAGGTTAGTCACTCAAATACAAGGCCTAAGCTCATACAGAGTCTGCTTCCCAAGGATAAATTCACAAGGAAAAGAGCTGGACACAGGATAGCTACCTGGCACTTTCGTACTGTTTCACAGTCAACAACGTGTCCTCAATTGTTTTATTCACCAATGTATTCACACTGGCAATAAAAAAGTTAATAGCCCCGAGAAGTGTTTCTCCATTTTTAGCTAGAAGTTTCTGTGTATCTGCATTGTAGCCAAACTCCTCCTATAAACAAAGAACAGAGAAAACAAAGCTGTAGATCAATTGAAATCATAGCATTCATCAGCAACTATACAAAGAAAATGCAAACATGGATGTGGCAGGTCTTTCACTTCTGTTTGGATAGGATTATGATTAAACCATTACTATTTCAATACAATATTTAGTTCACAGTTCTTATGAAATCTCTCCAACATCAGTAAAACATAGTGTCCGATTTTGTTACCACACATGATGTCAAATCCTATTCTATAATGTGATTTTTCTGCGCTCTGATATCTTGAATGTTACTTAAAAGTAAGTGGTAATGCAAACTTCACATTGTCATTCACCAGGGTTTTAATCTAGCATCTCTTGTGGTTGTCTAGGTAATGCTTTAATATGAACAGAGACATTGCTACATTAAATACAGGAATGTAACTAAATTCACAAGGGTACACAGCATTAATTAGCTATTAAGTTTTATTCTTACATTCTGGAAAGGAGCACTGCAAGAAACCCCAACATCTATCATGGTTTAATAGGCTGTAAACAATTGAAGAGCAGAGCATTATAATGAAAAGGAAATAAAATCTTTAATGTAGCCCATCCATAAATTTCAAAGGGACAAAAGCAAAATTATTTCCAAGGCATTTCAGTCAAATTTAGGCATGTTTGTCCATGTTTCTGTGTTAACAGCAGCGTAAGCTGACCAAGGCTGCAAAGACTTTCCTAATGCATGGATGCCAAATGAATCCAATTATTATATCTATGTCATCCATATGGCATCTCTGTATTCTACAGATGGGAGTTCTCACAAAGGAGTACAATTCCTGGTTGTAATGACTGTAGAACACACTAGGTTCATATTTGGAACTTTGGTCTTTTTAGGCTTGCACACTGCCAACAACTGACTCAGAAGTGCTGTATTCTCCCAGTTTCCTTTCATCTGTCTAGAAAATGAACACCAGAGCCAAATTATATTTCATGTTAACAAGTTCATGACAGTAAGGGTAATGGGCAATGGTAAGGGAAGAATCCTTTAGAAAAGAAAGTCCAGTGGAAGTATACAATTCAAGAAGAAGAAAAAAGTAAGAGAACTTAGGGCAAGTTTTCATGAGCTAAGTACTGTAAACACTGCTAAAGATCTGTCATCTTTGCTTTGTACAGCTGCTTGGGCAGCAAAAGCAGCTGGCTAAATTGCTACAGATTTTGCTGGAAAAAAAACCCCAAAACAAGTATTTTCCAGCTGGTTTTGCTCTAACATTGCCAGCTACACAGCTAACACAACTGCTAGCACAGAGAAGAAATACCAGCATACTGGCAGAGACAACAGCAGTAGGACTGCCCCTTGCAGCAGCTTAGTCTCATTTATTTTTCCTCCTGCAGGCAAGACTGCAATTAGTTTCCCAGCTGGTCCTCTCACTCAGATCATCCCAGACCCAAATGAACAACACTATCAGTTCAAAGGGGGAGGTAAGAAGGGGGACTGCAGTAGCCTGCAGTACTAAGGAATATGCTAACCAACAATTGTGTCCTTCCAATGGCTCATAGTTTCATACAAACTTTTCAGTTTTGTCCATGACCTCTGCAGATACCTTTTACGAAACAAACAGGAAATCCTTTCTTCACCAGGAGTTTGCACTCAGTTCATACTCTATGCCCAAGCCAATTAAAATTGGGATTCATCTGCCTATATAATTAGAGGCACATGAACCTTTATATCCGAAAGAGAAACAGCAACCCATTCACATGAAATAATACCTCACCAGATCCTGCATTAAAATTTTGTTTTGTTATCATGTATAAAAGAAGTATTACCTTGATACCTGGGAGGCATTTTAATTTTATTTAAGCTTATATACTGTTATCACCTTAAACATTAAAGACTAACTGCAGAAATTTTACTTTTAGTCCTGCACAAGTTTTAGAGTCAAAAGTAGGCCAGGCTACAGATGATAATACAGATTAAACAGAGGGAAAACACAAAGAGGAAAGAGACAGACACCAGGCAAGTCTCCAAGAAAGAAAGGTTAGATAACTTTTATTATAGCAGCAGAAAGCTTTATTTGATTTTCATCAACAACCCCATTCAAGAATCTACACAAGAGATGAATGACGGAAACAAATCCCAAGACCAATACATTGAAAGAACCTGGAAGATCAGTATTCCCATTAGAAGTTACAAGTTAATCATGGGAAAAACCCCAAGATTCATTAAATGACCATGATGCCAGATTCCATCAGTGTTTTGGAAGAAACATCCAGCTTCAGCACATGCTTCGTAACAATCACTAAATTCTGCCACAAACCACATGCCCATATTTGAGTCAAGAATAAACTGATTATTAAAAGCTTCTTTTAGCAGATCATTTAATTTCTTAGCTGCTAGAAGTGCTCTACATTCAGATTTTCATCTGTCAGGCTAATATTAAAAATTCTTCCACATTAGTGTAGGAGTTTCACATTTTTCCAGCTAGCTATCACTTAGGTTCCTCTGTGCAAGTACGAACTCCACCTACTCCCTTAAAACTCAATGGGAAAAGACAATTATGAAAAGACAGATGTTTTTAAAATCACAAAGATAATTTGTGCTGTTTCAGCAGCTACGTTTTAGGGAATTATTAAACCATTTAATATTGGTTTTCCAAAGGATCAAATTTTTAAACTTTGCTAATGCAGAACAAGCAACGTAGAAGCAAGCCAGCTACTATACTCTGTGAGCAACATCCACCTTGTCTCTCTTGACAGCAGATAGCTTTACTACCAACAACAGAAAGTGCCAGTGTTACATAAACTTCTAAACCATGGAATCATAACAACCCAGATATCTCAAGACTGCCTCTCTTGCTCAGCAACTCCAGACAACGTAAGAATACAGATTAGTCCTCTTAGTAGGAAAATTCTGATTAAAAAAAGGACTTTGAGATCAAATCTCAATGCCTAAATATGCTACAGAAAAGGAATTTACTCACATTCAATGCGCACAAGTGAAGTAATGTGCCCTAATCTACTTATTCCCAGGCACATTCCGCAAAGACATCTTGTAATTGAAATGACGTAACACTCTGGAACACTTTGACCACATTTCATTAGGTGCAAAATTAATACTAAAATACATCTTCTCTACAAAGCAAAATTGTCAGTTCTTGAGTTCAACCAGCAACTAGAGGCTAACATTTAAGAAACAATAAAGAACTACAGTAATTTCAATAATTTCTTATAGTTTTAAGTGAATCACATAAGCACTCAACACAAAGAGCAGGTAATATATTGTTAACTACAATGTTTATAAAAGCAGCTGCTAACTAGCAGATACCCTGCACGAGTCAATTAGGTTTATCTTCATCTCTGCCACTGTATTTTTTTAACACTATTAAAGTCTTACATGAAGTTCCAATGATTTCAAACTCAGGTCAGCAAATGCATCTCCAAGTTGCCTTTGGGTATGTACCATCTGGAAGAGCTGCGTGGACAGTGTCTGTGCCAGTCTCAAGATATTTTCATATTTTTTTTTGTTATCTCTCAATATATCTATCTGAGCTTCTAGTTCCAGGTCTACTGTTCTTGAGCCACGACCCAGTTTTTCAGAGATGATCTGACGTGTACACTGCAGAAAAAAAATTAAAATATAAAGATTCAAGTATATTCGAGACTACACAGCATACACCCATTTTCAGCTTCAAGGGACATATAATTACACACAATTCTTTCACAACCACCCCTCCCAATATAAGTTTGCACAACAAACTGAAAAAACAACACAGTCTTTAGAAGTTTATCAGGACTCAGCAAGAACAGTTGGACAAGTCTCAACTCCTACCAAGATGAATATTCAAGTTAGCAAATCAGGAGCATAACTAATTGTTTCTCAAGTAAAAGAACACTTATCTCTTTATAGGTTTGGTGAATCTCATTAAGTTAAAAGCAGCATTTTAGCGCACTGCATTTAAGTCAGTTAACAGGAGCATTACTATTCTGCATAAAAATGTCTAGTTAGTAACCTTTTGGGGCTTTGTCTACCAATCATCCAATTCCAGAACATTCATGTTACATTTTCCAAAAATAATCTTTTTGAGGATTTTTTAGGGGGCAAGTAAGAAGGTGGTGGTTTTCAGCATGTTTTTTTCAAGCTAGCTAGGAAACTGGGAACTTCTACTGAGAAATACGCAAAAGTATTAAAATGCACTCATCATTTACACATCGTTAAAACAGAGATGATTGACTCAGAAAGACTATTTCTTTTCTGTCATAAGTCAAATTCTTAGTAGGTTAGCAGTTCATTAACACAGTGAGCAGGAAATGTGCTCTTCCGTGGCTGCAGACACTCTCACCCAGGCTATGGCTGTGACAGAGCAGGCTGCTACCACATTCCACCGATCTGTGACAGCTTCTCTGCCAGAGATTCGAGCCCAGCTTGGCACTGAGCCTCCCAAGATGCACAGTGGGGTTTCCCTTGACTGAGGCATAGGAGAAGCCATTTGCAAAACAGGTATGTGGCAAAAGCTATACAGTTTCTCTATGGAAAGCAGAATTATTTACTGCTATAGTAAATTACTTGAAGTTAATCTGTGGTCCCAAGGCGTGAATAGATAACCAACTTAGACATATGAAAAATTACTGCTAGAAGCAAAAGTTACAAGAAAATTAAGTCAGTAGGTCAAGGCAACAACTACTCTGAAAGACTTAATCTAAGCACAAAGCTGCTATTTTTAGGGTGGGGGTTTTTTTGTGAAATAATGCCCAAGCTTATAACATACTCCTCAAATACACTAAAGCACTGAATTTCCCAGGTTTCCCAATTTAGGGACTTTGATTTACTACTATCTACTTGTGTTCAAAGCAGATGCACATCCAACATGCTAGAACTTCCATGTACTTTCTTAACGTAATAGATGAACACAGGAGAGACTCAAGAATGATCAAGGAGATCAAGTTGGTCATGACCCATCAGGTCTAGGTCAGAAGATACAGACCATTTGGGCTACTTTGTTAGATCCAAGTAATTCACAAGAAAAAGCACAGCTAATCTAGGTGACGTTTGTCTGTCAAGCATCAGAAATTTGGGAGAGCATAACAAATCATAACATAGAATGCAACTTTACTACCAAAGACTCCAAGAGAAATCGCAAAATACAGCTTTGCTCTGAGTGAGCTCAGAGCATAAATAAGCCTTTCATTAGGAACTATGGAAGTGATGGTCAAATTTTGGCTATTTTCCAAATGAGCTGACGTACACACACACAAACCCCCATGGAAATGCAAGAGAAAAATCTGAATCATGGAAAGCAAAATTTTTGAAAGCAAGGATAAATTACAAATGAAGGAATTATTTTCAGCCAAGGGGTATTTGCTTCATAAGTCACAGCAAAACACCTAAAAAAGCCCAGCAGCGACAAGTGAGGAAAAACCAATAATTGGAAAGACTTATATTGCATACTTTGTTAACTCAGATGCAGCAAAAGATAAAGAAAATGTCTTAATCTATTTTGATTTACTCCAGTTTTAAGTGGAATAGTACACACTGCAAGCACACGAGTTGCTCTATACTCTCACTAGCAAAGAAAATTCCACACATTAATTCCATCGTACTTTGTTCTAAGAGTATCTATAAAGGAAATTGTCATGAAAAAGACCATGCAACTCAAAAAAGAAGTCATCCAATGCAGAGCTTAAGAAAAATAACTGAGGAAAAAAAAAAGTTACTGAAATACACTTAAGAGAAATATATTTTAAATTGTATACACCAAAGATTAACAGAGGCATTACTGGACATGTCTCAGAAAGAAATGTTTTACTAGTAGCCAGCATTGGAGAGATTTGTAAAACAGGTTTGCCCTTTTTTCACCCTCAAAGTTTAAGAAGTTGCATGAAAAACAAAAAGATAAGCTTGTTAGAATTGCTGAAAGTCAAGAAGAGTCTTGACCTTCTTGGGCCTAAATGTTTTTGGTAAACTGAAAGCCGCTTTCTCATCCAAAGGGGAAGACATGGGCAGAAGAAAGAACAGAAAAAGATCTTGTCACTAGACTATGGAAGGAAGGGCAATTTCTCTTCACACTAACTCATGATTACTAGGGAGAATTCAACTGGAAAATGTGAAGGGCGATGGTAGTTGCAAAGTCATTTACAGATGGGAATGACTTCGGAACATACCCAATAATTTAAATTTCTCAACCCCTGATACAGACACCATGGTATAGGAACTACTCATGTCAGATTCCTAAAGAACTTCGTAACAGCAAATTTCACCACTAACTCCCCTGGTGTATCAATGTCTGGTACATTGATACTAGAGATTTTAAATTCAGAGGGATTCAAGTGTTGATATTTACTCATGTCCTTTATTTCTGCATCTTCAAACCCATGAACAGTTACCTATCATGAGATAAGGTAGACATTTCTTCCCATGATCTTCCTGATAGGAACCAAAGCAAGCCAATATGTCCACAAATTTAAATACTGTCCTTAACCATCCTAAATATGCTTTTTGTACGAAGCCTACGACACAAATGTATGGCATCTCCAAGTGCAGTTGCACAACACTCCATCAACTCAAAATGAATTTGTAAGTTCTCTGAATGATCTTATACCTCAAAAAAGGAGTGGACAGCAAGTCAATATGGAACTCCAGAAAGATCATAACTGACACATCTCCTTAGGCATGCTTGGGAATAGATAAAAGTAAACATGTTGTTTTCTGAGAATGCTAGTCTTTGGATGCTATGTCATTACTGGTGTGATTCTGGATTTCAGCACAGGAAAGGCTTAAGCCATAAAAGAAATCTAAAAATCTGGACTTCGCAGACACCACAGCCAAAGAAAGAATGCTCTAAACAGNGACAAGTGAGGAAAAACCAATAATTGGAAAGACTTATATTGCATACTTTGTTAACTCAGATGCAGCAAAAGATAAAGAAAATGTCTTAATCTATTTTGATTTACTCCAGTTTTAAGTGGAATAGTACACACTGCAAGCACACGAGTTGCTCTATACTCTCACTAGCAAAGAAAATTCCACACATTAATTCCATCGTACTTTGTTCTAAGAGTATCTATAAAGGAAATTGTCATGAAAAAGACCATGCAACTCAAAAAAGAAGTCATCCAATGCAGAGCTTAAGAAAAATAACTGAGGAAAAAAAAAAGTTACTGAAATACACTTAAGAGAAATATATTTTAAATTGTATACGCCAAAGATTAACAGAGGCATTACTGGACATGTCTCAGAAAGAAATGTTTTACTAGTAGCCAGCATTGGAGAGATTTGTAAAACAGGTTTGCCCTTTTTTCACCCTCAAAGTTTAAGAAGTTGCATGAAAAACAAAAAGATAAGCTTGTTAGAATTGCTGAAAGTCAAGAAGAGTCTTGACCTTCTTGGGCCTAAATGTTTTTGGTAAACTGAAAGCCGCTTTCTCATCCAAAGGGGAAGACATGGGCAGAAGAAAGAACAGAAAAAGATCTTGTCACTAGACTATGGAAGGAAGGGCAATTTCTCTTCACACTAACTCATGATTACTAGGGAGAATTCAACTGGAAAATGTGAAGGGCGATGGTAGTTGCAAAGTCATTTACAGATGGGAATGACTTCGGAACATACCCAATAATTTAAATTTCTCAACCCCTGATACAGACACCATGGTATAGTAACTATTCATGTCAGATTCCTAAAGAACTTCCTAACAGCAAATTTCACCACTAACTCCCCTTGTGTATCAATGTCTGGTACATTGATACTAGAGATTTTAAATTCAGAGGGATTCAAGTGTTGATATTTACTCATGTCCTTTATTTCTGCATCTTCAAACCCATGAACAGTTACCTATCATGAGATAAGGTAGACATTTCTTCCCATGATCTTCCTGATAGGAACCAAAGCAAGCCAATATGTCCACAAATTTAAATACTGTCCTTAACCATCCTAAATATGCTTTTTGTACGAAGCCTACGACACAAATGTATGGCATCTCCAAGTGCAGTTGCACAACACTCCATCAACTCAAAATGAATTTGTAAGTTCTCTGAATGATCTTATACCTCAAAAAAGGAGTGGACAGCAAGTCAATATGGAACTCCAGAAAGATCATAACTGACACATCTCCTTAGGCATGCTTGGGAATAGATAAAAGTAAACATGTTGTTTTCTGAGAATGCTAGTCTTTGGATGCTATGTCATTACTGGTGTGATTCTGGATTTCAGCACAGGAAAGGCTTAAGCCATAAAAGAAATCTAAAAATCTGGACTTCGCAGACACCACAGCCAAAGAAAGAATGCTCTAAACAGACTCAAGACCCCTTTCCCCAACATTTTTCAATAGTCCTCTGGCTGTTGGTTCATGTCAGTGAGTTGGAGACATTGTGAGTTTTTGTGTGTTTGTTTTCTAAATCAAGGTTACAAAGGTCAAGTCCTGTCCTATTTAGTTGTGGCATAGGAGATTTGATCCTAAAAATCAATGTTTAAAGGAGACAAGAGAATNGAGGAGCCCAGAACTGGATACAGCGCTCCAGATGAGCCTCACCAGGGCTGAGCAGAGGGGCAGGATCATCTCCTCAACCTGCTGGCAATGTTCTTCCTAAGGCACTCCAGGATACCACTGGACTGCAACTTCTGCAGTTGCTACAATATTTAGATGACAAGAAAAGTAGAAAATCTAAAAGCGATTTAATTAGACATAAAAAATGGTTCAACATCTCTGCTCAAGCAAGTTCCATCCCAGAGCACACTGCACAGGGTTGTGCAGAGGGTTCTTGAGTATCACCAGCGAGGAAGATTCCACAATCTCTCTGGGCAACCTGTTACAGTGCACAGTCACCTGCACAATAACCAAGTTCTTACTCATGTTCAGGTGGAACTCCCTGTGCTTTAGGTTCTGCCCACTGCCTCTTGTCCTATTGCTTGGCACCACTGGGAAGAACCTGGATCCATCCTCTTGACTCCCACCCCTCAGATACTTTATAGGCATTCATGAGTCTCCTCTCAGTCGTCTCTTCTCAAGGCCCAGCTCCCTCAACCTTTCGTCATACAAAAGCTGCTCCAGTCCCTTCACCCTCTTTGCTGCCCTCCTCTGGAC
>VXBB01016792.1:668135-748653 GCA_013399915.1 Illadopsis cleaveri | reverse complement strand
GAGGAGCCCAGAACTGGATACAGCGCTCCAGATGAGCCTCACCAGGGCTGAGCAGAGGGGCAGGATCATCTCCTCAACCTGCTGGCAATGTTCTTCCTAAGGCACTCCAGGATACCACTGGACTGCAACTTCTGCAGTTGCTACAATATTTAGATGACAAGAAAAGTAGAAAATCTAAAAGCGATTTAATTAGACATAAAAAATAAAAAAAGAAATTTCTGATTCTAACAGAAAGACAGCATAAGCATCTACTAGGGGTAGAATGTCTCCATCCCTGCTTCTCATCCTCACTCAGAAGGATGTTCTCATCTGGACTTAAAGAACACTGGAAGGATTTGGACTTTCCACAGATTGTTAATTTCTTCACAGTTTGATGTAGACTTCACTGATGCACCAGTCCACAACCCTATCATTTAAGCTGTAGGTATAACAAGAAGTTATTTTTAAAAACTGGTCTTTGTTTAAAACTTTTGACAGGAATTCATTCCCTGACAATTGTTTCTTACCTTACAGTTTTTGAATGAGAGTCCAGCAAACTGGTGTGCTTTAAGCACCTTTTCATTATTCTTATGTTCTTTTAATTTCATCAAATCTTAACTGATCATGAAGTAGAAGTATATAAAACACACACAAATTGAAGCAACTATTACAACACTGAAAAAACAATCAGCCAAGATGAAACAAAACCATCAGAATAGCAATTAAGAAGTCTGGAACTTACAGATGCCCTATTTTTTCACATCAACTACAATCTTATTGTATCAGCAATCAACTCAAAAAGATGAAAAAGATTTAATTCCAAGCCTTAGTACTGAAATCTCTACATTTGGAATGACGAAAGGAACATTAAAAATGGAACATTCTTTACCTTGCTAAATCACTAATACCTATTTAAGATTTTCCACATTACAACAGGGATTTAACAAAGAATGTTACACTTGGAAGAAAACTAAGCCTTTCCTATACATTCTTGCTGATGCTCACTGCAACAACAGCTAACTTTCATACAGCTCTATTCCTATCTAGTGGCAAATTCGCTTTAAGAATACATACATACACACATATGGCTGCATACCTTGTAAGTGTTTAGGCTCCACTTCCTCACCAATTCCAGTTTCTCCATTGCTGGATTCTTTACTTCATCTGCTAACACAACAGGTCCACTCTTCTGCTGAGCTCTGCCCCCTGTGTCAGACACAAAGCAAATCTTCAAGGCCTTGGGTCTGGGCTTTTTGTTTGTTAGTTTGTTTCAAGGGATTAGTAGCAGTTATGGAAGACTTGTGCAATTGCACATCCAAAAGCAGAGCAAGGTGACAGTAAGAACTTAATATGAATAAGAAGATTTTTTAAATCAGTTCCAGAAAGAAGGACTTACTTTAAAACTGATATAAAATGTATATATTTCATGAAGTAATATGGTGAATTAAGCACACTGAAAGCTTAAAACAGTTTTTGAGACATGTTTATTACTTAATCTATGTTTAAAAACTCCAAGAGTTGAACACTCTTCTGCATTTAGTCAACCTAAAAGTCTGTTTACAACCTGAAGACCATTAAACAACAATTACTGGCATACTGCTTCATGAAGTACAGAGGTTTTTTTAATCTTTTGCAATGAAAATCATTCTTTCCAGAACATGTGTTCAGCCAATATTTAATTTATTCGTTTCAGTTTTATTAGCTCATTGTATTAGGAATGATTAATTCTACAAACCATGAGTATAAAACCAGCAAAGAAGAGATTTAAAGCAACAAATTAAAATACCTAGGGCCAATCACTACACACAAACTGCCATTATTCAGCATTTTCAAACTAGTATGGGATAGCATGTGGATTCCATGCTTCCATTTTGCAAGATTTCCAATGTCCTAAATATTAAAAACTGCTAAGTATCGTCACATTTTAAGCAACATTTTTATTTATTCATGTCCATATTCATTTTAACTACTCCTGACTGATCCCTACTGCTACTTACAATCACCTTAGTCTTGCCAAGTTATTTATGCAAGCAAGAGTTTGGAAAAAAGTCTATACAGATGCCTCAAGATACTCCTTTAGCATCAAGTTCTACCGTGTTCATTACATCTTCAACATGCTGTGCAAACATTAAGTAATTAACCCTCTCAACACCCTTATGAGGTAACTGACTTAAGTTTTCTCCTTTTATGCAGGAGGAAGCAGACTAAGATGTTAAGTAATTTGCCCATAGGCACAAAATGAGTCAATTGGCAGAGCTGAGTTTGGGTGTTGTGAATTCCTAATGGCTGCCCCCATAGTCTATTGGAATATGTGATCATTGTGGCAAAAAATGCTAAAAGTTTCAGCTTTAAGCTAAATATAAGATTTTAGTCACTCCCATTTTATCCAATGTTTGTTATTATTAATATTAGTTACAATTTTAATTTTTTGGAGTAAAAGCAGCTTAGAGAGAGGAAAGCAGAGGGTAATTTGTAAAGTGTTGAAATCAGAAGTGAGAGCCACCAAAATCCCACAGAAATTATATTTCCAACTAATAGTACATCAAATAATTAGAAACATGGAAGGGTTAGTAGAGTGTCAGCAGAGACAAGGGCGTTATCCATTCAGTGCTTTGATACCTGTGGGAATAATTAAATCACAACCTTGTCCAGCCAGTCTGCTAGCTGCAGCACTGCTAGGAGATATAACAGATTTGGGTGATGCTGAGGAACCTGAAAAGGGGACATTCAACCATGAAAAACCATCTTCCCTTAGAAGTGAATGTACACTTTTACATATTTTCAAAAGAAAGAAATATTTGTTTCAGCAACTATAGAAGTATTCACAGAAAAGTTGTTGAAATTTCTGATGGAAATGCTTTTCAAGAGGTGCATGTCTCCATGCGAACTACTCCAAGTTTTCTTGATTTAATCTTTTTCTCTAGGTCATGATGACAATTTTTTTTCTGGAAGAACAATCAATATACAACTGAAGGGCTCATCAGTGAAGTACAGACCATAAACAGAAAATTCCATGGAAGATTGTTATATAACAATCCACAGCTGAAATGCCTTTTGAGATCTAGGCAGAATTCACTGCACTGTCACTGAATGGTACTTAAAGCATTAAGGAGTGAAGTAAGCCCTGAAATCTCTGCCAATTTCAGATATACTTTATTGACATCAGCTCTTAAGTCTTTGTAAACATGCAGTAATAAGTTATCCTGAAGATCATACAAGTCACTAGCTGTGAAAGTGTGTAAATTCATTCCCAAAAGAAAGATTTTACATCACTTGCTTTTTCCCTTAAAAAATAAACAAACAAAAAAACCAAACCAAAACAAAAAGCAACCAACTTTAAATGACCTGCAATGTGTGTGTTCTCTAAGCTGTTTTAGAATTATGCTCATTACGTTTTTCAGAGCTTTGCCACTCTTTTGTAACAGATAAATATGAAGCAGCATCCTTATGGAATTTTCAGGATTTAAAAAATGCAAGTTAGCTTTCCCTCTGTAATGATGAATGACCACCATACTGGGGGGCGGGGGGGAACTTTAACTGCTTTTGCTGAGAAATTCCAATATACTTCAAGGCTAACAGTGTACTGAGGTGAAAGAAAATCAAACCTAAATTTTGCAGTTTCAACAAAATTTAGTTATCAGTAATACCAAAAACATCACTCAAAGTAATTGGATCAACAATCAGCTTTAAAACATTCCATAGAGCACTACTACCATGGGGTAAATAAATCCAATGATTTGGATTTAGCTGCACAGAAAAGATGAGACAAAGACAGCTCACTTGCTATGTTCCTCTGTAGATATACATTGCATAAGAGCTGCAACTGAATTCATCCAGGCATAGAAGTCTGACTGCAAGATCCTGCCTGAATCATTTCAGCAAGCGAGCCAAGACAAGCAGTTAAAAAAATCCTTATCATTTGACAGAGTATTAACACAGCCTTATGCATGCTTCATCATTCACCATCCCCCAAATCCTAAAAGCCCTTCCCTCTCCAGTACTGTCTACTTTGCATTCAAAAATGAAGCCCTAATAAGGACACTCAAACAGAGGACACAATTTTTAGAAATAGGGCAATCATTCAACCTTTGTCTATGCTTTCATAGGAAGCTCTAGCTTTTACCACTTCCCTCTCTCTGGTTTTGTTAGACCATCAGGAAAAATCCAAAGAAAATATCCTTGGAGAAAATCTGTGATACCCAAAGTGTGCAAAGCTCATAATTTGTGTACAGAAATTTCCACAGAACATTTGCATTTCAAACACATTAGTGTAGCTTGAAACATCTTCAGACACTTTTCCCTTACAGGCTAATACACGTAACAGCTGCAACAGTTATCCTGGTAAGAGAATACAAAAAGGCAGGAATGGTGAGCAGTTTGCCATCTGCTCCAGTTTTTAGCTAGATATTTTGCTATTTTCAAAGGTATAAAGAAACACAGTATTCACTTTGTAATATATGTAAAGTACAACATGTAAATCAACTGTTTTCATAAGCAAAGAATTTTACCAAACAGGAAAAGAAGCAAAATGTAAATTAAATTTATGACTACAAAGGGACTTATTTTCACAGTTGCACATCTGAGATAATTTCAAATACTTCAAATTCAGAAACGGTCAAAGGTACGTAATTCATCAAATATCATCTGCTCATACAATATCATGGTATTCTATTGCTTTTAGAAAGGAAATAGTGATATTATTGGCTTGTCTATCACTTAGCATTTCTCATTGTTTAATACCACTTAGATTCTCTAAGGCATACATTAATATAACAAGAAGGATCCCACTTTTTAATCTATTCTCAGTAATTGAAGTGTGTGTAACAAATAAATAACTCTCAAGTTATGTTTCAAATCAGAACAATAACTTGCAAAAGCTGAAGAAAACTTCAACACAATGTAATAGTAAAATTCTTCAGCCTGACACCAGTTCAAGGTGCTCAAGGCCTTCCCCTCCTGTAAGTGCAGACCAACTTAACACGAAGTAGTTCCCTCCAGTCCTTTGACAGATATTACAAGTGTCGCATTTATTCTTTATTTTAACAACCCAGCTACAGGAGAAGATAAACTGGTTGTCACTAATTCAAATCTCAAATGTGTACATTCATCCAAATTTCTCAGAGCAGCTACAGAACATTGTATTTCTGACCATGTAAGATTATGCCTAAAGATTTTAATTGAGAAATAATAATAAAAAAAGCACTTACCTTTACTTGGAAATTGTCCTGCCTCAACAACTCCCTCTTTGGCACCATCAAAGCCATGAGATGTTATTTTGGTTTCAGAAAGTCCAAGTCCAACTGGTAATGAACATTTCAAGTCCTGGAAAATATATGAATAAAAATGGAAAGTTAAAGACAAAAAAAAGCAATTTAAATGAGTCTAAAGTATTATAATGCAGCTTCAGCAGCTCTCAGACAAGCAATTCTGCCTTTAGCCTGGAAAGTCCTTGCTGGTTTCACAGCTTTCTACTGGTATGGAGAAATTAAACATAAATGAATGAGAAACACTGTAAGTACTGCCTGACTACTTACACTAGATTTTTTTGTATTGATGACCAAGTAGAATGCCATGTCTTAGAGAAGCAGTTACCAAAAATGTGGCCAGAAGCATCATATTATGTGGTCTGAAGCTGGTCCAAGCAACCATGTCAGTTTAATAAAGTTTCCACTTAAAAACTGACAAGGGTGCAGAATGATATCAGATTATCAAGCAGAGAACACTTTACAAAAAAAAAAAAATGAAAGCAAATATTATAATGTTAAGATTAAAAAAAAAAATCACTAAGCAAGGAATAGCCTTAAAATTCATAGCATCCTTATTTCTTACAAATAACACATGAAATATTTTTAATATTTGACATGGGAGAGACACCCAGAAAGGCATCACTTCAACAGCTTCCTTCTGAGCACCTATTTTGCATCATAAGTGCTCAGAGCACAAAGCTGCCACTTACTTTTGTTTGCTTTTGAAACTCCTTCATTTAAAACTGCCTGAGATCACCTTGTTTAACTTTTGAGGGCTAGATCAACTATTTCAACCAGGTCTCAAGTAACCAAAGTCTTCACTGAAACCCAGCACAGGCCTAAGAAAGACTCCACACACCACAGCTCACAAACCATCCTACTGCCCATTTTTGTTGTCTTACCTACCTCTACAAAAAGCTCCCCACAGGTTTCCTGGACTATATTGCCAGTGAAGCTTAAGCCTCTGGTATTATGGAATTAGCCACAGTACTTTAAAAAAGTTTAGGTTTTAAAGCAATTTACAACCATTAATTCACAGAAGTAAAAAGTGAGTGAAAGAGTACTATGAAAGTGAAAGCAAAAAGATAAAATATAGTTACAAAAAATAAAAGCATCAAGAAATCAGAAAACTGACAGTGTCTGGAGTCAGGTACTATTTTGCATCCAGGTACTACTTTGCATCCCCTCCGCTTCCATACAGAGGTAAAAAAGTGGAAAAAATATAGAGGACCACTAGAGAAAAGCTATACATAGCTTTAAGAAGTCAGTGTCTAGACACATGTAGTAACTGTTCATGATCCATGCAATGCTTCTAACTACAAAGAAAACACAACCTTTAAAATCTAATCCATGTTTGACCTGTAACTGTAGTTGTTCAATCCACAAACCAGAAGCAAGGTAGTACATAAGAATGATACTGATACTGCCTAGAGGCTCAGATTGTCAAGAAGTAGTTTTGGATCACATTCCTCCAGATTTAGTTAGATGCCTTCAGTTTAGGACAAAGCCCTGGGAAGAAGAAAAAAGGAAGAACTACAAACATATAGCAATTATTCCAGCAAATTAGTTTTTCCATATGAGTTCCAGAAATCTCACTGACATCAAAAACTCAGCATGTTACTGCAAAGAGTAACCAATTCCTACATGAACAGGCTATGTGATAATAGATCATGCCATATTTGTGTACCTGAAGCATTACACAAAAAACAAAAAAAACCAAAAAAAACTCAAAAAACCCCAAAAAACCCAAAGCAGCATGGAAAACAAATAGTCATATGCAGAATCTGATCTCCCAAGTTAAGCATATCAGAACTTTGGATATATACTGTTTTCAATCTTCACAACTGACTTAAAATTGCATTTAAGTACTTGCAGTTGGTGGTGTGCTGGAAAGCCTTTGCTTCAACTTAGTTTAGCTAACAAGAGTCCTTTTAACTTAAAATGTAGCAAGTCACTAGAAGCTGAAAAAGCAGAGAGACTTGAAAAAGGACAACCAGATTGCAAAGAAGATGCACTGATTTCAAAATGCACAAAAAGGACATAGCATGAACTATTTTTTTCCTGAAGGCACCTTGGCATGTTGTGTAGTTTTCAGAAATACCTAAACCTGTAGCCAAACAAATGTAGACAGCTAACCTGCTTAAGCACGTTCACCATAGGAATCTAAGCAATCATTTGTATTTAAGGTTAAAATGCAGAACATCCTCTTTGTAAAGACAAAAGTTTGTATCTAAACCTAAGCAACTGCAACACTTCCGTGCACTCAATGTAATTCTAAGTTAAACACAAGCGGAACAAACCACAGAATTAAATAAATCAAAATACTACAATGCATCCATCTCTTAAACAAAAACTTGATATTTGGAATATGAAAATTTTAAAGATCTACAATTCTGCACATATATATACACACACCAGAGATTTTTACATGAATACATATACATATGTGTATGTATACACATATTTGTTTGAAGAGATCTACTTTCTTCTCACTGTCAAAAAGGCAAAGTTCAATTTAAAGAAAGGCAAAGTGCAATTCAACCCCCTTCCTTTACACCTATAAACCAGTTCAAATGTATCTTTATGAAGAATGATATTCTTGCATATGAATTGAAAGGAAAACGTTATCATTTGTTGATTTACACATGACCAAAATTGACAAAAGGTCAGTGATCATCAAAACAATACCTTTTCATTGTTTACAAACATTCAAGTTACTGTTCAGGGGAGACACATTGCTGCATGTAAACAAAAAGTTTTAATGTCATTCTTGCAACTAATTGTGCTTGCTTTTTGTTTTCTTTACACAAGTGTAGATAAACAAAAAATCTAGCAAAAAATCTGTAATCATACTGACAAAACAGTTTATCCCTTCAATAACTTACAAAGGATAATTTAGAAAGGGTGCACAAAATGTCACACTTAAGGGGAGGTATGAGTGTACTTAATGTTTGACTGGTAAGAAGGCAACATAAACAGCTTTTGTTTTTGTTCCCCCTAAATGTAAGTTTGGCTCTTACAACATAGGAAGTGAGGACAGATTTCCCTACTGTAATATGATGATTATATTTTGATAATGTATTGCTCTTCTAGCTAAGTTTAAGATTTCCCCCCTTCTTTGTAAAAGGCAAATTCAAGTCTTCGGAGTTGATCAAAATTTATTGATACATGGCAAGCCCACAAATCTATTAATGGATCACCATCACCACAAAACAAAGAAAAATGCTTTGTTTATAATTTTGATTTGTATGAGGCTGAAACTATGCTTATGCAATTACCATCTAGCAAAAGTATTTTAATTTTGTAAGTTCACTGAGAGCTAGAGGTACAAAACCCTCACAATTTAGAAGATTCCCAAGTTAAAAGGTTGCATTCTCAGATATTTAGCAAGAAACAAAAGCATGAAATATAGCTAAACAGAATAATTGCATAGCTTAATTAGGTCTAGTCAAGACAGTTCAAACCTATCTGTCATAGAACACTGAAGCCACTTAAACCATTTGTTAAACTCCCATTTTAATGGCTTCAAATCGCTATATTAAACTAAACATATTTAGTCAGGTTAGCCTTATTTACATGACTCTATTACACAGATCATCTGATGAACCAGCACAGATTTTTGACATAGCAATCCTGTTGAGACAGTAGACACAGCAAAGAAGTCGTTCGGAATGCATGTTCATGAAGGAATGTTGGCTGAATTACAAGACTATCTCCAAAATGGTACTTCCCAATCATGCTATCCATAACAATCTAAAATGAAGAAGGGAAAGACCAGAAGTGTATTGTTTCTCCAACAGCAGAAATCAACCCAGCCAAAACTTAATTCATAGAAACTTACTTAACTAAGGAAACAACATTGTATTAATTTCTTAGTTATACTACTCCATTAGTAACGCATAACTAAGCATTAACTCTGGCTTAGTACCAACAGGAGGTGTGACAAATACAGTTTTACTTGCCTTTAATACCTTGAATTAAGGTATTCTTAAAACCTCACATCAATTGCTAGTTCAACAGTGGAGCAAATAATATTAGACCAATCATATGCTTGTTTGTTTTTAATGGTGAATGACATTTTAAATAATACTACTCAAGTTGACTTCAGGAAAAAAAAATTACAACATATCTGATTGTAAAGTTCACAGTTTAAAGTGTGATTGCAAGTCCTGTGGAACAAAAGGTTGTATAGATAGACATAACATCTATCCAGTAAGATACATGGGCTCTGAACTTTAACTTCTTATCCAAATCACGTGCAAGTAGAGCTCCTCGTACATATTCAGCATTTTCTTCTTCTCTTTGCCCCATTACATCACTCAGTTCCTATTAACCATGAATTAAGTCACTAGATGCTCACATCAGAATAATTCAACATAAATAAATGGGAGAAGACCTGAAGGCTTTAATCTTTGATGAAGTAGCAAATAACAGACTAACACACATCTATTCTCCAATACACTGCTCTTCAATCACAAGACCCTTTCTACTGCATCCCTTTTCACTTACTTAATGTTATACTACAATTCAGTTTTAGTTTCAATCCCACTCTCATCATTAACACGCATATTTTTTGGTTTTTCAGACTGTTTTTCAATGTATGAAGAACATTTGACTTTATCTCTTCAAACCAGTTTTCTAGAACTGACAGAGTTCTAGAAATATATTTTAAATCAGTTCTACATTAATTAAACTATAATTTCCCAAAGTAAAAATCTAACTATGTCAGTCAACATAGCAAAACTTAAGACATGAACTCAGTCCTTGCAGGCAGAATGTGAGTGACAAGGCTGGCATTTGTTTTCAGAAGGCAAAAAACAAAAGAGAATGGATTTTATTTGTGCAGTCTGGCAATAAAATTACAAAAAAAGACAGTGAACACATGCACTCAGACTCATCAGATCCCAGAACTTATTTTGTAATTCTAGTAAGACAAATTGAAGACTCACAACAAAGTTCATTATCTTTTTGCATCCTGAAGTTTAATACTGGTTTTATATGCATGCTTAACTATGGTTTTGTTCCCACAGAAGTACAATAAGAGCCATGAGAAGAGGCAGCATCAAAAATGAAACAAATTCAGGCACAAACTAATAAGAATATCACATAGATTTTGTGCAATACTTCAAACATAAATTGCTTACAGCTGCATGAATATTTTTACAGGCAGATCAAATTGTTTTCTGAAAAATTTAGTTTATTCCTATGCAGCTCTCACACTATACGGCATGTTCTTGCATATAAGAATAATTGCAATAATAGACTTCCCTCACTCCTTCCTACCATTCTCAGCTCCCAATCCCCTCAGTCACGTTAAAACACCACTATGTCAATCACACCATGACAACAGCATGGGAGGGAAACTGGGCTCTGGAAGTCAGGGATAAGTGAATAATATAAACCAGCCAGACATTTTTGTACATTGGGCTTTCTTATACAAAGTAATAAGAAAAACTTTTGATTAGGAAATGCTCAAGTCTTCTGCCTACCAAATACCCAAACATTAGTGAACAGTTTCATACAAAAAGTTATTAAAACTCAAGTGAGACCCAACAGAGCTTGGGGAATTAAAAAGCACTATGTCAAGCTTTTTGGTACTGAAAGGACATTAGATATTTGGTCCAGTGATGACTGAAGCTACAGCTTTTTTTAGTAAGAGAGTTTCCATCCATCATATGGGCAGGACAAAACTTGTCTGAATTCCACAGGCATGTCTTATTAGAGAATTAGAATGTAGCAGCATATTTCTGACTGAGATTTTACAGTTAGGAAAACACTTAAGTTGCCTTTTAAATATGCATTATACCAAGAAGATGCATCAGTTAGTGCCATGTCACATTCACACAAAAAAGGAACTAACATGCTTCCTTCTGAAATGACATTATGACAATCTATGCTGTCTGATGTTCTGCAAAACCAATGGCATCTTTCTTTGAAGAAAGAGCAACCCTACTTGTCATTTCCAGGTAAATACATTTGCTCTGCACTGCCTCGCAAAATGAAATACTTCTCATGCTTGAATGCATACTAATACTGCATTTGGTGAAACACAAGTGTGCATTTTCATGCCTGAGCAGCTTATGGATGAGGTCTGATGGAAGTGCTAAACAGAACAAGACTCTAAAGGAAAGCGTAGTTTTGTAATTAAAGAAAGTTAAAGTTGAGGTGTTGGAGCATGGGTTGGACTCGATGATCTTGAAGGTCTCTTCCAACCTAGAAATTCTGTGTGATTCTGTGAACTCTAAAGTAAAGGTTGTACAAACACCTCTTTACTCAAAAACAAAGCTGCTCAAGTCTTCATGCAAAATAGCTGCAGAAGACCAAAAAAATTCAAAACAAGGAGTATTTTATTCTTAATAACTGAATTGTACAACATCTAAATGAATATTTCCCTGATCACAAAAATAAGGAAGCAGGAAACTAAAATAACCTTGTTCCCCAGCTTCCCAAGAAGGTACAATCCAAATCTGCATATTGGAGTGCTCTGAACTCTGCCGTGGTCACATACTCTTACAGAGCACTGTGGTAACAGTACAAATTAGAGTGGTCATGGTTTCTTGGCCCTTTCTTAAGTGACCTCATAAAAACCAGTACTTGGCTTGTCATTTCCATAAGGTGTAGGAAAAAAGACCCCAAAAATTTTGTGGTGCAATGCATGGTGCTTTAGGTTAAAGCAAAAAATTACCTGGCAAGCAAAAAAAGAGAAAGCATGGCATTAAGCATTAGAAATAACAAACATGAAGCAAGATGAATAGAAGCTAAATATTAGAATTTAAGACTAACAGATTAGTAAACAGACCTAGATGTTAATTCCAAGAAGTTTATTTTCTTTGTTTTGTTTATAAGAAGCCTTGATTATCACATATTTTGACTTCAGGTCACACATGCAAGTGTGAACTTGTACAAGACAGTTCAAAAAAATAATTGAAGTGCACTTCTTCATTGATCTCAGAATAAGCACTGCAAAAATAATTACAGCAAGTTCAAATATGCTTGCAGAGTACAGGGTTTTCTGCAATGTTACCAAAGATTTGACCCATTTTTGTTGAAGTAGAAGTTTCAAAATATAGCTGACTCCAAGCCAGCAAAACAATTAGCATGCAGGAAAAATCTACTCCAACTTCCACATATGGCCATAGACAAAAACCACCTTAAAATTCCAGCTTTACATTTTGCTCAAGCAAGAGCCCTAATGCAGTCACCAAGAGTGCAAGTTCCATTTGCTGTACATAAGTGCTGCATGCACTGCAGAAGCAATCACTATGTGAGGAAAATGTAACTTAGATAGCAGTCAAGTCACAGCAGCAGCAAGGTCATCAAGTTTCAAATTACTAGGTCTTTTTCCCTACTTTGAAGTGAACCCAAATTCCTTACCACTTCAAGATGTATTTCCCAAGCTTGTCTCCCTAAACATACATCTTTATAGAAATGTAGTTTTAACCTTATTTCATTAAACACTCTACTAATTTTTACATTATGTCACTGGTAGATCTTAGTTGAACAACAAATCTTATGAAAGTTCCCCCTCTAATCAGCATTTTAGTAAAATGTTGAAGTTCTGCTGAGTATTTCTTTTAAGAATAATTCTGCACTGCAGGTCAGTATGGAACTGTTAAAAATTAAGAGCTTTCCTTAAAACCTAAGCCTCAGCAGACATCAAATAAACGTGGACAATTAACTGGCATTCATATTTCCAAACGAAAATCCAAATAAAAGGAGCCCGACCCCGAATTCCACATGCTGTGCCCCAGCGCCCTCTGCTGGACAGCCGGGCACGAGCAAAGCTGACAGCACCTGTACGGAGGGGAGGGGGAAGAACTCGGCTTCTGCCACTACAAACGTGCCCTTTATACAAAAAAGATCACTGCAATATGCAACATCACTGTGTTATGTCAACTCTGACAATAATCTATGAGCTTCAAAGGAGTTTTTTCAGTAAACCTCCAGAAAACTATGTCAAGTGAAGTCTGATACGCATCAAATTGTAACTTCAGCATTTCTGATAATAGCACCATGGCAGACAGCAAAGAAAATTCTGACCCTGTTAAAGCTGTGTTCATGAGAATCTTCCAGCTGTCCATTGCTAGTCACAGGAATTTCTGCCGCTGAATTTTTGGGAGATTCTTGAGCCATTGCACTTTCCTGTAAAAAGAAACAGGTTAGTGTTTGTCTTACATATCCAAAGAGTAATCCATATGAAAATATTTGATGTATGCGTTTCATTAACAGTTGATTTTATTTCAAACTCCAACCAGAAATACTCTGATCTACTCAGTCTGTATATGTTTAATCACATCATTGAATCACAATAATACTCTAGCACAGCTCAGTCAGTAGTAATTTAAAGTTTCCAGACGTAAGAGAAAAGGAAAACTAAAATTTAAGCCATTGGCATTGGGGGAGTAAGACACAAATCAGGTGTGGGCTCAGACAAACGTTTTACATGCACACTTGAGCCTTAGAGTAGTTTCTGTATCTCAAATTATAGTAAGCTTAGTTTAAAAAATTGTATTATCTATTCATAAACAATAAATACTAGAGAAGAGCGATATTTAATCATGTGTTACAAGAAAAGCAATGATTCCAAACTTTAAAAGTTTCAGTTACTTCTTATTTTACCATAATATAGTGCCACCTTCTGACTAAACTGTTGTATGCAACTCTCATGAAGTCAACAGCAGCAAACCTGGCATGAAATGCAGAAGTGCCAAAAGAATTCAAAAGTACCAAAAGAATTCAGGATCCAAAGTTAGTTTCAAATGCAGCTGCATTATGAATAGCAGCAGCAGCTGTGAAACCACTGCTGTGAAGTATGACCTAAGGTATAGCCTAGAAGAGACATTCCCAGAAGAGTTGTACATCATTTACAAGTACCTGAAGACAGAATGGCAGCTTAAGAGGAAGTGAAAATTTCATCCCTTTCAAAAAGCTACTCCTAACTCTGCAAGGCAGCTTCATCAGTCATCTAAAGTGTAAACAGTATAAAAATCAACACACAACTGAGGCAGTGTTTGTTAACTTACATAAAGGTTGTCTGAAGTCCTCAAACCAGCTCGTAAACTTGTGCTAGACTGGCAAGAAAAGGTGCACCATCAACAGGTACTTGAGAACAGGCACCCTTCTACCCCTTACAGCTCTTAAATCATCAAACTGAACCAGCTCTTTTCAGTCCAAGGGTCTGGAAGAGGCCCCGCCTGAGACCAGGATCTGAAGTACCATCAGCTTCTCCAACCACATGTGAAGCTTTACAGAGTATGAATATAACACAAAGATTTTACTGGTACTTACTGAGCATCACTTGCATCATTCTTAACTGGAGCATCTTCTGTTGTACCCCATTGCTAATATTTCTTCCACTTTCACATATCACTGCTTCACTTACATTTGTGACCCTGATTTCCTTTATTAGTTTTGAGGCCTCTCAAGACTTTTTCTAACTAGTCACTGTCTGTGGGCTCCAATAAATGTGCTTCTACTGAAGCACGCTGAAAGGTCTATGCTTATTTTATGAGTACTTTTAAAACAGTAATTTGTTTCATTTCATAGAACACACAGTATCTCAAGTTGTAAGGGACCCATAAGAATCAGCAAGTCCAACTCCCTGCTCCTGACAGAGCATTGCTATACAACATCATTATACTAAATGTCCTAATTACCTGCCACATTACATTTTGATTTGGGAAATCTGTCCAATAGCTAAAGTTTCTTAAGCTTGCTCTAAATCTCACATGTGCTTAAGCTCTAAGACACTTCTACTTGGTATGGTCAAATGAGGTATTTTTCAAACTGCTTGGCCAGTCACAGCTACTTGCACAGTACAGAAGCATTAGCATAGGCCATGTTCTGTTATTTTTGCAGCTATTTTTGTTCTTCTTTTTTTATTTTATCAGATAACACAGTGCAAAGGAACAGTCCTCTGCTGTCAAGGGGTGCTTTGCTAGGGATCACAAACAAAGCTGCATCTCTAAAAGAAAAACAAATACTTGACTTAGGTACCTTTCAACAAGAATCTCAAATAATTTTGCAAATACTGACATTGATATATTTTACGCTTTTATTCAGAGACATACACACTCAGTGCATATGCACATATCTCTAATAAATATATATATTAGGAAACAAAAATTCATCAGCTTCTCTGTACAACTAGAAGCAATTCACCTATTTTCTGGCATTCCTACTTGAGTCAGACCTATGCATCTAGTTCAGAGAAAGTAAAAAATTACTTGCTTGGTAATGGAATGTCACTTCCATGCTATGATTGAACAACAACAATTTCCCCTTGCTGAAAAGGGGACATTTCACCACACTACTTTTCCAGTCTCTACTGTGAACCACACAGTCCCTCACCTCCCCAACACTCACCTGACTACAGTCACCACACACAATTCACTAGCCTGGCAACAGACCTTTTCACCAGGTTAATTTTCCAGCTTCAGTGAGTTGAATCAATTTGCAATGAGGTCAGACAAGCACCAAAGCCATGAAATGAGCAGCTGAAAAGGGGAAGTGGGATAAACTGCTAATTTAACTCTGACATAACAAGAAATCACCATCTCCATTTTAATCAACAGTTTAAGTCTGCACTGCTATCAAGAACCAGTCCTTGCCCTTCTCCCCCAGCTCTTCCCCCCAGCAGCTTTCATCATCCCTTCATCTCCTTTTCCTGAGCCAGAAAGAGGTACTTGTACAGCAAACAAGATTCTGGAAACACTGCAGATCAAAAGAAAGTGACCTGTGCTCTAAACGAGGATGGGTAATTTTTCCACTCCCATCAATTCTCCAAAGCAGGCACACCTCCAATACTTGTGCCTATGAAACAGAGCAGGTAAAGAAACTACTGAGAATGAAGGACTGCCCCAGCACCAGCTTACTTCAGCAGTGCAGTATCTCAAAATACTTACTGCAGGCTACTGCCAAATCCAGCAGCCATTTCTCTTTACCTCTGGATGTGTGTTCTTGTAACTTCACACAATCATGGCAAGGTAACTGATCTAAGAGAAAACTAAACCACCAAACCACAGAAGCATTTCTGTTGCAATAGGGAGTATGATTGTTGAATCAAGTGTCTCTTTAGCAAGTGTAGCCCACAACTGGCTTAAACTAAACATACAAAGAAATTGATTCTTCAGAAGAAAATTTATCATATGTATAAACAACCTAAAGTAAATCTAAGTAAGTTCCTAAATTCTTATTGATGTATTAGGCATGAATGACATAAGCACTAGAGGAAAACATTGCATTTCAGATACACGTTTCATTTTGAAAAAACAGAATCATCATTCAGTAACAATCAGTATTTTCTTTGTACATCTCTGTTTACAAATATCAGATTTGGAAACATGCTAAATAGAATCACTATTCTGTTTTTACTGAAAGTTTAAGAACAATTCACTGTCACTGAAACTCCAATAGTGATAAAGTCAGCATTATGTTTTTCCGTTTTTACTCTAGAACAGTCAGGAAAATGTTGACTATCTTTCTGAAAGAGCATCCCAAACATACCTGATTAGCTAAATAATATTGGGAACCTTAGGAATTTGTTCATAATTCAAATATGTCACAGACTTCTCCATAGAAAAGGTGCAAGCTGTACCTGCTCTCAGGGAAAAAAAGATTCACTCCTTCAGCAGTAGATAGAATATCTTGTTATAGTGAGGTTACACAAAGATTGATGCCTTTTAAATACCAACCCTTTCTTCCTGCAATACTCACACAGATTCTACCATGCCTAAATCTATTCAACTTACAAAACAAACACCGCAGCACAGCAACAGGCTACTGGCTGAAGTAATCCTTCACTATAAATTAACTGGACTGCTCTTAATGGTGTCTCAAAACCAGCCCCACCCATTCAAGATGCCGTGCATGAACTCATATCTGCATACTAACAGCATTGTGCTATGTATAGCAGAATTTTTGGGAATCTGAAACTTGTTAGGATTGGTTGATTTTACACTAATATAACTACCACCCAATCACCTCAGAGCCAGACTGGACCTCTTCTGCAGACGGATGAGACACATCAACTGTTGTGGATTCACTGCTGTGTTCTGACATACCTGAAAACCAAATAGGTTTGGCATGCATTAATTGAAGTGAAAGGAGCTGGATGTTGCACCTCAGAGAAACCAAAGCAGGTTTTCAGAAAAAATTTCTTCTACGAGTTCTGCTAAAGCAAAGTGAAACCTCCTTCTTTTGATGGTGACCAGGTCTTTAGCTCTCCAAAAATCTGACCGATTAGGAACACAGTCTAGTGAAAGCTTCCGCTGCCAAAGCAACCTTTCCCCACAGACAACTAAGCTTGCAACATAAAACCGTGGAAGTCAAACAAGGTTCTTCAGCTGATAAATATATACTGCCACCTGCAACAATACACTGACTGTATCCTAGCACTGCAAAGATCACCATTTTGTTAAGAGGTAAGAGTTATCCAAATATTGAAAGATTGTATCGATGCTAAGCCACTGAAACTTATTAGGCTGTTAAGTGTGTTGTGCTTACTAGAAACAGAATCCCTTTCATTTTAGCTTCAAAAAAATCCCAGCTACAGAGGCAAAGCAAGTTGTTAACACTGAGGACATGTGCAAGAAATCAACTCTGTGAATATAGTGATCATGAAAGATGAACTACATACACAATTTTAGCTTAAATAAGAAAAGTATTTCAATTTGATCTAAATTTGATTCCAAGTAGCTGGTAACTACAGGTGATACCACAATTCACTCAGCTGTTTGAGAGGAGGAGACAACCAATCATTAAAAATTAATCAATCTGCCAGTATTGCATATAATCACACATGACTTCATTAAGTCTTGCACCATTTCATACATGTTCAGACATATACAAGATTAAGAAAAGTTATAGAGACTACAATTTGTGTTTACATTGTATTTCAAATTCCTGAGCTATAAAACATTCTAATTAAAGCAAATAATTAATAAGGTAAGCAGCTCACATAGCAAGGGAAATAAAGTAAGGACACAAATGCTGAGAAACTGAATCACCTAGACCATCTAGATCATATTACACTGGATAGCCTATTCCTTTTTTTTGGAACACCAAATACATAAAATAAGAGATTTTCTCCAGAGAAACAGTTCATTCAGGGCTATCACTGAATGAAGTTGGATTTTCTAGGATCAATGTAAAATTCCCTTTGAAGTAATTAAGAAATAAGTTGAACATCCTTATATAGCTTTCTTAATTTTTCAAATTTCTCTTGAACATGGAAGACTGTACAGCAGAGATGCTGTTTGCCCACATGGTCCTGTCCAAACTCTGTTTGTGCCTGAAAACAACCTCTGTGCTTAACAGCTTTTTTCTGACTAGTTAAAACAATTACATTATAGAATAGGAGAATAAGTGTGATTTTCTTGCTCTACTTGTTAAACAAAAAGCTAAATTCATCTCCTAGTAGAGCCTTCATTAAGACAATCTATTCTTCAGTTCTACCATATCAGTGTTCCTGATTTTTGTACATGTGCTGTACATTTGTACATCACATACCAGCCTATGTACCATGGTAGCACTGTTCTAAACTATTAAAAGCTACAGGCAAAATAATTTTTTATAGATTTAAGAACTTTTGATAGATTTAAGAACCTAGAGGCAAGAACCATCTCACCAATCCATGTAAAAGACAATGCATAAAAGCAAATAATTTTTTAAAACCCAAATGAATTCACCATTTGTGTTACAACACCCCTCCATGATCAATTTTTTGTAGCGTTCTTTGCCTACAAGTAGTGCTAACAGTCTCAACACAGCTCTGCAGGATCACAGTGATCAACTTTAAAACATGAGAAGGCAAAAAAAAATGTAGATTAAAGGTGGCTTTCATAAAAAGTTCAACTGCACATTCAAATTTAACTACAGAACTTCCTGATTACTGCTTCTACAGAAAAAAAAAAAAAAAAAGGGGGGGGATGTAAACATCAAATACTGGATTCAAGAATGAAAACTTTCTACACCTTCACCAAGATTCGGAAGTGAAGACACGCACGTGAAATTGTGGTAATCACGACATCTACGTACATGCATCTATCATTTAAGGTTCCACTACAGAAATGCATACCGACTTTTGCAACTCTGTAGTTCCTGCAGGTGCCAGACAAAGGGCTGTTCTTTGTAAGAGGCTGCTAATCCCCAGTACAGCATGGGTTGTGTGATCCAGGGCTTGGTTTGTTTCTTCACTAAAGCAGCCACAACTTTAGAACACATTAGGTGACTGGTGTGCCACGATATTTGCTACCATCTGCTGCAAGAGAACAACTCAAAGAGATTCTACCTGGAAAAAACACGCCTGATCCATATGCTGACAAGAACTGAAACCCTGTCCATATCACTCCTGCCCTTCTGGGTTCTCTTTTACTCTTTTCACTATACCAATTCTGCAAATCCACACAAATACTGTACCACAGCAGAACAGAAGACACAGACTAGACTAAGAATCATTCCCCCCATGGTGAAGTTACATTAAATGCATATTGGATTACAGTCACAGTAATTTTAAGTTTTGCTCACCATAAATAAAACCACATGATTTTTGAGTCCTGGGGAGTTATATATCATCTCTGAAACAGGCAAAGTAAAAAGCAAAACAAAGCAAGAACTTATGAACAACATAGCAAGCTTCCTCTAGCATAGAGACATAAAGAGATATTTAACGATTTAAAATTAATGGTTATAGGAGCATGCTTATGTGCTTTTCATAAAAAAGGCAAATTCATATTTGCTTATTCATGAAAATATGAAGTAAATGTCATCAACAATAAATTAATTTTGAATAAGAAGTATATTCTTTACATACTTACATCACTTAAGTAAATGATTGATGATCTCAGAAATAAGAACCATTGGATTCTCAACAATCAGATCTGCTTTTCTAAGCAAGATGCACTTGTTCCTTCACTTACTTTTCTCCTAAATTAATTGCCAATTAGGCAACAGCAAGATATCTTCTGTCTAAAATGAATTTTATTACACACTTTTATTGTTGTCTTATTACTTAACTGCATAATGAATGTAAATTTTTGTAACACTGGAGAAAATCCCAATGCTGGTGGAAAAATTACCATTTTATGGATATTTTCCTAATTTCAGTTTCTAACTAAGAACACTTTCACCAATTTTTGTCAAGATTGGGATCAACCACTTTTTAAAAAAGACTGTAAACTGTATTAAACACTTCCTGCTGCAATCACACCATAGTTTCCGCTTAATGCTCTTAAATTCCCTGGCTGCTCCGCTTGCAAGATCCAATTATGCTTGGGAGTTAGAAGACATGATGGAGACAAAGACTGGAGAACAGGGCTGCTGCTGACTTTCTCACTCCATGCTATGGCAACCTGGCCCTAAACACTTTAATGCTCTGCTCGTCTCCAGACTACCTAAGCCATGGGCTCCCATTATTCTACCAAATCAGAAAAAAGCAGCTGATCAAGCTACTGCCTCAGTTTCCAGTTTTTCCGATCTAACACTCTTCTGTGTTTCTTATTCCTGACATTTTAACTGTGCATGTACATACACACACAGACACGCGCACATACATATGTAAAGATACACATGATTCAAAAGTTTTGGAGCTGCACTGATCAAATAAGATCCTTCTCCAGCCCTGCAAAAAGAACCCTTGTTATCCTCTCTAGATAATCAACTCTTAGGTAACAGAGCCACCGACTACAAAGTGATAACTCCTTGCTACCTCTTCCACCAAGCATAAAAAGCATACGTGAGAAACTGAAACTACATCCTGGGCTGAATGTTCAGAATGATCCCCTCCAAAGACTTTCATGCAAGACGAAAGGCTATTAGGGGGTTGGGGTTAAAAGTAACTTATTAGGGAGGTACTGTAAGAAATACTGGAAAAACTGCCTCTAGTTTGGAGACAATACCACATGCAACACCTGCTCGTCACACAACACCACAAAGTTTCCATGCTCTAAGAACAGTAAACAAAATACAAATTGGCACACTTAAAACAGTAATTGCCAGGGTGTGGAATAACTCCCAGGGGCACGAAATTTACACAGCATCTACAGTTTTCTTCCTCCACCAACACAGAGCTTCCCTTATCCTCTCCTGGAACCCGCCTGCTCCCCCAGCTCGGGCGCTGCCCTCCCTGTCCGGCCGCCAGAGCGGGGCGTACGAGCCGGGCCGACCCCGACCCGCTGGGCACTGCCGGAGCCGCCCGGGGAAGGGCGGCCGCTCCCGCGAGGTGACACGTCGGACAGGACGGAGCGGGAGGCCCTCCCCGAACCCGGGCCCAGCGGCTGCCCCGGCCCGGCCCGGCCCGGCCCTCACCTGCCGGCGACGCCTCTGCGGCCCCAGGGGGCGTCCTGCTGCGGGGGACGGGAGGGCAGGACGGAGGGAGGAAAGGGAGGACGGAGGAGGCCGGGCGGAGCGGCGCCGGCGGCCCCTCTCAAGCTTTATTTTCTTCCTTCCCCGGTGGCAGCAGGAGCCGGAAGCGCCGGGCCGGAAAGGGGATGACGGCGGCGGCCTCTCTAGGCCGTCATGTCTATGGTCGCAGCCATGGCAACCACCGCCAGCACCGCCCGGGAGGCTGCTCCAGCCCTGCCAAGTGCCCGTGAAATCGGGATGGGACTGCAGCGGCACAGACGGAGCCTGCCCGGCTGTGGGCGCGGATGAGCGCTCGGTGCCATGGCAGAGGCTCTGCCCGAACACACAGTGAGGAGGAAAAAAAGCATATCTATCGAGGAGAAAATTGACATCATAAGCGCTGTGGAGAGTGGCAAGAAAAAGGCGGATATTGCAGCCAAGTATGGCATCAAGAGGAACTCCCTGTCTTCGATTATGAAGAATAAAGAAAAAGTTTTGGAAGCCTTTGAAACTTTACGGTTTGATCCTAAAAGGAAAAGACTGAGGACTGCTCTTCATGCCGACCTGGAGGAGGCATTGATGAAGTGGTGCAGAATTGCACAATGCTTGAATGTGCCGGTCAATGGCCCTATGTTGCGCCTTAAGGCAAATGATTTTGCCCAGAAGCTTGGACACGGTGATTTTAAATGNCCTCTCCTGGAACCCGCCTGCTCCCCCAGCTCGGGCGCTGCCCTCCCTGTCCGGCCGCCAGAGCGGGGCGTACGAGCCGGGCCGACCCCGACCCGCTGGGCACTGCCGGAGCCGCCCGGGGAAGGGCGGCNCGCTCGGTGCCATGGCAGAGGCTCTGCCCGAACACACAGTGAGGAGGAAAAAAAGCATATCTATCGAGGAGAAAATTGACATCATAAGCGCTGTGGAGAGTGGCAAGAAAAAGGCGGATATTGCAGCCAAGTATGGCATCAAGAGGAACTCCCTGTCTTCGATTATGAAGAATAAAGAAAAAGTTTTGGAAGCCTTTGAAACTTTACGGTTTGATCCTAAAAGGAAAAGACTGAGGACTGCTCTTCATGCCGACCTGGAGGAGGCATTGATGAAGTGGTGCAGAATTGCACAATGCTTGAATGTGCCGGTCAATGGCCCTATGTTGCGCCTTAAGGCAAATGATTTTGCCCAGAAGCTTGGACACGGTGATTTTAAATGCAGCAATGGCTGGCTCGATCGTTTCAAGTCGAGGTATGGTTTAGTTTTCAGAACTCAGCCTGTAGAAGCAGCTGCTAATCCTACAGTGGGTGCTCCAACTCTTTGGTACGAAAATGTGCTTCTTTATTATTTAAATGATTATCAGCCAAAAAATGTGTTTTACATACAGGAGACTGGGTTGTTTTATCAGATGTTACCACATAAAACATTTACATTTAAAGGGGAAATTGTTTCTGTGGGTAAACAAAGCAAAGAGAGCATCACTGTAGTGGTGGGTACAAATATGGATGGCTCAGAGAAGCTCCCACTGCTCGTTATAGGAAAAAGCAAAAGTCCACGCTCTTTCAAAGATGTGAAATTGCTGCCAGTGGATTATGAAGCAAATGATAAGGTGTGCATGACTTCAGGACTCTTTGAACAGTGGATGCATAAACTCGATAACAGATTTCAAGCACAGCAGCGCCAAGTGGTTATCCTTGTTGATTCTCTCCCAGCTCACACAGAAGTAAAGAACCTGAAGTCTGTCAAATTAGTGTTCTTTCCTCCAGACTCTTCTTCATATATAGCTATGAAAGAAAGGATTATCAGAAGTCTGAAGATTAAATACAGGTGCTGTCTTATCAAGAGATTTGTTGACTGTGTAGAAAGTAATAAAGAGTTTATGCTGACCCTTCTTGATGCAATTGAGATGCTGTACCTATGCTGGAGGGAAGTAACACCAGAGACTATTGTAAACAGTTACAATGGAGCAACTTTCAAATTAGAAACTGAGATAAATGATAATGACAATGAGGTTGAAAGTGATTTTGATTTGATTGCACATGCACAGGCAGCTGGAATAGAGTTTCCAGAAGGTTTGTGTTTGGAAGAATATGCAGCTCTAGATGATAGCTTGGTAACTTATGAAGTGCCCACAAGTAATGAAAGGAAGTGTGCCAAAGAAAATGCATCAGATAAAACTGAGACATTTGTTGGTGATGAAGATAAGGATGAAGGTGATGGACTTCAGGGAGCTGAACAGCTTTTACCATCCAAAAATGAGGCTTTGAGTGCTTTAGATACCCTTCGAAAGTTTCTCGGAAGTCAAGACACAGATGATTCTCTTTATGATTCCCTAGCTGACTTGGAGAATTTTATTCAACATGTAACATGTGAATAAAGATTTTAGCGAAGTGGGAAAGCATGTAATTGGGGAAAAAAGAAATTATATAATCAAAGATAGGAAGTTTAATAACAAGCATTGCTGAAATGTTTTCTGGTGTGTTTTGCTCAGATGCCTAGATGAACATAACAAAGATATGATAAAGGGCTATGAACTGAAGTTTTCCACAAAATCAGAAGCAAATAACACATACTTGAGGTGGAGAGAGGGGTTAAGCACTTCTACACATCAATAATTTCACCGGTGTTTTGGGGGTTTTGACAGTGGAGTAGTAAATATTTATGACCTTGGTGCTTTTGATACATAAACACAAAATTGACTAACACAGAAAACACACGCTTAAATTCTGAGAAGTAAGGCATTTTAAAAAGAAATATTTTTTGCCTTTCATAAAAAATTCTGGCCATCATTTATTCTTGCAGCAAATGATGAACAGCAGAAAGTTACCACAGCTTTGAATGCGTTGTTTTGTTTTCTTTAAACTGCTTATGTGTGGATACGCTGGAATGGCATAATTATTTATTCAAGAGTCAAAAGACAAACAGACCTTTACTTGGTCTTTGAAGAGGTCAGAAAGGAAGGTCATTCTCTCCTTTTCAGCCTTTTTGGTGCATAATTTGATGTACGTCTTTCTGTGCAACTCCATGTTGCAGTAAATTCAGTAATTTCAGAAAAAAACCCCAGTATCTGCAGTAAAAATTTCACTGAACTCTTGTTTTATTTTCAATACTTGGAGGCTTTGCTGTAGGATTCAATGCCCTAATGTGGTTTATTACTACAAGTCCCATTAACAAGCGTGCTGTTTGTATGATTGCAGTGTGAAGTTGTGTAAATCACGGTACATTTACATGTCTTTGAGTATGCATTTCAAACAATGTAATCATATCAGAACCAAAATCCACAGTGTATATGACCTTCTGGCTTTTTTCTAGACCTGTTTTAAATCTTTTCCATATCTATCAATTTAAATTTTTTTCAAAAGTTGGAGATAATTTCTCTAATTTAGAGGAAGAAAATATTTTATGGACTCTCTTTAGAAAGCCTGCATATTAAAAAATCTATTATGCTGCTTATAATTAAACCATGAGAAAAAAAATCTCATGCATTTGTGAATCTTCAGTTTTAAATAAATAGTTTGGCTATAGCTTTGTTTACTGTTTTTTATCTGGTGTAGGACACTTTATCCATTTGTGAAATCATTTCAGAAAATATATCAGATTGCTGGAAACATTGAAAATATTAGGGTTGGTGAGAAAAAGCTTTTGGCTGTATGAACGTTTTGCTAGAACCCTTTCCAAAAAAATCCCCCACAAACTTCTGGTTTCTTGTTGGGAAATATATTATGTGACTTCCATCCAAAGGATATTCTGATTAAATAAGAAATTTCTGTTGAAATCCCAATAAATAAGGTCCTACATGGAGATTTATAGATTCTCTGAAAAAGGTACTCCTCTGAATTATCTCTTCTAGGTATTTATTATTTTAAGATACAGATGCAAAATCTTTTAAATTAACAATCTGTGTCACATTCTGCTTGCTTAAATACTTTAGAACAAGCTTATGCAAAGTACTTTCTATTCTGACTAAGCTTATTTGAAGTTCATCTAAATCCCACAGACATCTGTAGATAATTTTCCTATAGTAATCTTTTGATTTAAAATCTATTTCTTTGCAACAGCTTGTCCTGCTAAAGGCAAGTTTAGGGAAAAGTTTTCTTATCCATATAGTAAATGTGTAAGTTGTTATAATTTGATTCTATGTGGCCATCACTGCCCTGGGTTCTAGATAAAGAAGCTCTGTTTCCTTCTGGGAAAATTCAGAGTGTGAAAGTGTTGGATCTGAATGAGAAAGGCTCATGTATGTAAGGAGCAAATCTTGGTTAAACAAAGGTTCACTCTACAAGAAGTGTGACTTTTGCAAGAAGAGGCTTAGAAAATCAGGAGATGGGAAATTACGTCGTTAGCTGGAAAGGAAGGAAGTGAATTACTGAGTATTGTCACACTCCCTCATGAAAACAACAGGAAAGATTTACTAATTTGGCCTGGACTTTGAAGGTGAGTTGTGGAACTTGCTTTAAAAAACATACAGCCTGTCGAAATCCTGTATCTTAAGAGAATATATGAACTAGGACTAGTTTCCTAGTTCATTCTGAGAAAGCAAGCTCAAATGCACTCACTGTAACTGGTTCTGTAAGTCAGACACTTTATATTTCAACACTATAGCCTTCAAAATTATTTAGGAGCCCAGGTGTTTCTCCTTGCTTGGATTTTGGTCACATTCATAGGTAGTGAAAATGAAATCCATTCTGAAGTTGTTGCTGTTTCAGGTGTTTGTCATGGGGAGATGCAGACTCCCGGATCTGAAATGCTAACAGTGGAAAAGGAAGCAGTGCTCTGTGTAAATGTTTGTCAGTTTAGCCTGTGCACACAGTTTGAGCTGGAAATTTCTTTACATTGTCTGGGTAAACCACCAGGACACTGGCTTTTTACATCTTGGGGTGGTATCTTTTGGAGGGAGATGAAGAATTATAGCTTTAGATTGCATCATATTTAAAATGAAGAACCTTTTCTACAAAAGGCAGGTAACTAAGGCTGTCATTTTCTTTAATACTTCAATATTAGTATGGACAACAATGTGCTTTTTCTCTGTAGCTTTTCTACTTCATGCTATGGTTAGCTAGTGATTATGTTCTTCAGCATCAAGTCAGTGAGGCTGCTTTTGGTAACCCAAAAGTGACTTCTAAAAGTGGGAACTGAAAATATGAAGTTTTAAAAATATAACTGATGTCTAGACAAGGCCAAAATAGAAAAAAATATTTGGAAAGTATGTTTGATATAATAAAAAACATCCTCAGATTGATTCTCGAGATAAGTAATATATAAAATAAGTATGCTCTTCAAAAATGCAGAGGTTTTTGAAAACTGTAAGAAATACTACATTGTGACTTTTTTGTGTGTGTGTGTTACTGTATGTGCAGTTCTGGATAGCTTTCAGGTCTATAAAACTACATCTTCTTTTAAAACTGTTACCGAAAGGAAGACTGCTCACCCCTAATGGTAAAAAGAAATAACAAATTTTTGGGCCCTTAGTCAAAACTGGAAGAGAGGAGGCAGTCAGGGATTTATAGGACAGCAATCCATGTGTGCGTGTATATCCAACGTTTGTGATGTTTTGATAGCTAGGCAATCGAGGGAGTAAATGAGTCGATGGCTCCACATTATTATACAGATCTCAAGAATAATACCCTCAAACACACAGAGTCTTTAGTGATTTTAAATTTTCTGTGCAATATTTTTGTAAACTTAAATTAAGTTATAACATTAGAATATTAGTAAAATACCTTCAAGTTTTTTTGGTGGCTGTGTTTATTGAAATGGTAGAGTAATATTGGCCTACTCAAGACTTAACTGAAATGTATGGTGACTGGGCAACCATGGAATGTAATGACAGTTATTTTATTCCTTTAATACCAATAAAAGCTGGTGCTCCCTATTTTTGGGAGGCATTTGTTAAATGAAGTGTTTGCAAAGTTCTTATTGGGCACTGAATGCTGCTGTGGCCAGAGTAGAGTTTTTATATTTACACAAGGAAGTCAACATTTGTATCTAGATGTTTTAATATGTCTGTTTTAGGACGCCCTTCCTTGAAAATCAGAACCAAGCCTATTCAATTAATAAGCAAACAAATCTAACTGAAATTTTTGCAGTGGGATGAATGATAGCATGCTTCTGTCAATACATTCATTAACAACAGAAAAAAATCTTTGCAACAGATGAAAATATAACAACTTGTTGTCTGACAGCCTGTTTTTACACACAGTCTTTATGCTGGTAAAGCAGTGTGGTATAGACATGTGATTCCCTTTTCCTGATACAGCTGCACTGTGGTATAACCACATCATTGGTTTATAGAAACAGGAATTCAGGTGTAGCTCATTTTCCCTTCTTGGTAGCACAGTTACTCTACTTGAGCTGAATTTTCTCCTTTCAAATATAGCTATTTAACTGCATTGGTCTTGTTAAAACCATACAACATCTGCGTGAAGGCAGAGTGGGGAAGCCAGTAGTGTCTTGCCAACTTATTCATAGCTGTGCCACCTCTGTTCTTTGAGCAGAAGGAAAAGTGTAAATTGCAAATTAGTGCAATCAGTAAAATGATTAAATAGCACACTGAATTACCAAATCTGTTGAGTGAGAAGGGGCCGTATTTTTGACAATTTTTAAAATGGCTTTCTGTGTTTTACAATGTTTCAGCTGCAAGTCACGTTCTTCCTAAGCTTTCATGTCATGCTACCTCTGCCACAACATTCCAGCCCTGTGCATGAATAGCACCAGGAGGAAGAGGTCACTCCCATAGGTAGCTACAATCTGTGAGCTCTCAGGCTGCCCACAGGTAGTGGCTGTGTCACTGGGGAGGTGAGTTCCAGAGCTGGTTTGCATCCTCCCTTTCCACGCTTGTGTTGCTCCGTGTGCTGTGCCAGCGCTTGGCTGTAATCACCAAGGTAGTGACTCGTGTCTGAGAAAGTTGTGGTCTGATGGGATGATGCAACCTCACCCCAAATGCCAAATGAAAGAATTAATGGTTTATTGTTTGAAGACTGTGGGATTGCTGAGGAGGGCATTAAGATGTCTCTGTTCTCCTGCTCAGTGCTCAGTAGCCAAGCTGAAAGAGAAGTTCTTGCTCAGGAGAAGTTCTTACAAAACACTTGCTATTCAAGAATTACCTAGACATGTGGTAACTAGTTGTTGGATTTCTCATCTGAAGTCACCCACATCTCTTGAAAGATGTGCTGTGGGGCTGCCTCTGTATCACACATACAAGGAGACAACCTAATGAAAGCTCTGCTTTTCTTCTAGCAGCATTGGTGCCTCCTATTTCTAACCTGTATAAAAGATGCAATATGATACTTTGCTATTCAAAATTCTATTTCTTTCCCCTTCCACCTCTTTTTCATCCATTGCCCTTGTCATTTTATATTCACTGATATTCTGACAATTCTAATATTAATGTTAGGATTATTGGCCCAACCTTCTGGCAAGCTGCTTTCCTCCTTACTCTCCCTATTTCTAATATTATCTTTTGCTGGTCATATTTTTGAATTGTCTCATGTATCAGCCAGTATCACTCTCTTGGTACACATCCTTGTGATTGTAGGCCCTAATTTCTCCATTGCTGTATTTAGTGGCTTTCCCAAATCCTTTCTTCATTTAGCTGAAAACATTTAGTATGTCATTATTTCTTTTTGTCTTTTCCTTTTGTAGAGGAGGGTGTGCAGTGCTTTTTCCAGCAGTCCTCCAGGATGTTGAAGACAACTGGTAACAAAACACATAATCTTTCTTTTCAGGTGTCTCCATTTTCTGCCAGTGGTTCCTTCTGACCTGTTCTTTTGAAGTTCTCAATTTGACATTTAGTATCTTTGTTTAAACTGCTCCTATTTCTCTTCCATCTCTTATCCCTACCTGCCTGTACAGCATCCTTCCCACATTTCACTTCTACATTTCCATTTCTAAATATCATATCCCTACCCTTAGCTCTTTGCCTCTTTCTTCCCTCCTCTTTCACTGGCCCCATCTAATATTTAAACTGCATTTCAAACTTCCTTGTCCTCCTTTCTATGATTTCATGTCCGGTACTCTTTTCCAAAAACAAATACTTAACTCTTTCTGGAGACAATCAGCTTTTTTACTATCTTACTTGGCATGTCTTCATGATATTCTTACATCAAATATTATGTAATGCTTAAAAGCATGTTATCTTCCCTAAATTTACCTTTCATTTTTTCCCATCCTCTATTCTTAGTCATTTCAAGTCTTGCCTTCGTTTGGACCTTTCTTTTGCACTCCCCATCACCAGCATGAATCTTATTCTTTTTTTTTTTAATTTGTAAAAAATAAACCCATAAACAAAACCTGCACAAAGACAGGAGTTTGGGACTGTTAGTGTTGCAACGTTGCAGTAAAAGGTCAGATTGAAAGCCAGCTCAAACATTAGCTAATGTCTATCAAGGTTTTTGTTTGAACCTACATCTTTTGTTGTTTATTTTTGCTCTTTGCTATTTCAATAGCTGTTTGTGAGACTTCACATATTTGCACTGTGTTCTGCTTTGTAGCGAGCTCATATGGCCTGAGATCATAGAGAAATGCAGGTAGAACATTAAAAAGGAGGAGTTAAAAGGCAGGGTCCCGCTCTATTGAGATTCCCCTGCAGGAACTCAAGGAGAATTTGTAAGTTAGGTTAAGCAGAACTTTTTATTAAAAATCAACATTAACAGTCCTCTGTAAGTCCATTTCCATTATGATTATTGTGGGAATTATTATGAGAGATAGTACCAAAAGTTCTCTGAATTCTGAATAGCAAGAAATGGCCACCCACAATTCAGCTCCACTTCAAAACTGACACAAGTTTGGGTTTGAGTTCTCTTCCCCAGAGCTAGTGACACACAATCTGTGTAAACTGTCTGTCACTGCCCTGCCCAGGGCCCATCCACGTTCAGTAAGCAAATACACATTTGCCTAGAGACAAGGCAAGGCTGAAACAGCATTTCTGTGTAAGAAGAGTTTCTGCAGAGTCTAGACATTTCAGTAAGTGTCAGATGAGCTTGAAAATTGACATGGCTTTTCAGAAGTTAACCAAGAGACACTTGGTAATATGAACTTGGGATCTGAATTAGAGATACTTATTATGTTACCAACAACTGCTAAACTATTTTTGAAAAGCTGGCACAATGGATATCTGTTTTACTGCTCTGAGAAAAAATGGCTCTGAGTGTTACATGTATACTCAATACATGGCAAAGGCAAACAATTCAAATTTGAATTACAATTCAAATTCTAGTAGAGACAAACACTTAATTCCCTGTGAGAGCTGAAGGTGACCAGACTCGGTGCATTTTACAGTGAGCATCTGCAAAGAAGCAGGAGCAGATGTGGCAAATGCTATAGACATGCAACAGCAGGATAGAAATACAAGTACAGGCATACAGAGCTACAGGCTCTTAGCTCTGCTTGTTGAATGAGCACAAACAACCCTCCAATGCCCCATCAGGAGGCTTCCCCTACATGTTCTATTACCAACACAATTTTTTCAAAAAGCAACAGAAATTCCCTTAGGAACCAAAATAAATTTAGGGTTTGATAATTCCTTGCCAAGTTGGCAATGTTGTTCTTCATACCCTTTCACTGTGTAGGAGTTGGCAGCGGAAATCCAAACTAGAAAAGGTAAAGCTGAAGTAAATGTGTAATAAAATGTAGTTTTTTGTGTCCCATCCTCACCTGGCCTTCACTCATCTCATGTAGATTTAGGTGCCCTAAATCATACAACACCTTCGGAGCTTTGTCAAAGTCTAATCTGGTGCCAACAACTTGCCTGCCAGAGCTAAGAGGAGAGCATTTGGCAAACATAATGCTTGGGTGGCTAGAAATCATCTTGCAATTTCGTCTTAAATATATGTGGTTAAATAGCTTTAGTAAAATGACCTGATCATTCCCTAACAATATCTACTGCATTATTTATACCCAACCATTATGCACATGTGCAACTCCAAACCTGCATTCTTTGTGAAATGCCTGCATCTGCAGTGATAATCTGCTGAGGACTAATACTAGGATGGCAGATAGCACCCTGGACAATGAGATTAGATGAAACTTACATTAATGTAAACTTCCTAAAGAATTATTTGGAATGGGGATTAGGTAGCTTTAGGAATTTAAAACTTCCCTCAGATATCTTTATCTTCTCACCTCATCTCACAGGGGAGAACCCAGTGGCTTTCACTGGTGCAGCCTCACTGATCATTTTGAACAGTGTTCTTTGGGGGGAGCTCTGCTAGTGTTCAGAAGCATATTGACCTGCAAGGATTAGGAAAAAAATTTGCAAAGTGTGGAAAACAGCTCATAGGATCCAGCCAGTGGGACGTTTAACTGCTGCTCTGCCTCCCAAGTGGGCTGACCCATCCTCTTTATTAGGATACTGACGCCTCAGGCAAGGCACATATTTGTGGGACTGCATCCTCTAAAAGCAGTAATGCAGGTACTGGTTTGCTTTTAATCATTCATCCTTCTCTTGTCTTCCTGTCTGCCATTCCAACTCCTCAGTGATTAAAAAGTCCCCATCAGCCTGCCTGATCCGATCAGTCCCCCGGTTTGGAAACCTGAGACGGTTCTGTCCCATCCACTCTCCTGATTTACAGGCTTTAAATATAGCACCTATATTTGGCAGGGTGGGTTTTTTTGGTTTGTTTGTTTGTTTGGGGTTTTTTTGGTGGTTTGTTTGTTTGTTTGGTTTGGTTTGTTGCGTATCAGATACTTGCATTCTCTAAAAGCATTTGCAGCTCTAATGAGAAAAGAGTGAGTTGTGAACCTCAAATGAACTCCATGTTTCTCTTTGTGTGGAGATAAAATTATAAGAATTTAAACCATGCTGAGATCTGCCCTTATTTACGTTCAAGAAGAGTGTAGACTCAGGTTAGGTGTGGACTGACCTTTGCAGACATGGTAGAAGGTATAAAGCTTCACAATTAAGTACTCAGAACCAAAATGGATTAAGAGAGGAATTATATGTTCACTTCCAGGAAGCTTCTATTTCCTATAGGATCATATGTACAGTTCTTTCCATCAGGGGTTTCATTAGCAGCCATTAGTTAGGACTGACCTCTTTCATTCTTCTGCATCTGCCTGTGACTGGCTGAATGCCGGTTCTCTCAGAATTTTGGTATTGCTTGCCTCATACTTAGAATACACCTAAGTATAAAACCTGTACCTTCTGACAGAAGATCAAGCCTCAGAGAGCAGGATGTAGGCAAGGTAGCAGCCTGTCAGAATCATGATCTTCTCACTTCAGACCACACTTGGCACAGGGGTGGCATGGACAGATGCATAAAAAGGGAGCCACAGGAGTTAAGGGGTATCAGTCTGTGTACTGCCATTAGGAAATGGATGTGTAATTGGGCAGCTAGTATCTGTATTGAAATATATTTCACTGTCACAGCTCTCTACAGCAACCAAAAAAAATTTAATGAAGGTGTGCCATCCTGTACTGCCATCACAGACACTGGTCAAAACACGGATCCACCTGAAAATATGCTGCAGTACATCCAACCCAGCTCTTAGAAAAGCATTTCTCTCCATACCAGAGTCAATCAGAAGGTCAAATTTATGATCTATTTTTTTTCAGGTAGCCTTTCAGCACTACAGTCAGCTATACTGAACTGAAAGTTAAGATTTAAACACAAGGTGTTGAGAAGCAATGATTTCTGCCACAAATTCCCTCAGCATATCCCTCCTTGGGTTCTGACTGATGGCATTTTAGGTGCATATAACCAAAATATACTATCACCTGTATGAAGATCTGATCAGGGATTAAATACACCCTGTGTTGAGACAAGGTTTTCAGAGAAATAACAGTTGTAGGTAAGACACTACTCACATTTCCATCTGAAAGTGAGGGTGCAGATACATGATTTTCCAGGTTTCAGCATGGTTTTTGATTTCAGATTTTAGATAAAAGTGTAAAATTTCTGGAACAGCTTCCTTGGCACTGCAAAGGCTGTTGAAAACTTTTGAGTTAGCAATATGTGGGTTTAGTATAATCACTCTGACAAAGGGATGTATTTAGCATCTGTGACAGTCAAACCAGTATTAACAATGTAAAGTCATATAGAAAATGCTTTAACTGAGTATTTTTTTTAGAAAGATGTGTTTCAAAAATATGTTTATTTTCTATTAATCAGCTATGTTTTGTTGCTTCAGTCCTAGCTTCCACTTGCATAGAGGAGTAGGCAAAGTGCCTTCAGGACCACTAACACATTTTGATTCAGGAGACTGAAGTTAAACAGGCACAGGCTCAAAACACAGGCTGAGAGGGCTCCAAACAGCCTTCATTTAGCCTCTTGCTTGCATACACATTATAAATACAGTCTCTCTGCAGACTATCACACCTTTTTCCTTTAATATCTGTCTGGTTTAAAGCTGGATGCTGTTTCTTTAATTCTACTGGGACTATTTATATGCTTAAATATGTCCTCAAATTCTGCAGTGCTGGACTATGACAGGACTGGAGGCTGTTTCCATGATTTTGAATGTTGGTTCATAACACGACACTAGAACTGAGCACTTGGGTTAGGTCCTTTAAAGGTATTTAAATGACTAACTGTGGAAAATAAATTTTTCAAATCATCTAGGAACAAAATTTGCCCCAGATCAGATATCCATACTCTTAAATGTAGTTAGTGGTTATTTGCATTTTTAGGTATCTGAGAAGCTTTTAAAAAGCTTGTCTTTAATGTTTCTTTAGAGTCTGGACTCTATATAAACTATTTGTGAAGTAAAGTTCAGTAATTACAGTGAAAATGTGCAAAGGAAAAAGTCAAGAACATTTAATTGAAGAATAGAAAAAGGGACTTAAATGGGAGGATCAAATGAGAGCTGCCACAGCCTAAAAAAGTATCAAGCAACATTTAAGCAGCATTATTTTAGGACATCAAAGATTATTTTCAGATGCTTTAGGTGTGGCTGGAAAAATCTTAGTACTCACATTACAGTTTGGATGTGCTGGTGTATTTTTTTATGGTCTAGTATTCCTGAAGCAATGTGCTTTTCAGAATTTATTCTCTTCTTATGAATTGTTCACAGCTGAGAAAATACATTCCGACATCCAGCTGAAGCACCCTAGAAATGAAAGTAAGAAGGATTTTAAAAAATCTAGTTTATTTTCCCTCAAGCACCTTGTCTCTCTACTCTTCATTTTACTAAATTCCAGAGTGATTGCAGCTGAGACAGATTTCTGTTTGGTTTTCAATCCTTTACTTCATCAATCTCACTTCTTGTTATCTCTTTAAGAGGAATATTTCAATTTCTACAGAGCACTGTGGGTTTTTTCAAGCCAGATCTTAAGCTAGCATTGACTTGTAAGTGACAACTACTGAGTAGGCACCTCCATTGTAGACACACAGCACTGAGGTTTCATGTAAAGATAAGTCACTGGCTGACGGCTTTTTTCCCCATTTAAGTTGCTGACCAAGCATGTATCAAGTGAGCTGGCACATGAAAGCCTGTGACCAGACAAGGTTCTGATCCTTGCCTGGGACACCCAGGATATGTTTCTTCTCTCACCCCCAGGAGCAGCCACAGAGAATCTCCACTCTCTGAAGTTTTTTATTCTAAATTGCAGGGATACTCCTTTTAGTATTACAGTTGTATTGTCTGCCATGTATCTGTCTGTGCTGGGAGGTCTGCTGCTCTCCCGTGCCTGCACAGCCAATTCTGTACAAAACAGCTTTATTCCCAATACCAGAGACTCAGGAGTCAGCTCCTGTTCTGAACAGGCTTTTGAACACACTCGCATCCCTCTGCGAAGCATCGCAAACAAATTAATTCCTCCTAGCTTATTACATGGCTCATCTTTTGGGGTCCATTTCTGGTCAGATGTGTTCCTCAACCCTTGACTATGAGTGGAAGGGGACCCTCTCCTGACAACAGAGTCGCAGTGCCCAAGGATCCATTTGTTCCTTTAACTAGGATTTGGATTGTTTACATCAACTGTATATTTAATACAAGTTTGGGATACCGCAGCCCCACAGAAAATTTATATTTCAATTTATATAATTTCAGTCTCTATTTCCATCTTAAACCCTAATACAACATGTGCATAATTATTTTCAAAGAATGAGACAAACCTTTAACTGATAAATCCCTGTGCTGTTCCACAAAGAAACGAAAGCCTGATTTACTCATAAATAAAATGTCAGGAAGGTGACCCAAGCCTTTTTAAAAACTGATGGTTTTTATTTCAGTTTCATTCCAGCTCTGGCCTCGGAAGAACAAAATATAAAAGATTAATAAATTGTAAATTTCTCTCACAGTAGTGGTATGTTACAATGAATAAAAGTGCCTGAAAATTCGATTCTCAGAACTGCATTGCTCAGGTCTTGGCTGCTTGTCTGAGATGCTTATGGCCTCATGTCTCATGAGGGTGCTCTGCACAGTTTTGAAAATAAGTGGGGCACAGCATCCTGGCCCAAAAACCTGGGTTTTCCATGTTTAAATAGACAGTTTTGGGGGCAGAAAAGGGTACAACCACTGTTGGAGCCCAGGAGCACTCTGAAGTTGCAAAGTTAGGAAAAAGCATTAATTATTTAGCTTCCAAAAGGAATGTGAAGCTGGTAGCTTTGAGGTTAAGTACAGGCTTTAAAAAAACTAAACACTAAAGTTGTGCTCTGGGGTGTTCATCCCACCTTTATCCAGCCTGCACTGAAACAAAGATAGACCTCAGGGAGTCCCACCTAGATTTCAAGGATAGGAGTCTAGGAAGGTTGTTGTGTGGAAGATTTTATGGGTGAATCCCCATTAGGCTAGAGGAAAGCTCTGCTGGGGACTACCTACATCAGCTAGTAATTGTGTCTTTCTTGTGGTCAAATAACAAGATGACTTTGCTGGCCAGACGTTGTCCTTTTGGAAGTGCAGTTTCAGCTGTGGATTTTGCCTGAGGGAAAGCTGAGCTTCCAGGAGGACACATCTTTCAAAACACAGTACTACAACAGAATGAAGGCATCATCTATTTTAGGAATTTACACAAGTCACAAATAACTTAGGAATCTTTTGGCATGTGCACAATGTATAATCCATGTACTGCTTTCCCAAAAATTAGTAGAAATTAAGTGTTCAGCTACACTTCAATATAAATCTGCCAGTGCTATTGATGCACCCTGAGGCCTCTTCCATTTCAGACATTTTCGATCTTAGAAGTCTCTATTTGAAGCCATTTTTTAGTTTGTTAAAGGAAACTTAGATGCAAACATCTGAATATTTTCAAGTGTAATTTTGTAGATATAAACATCTGGATATTTTCAAGTTTAGTTTTGTATTTTATTTCTGTTCCTACTGAAGTATCCAAAATATTGTCAGCATGAAATAACAGCTTGTGCAATGAATGTGGAAGAAAAAAAAAGAAAAAGAAAATAAAAATTAAAAATAAAATAAGTCCAGTTAAGCAGAGAGACTCTTAAAACTGGCAGATACTTGTTTTTATGCTTTTATTGACACTCTCATTTTAGTTATATTACATTGTCCCAGTTAGGGATAATCTCTCATGTCTAAGCTTTGCTCTAATTTATACTGGTGGCATTGGTTTTAGAAAGATCTAAAACTTTTCCTGAAGCACCTCTGTGGATGAAATAAAATTTAACTTGTCTTTTCATATAATCTAGATTTGAATTTGTTGGAAAGAGAGCTTTGTCATCTGCAACTCAGTCAGGCATTGCTTACTCTGAAACAAGTGCAACCATGGATGCGGTTCCAGATCCCCATGAGATTTCTACATAAGGATGGATTTTAGTCTTGATTCTGCAAATCTTACTTAGCTCAGCAGCCTGCAGAAGTGCCATTGCAGCTGACACGCTGGCTGACTCAAGAAGCTCCCTGTGGGCTTTGCACTAACTCTTTTGCTTTGATGTTTGGGTTGTTTTTGTTTTTTTAGGGTTTTTTTTTATTTATGTTGCAGTGAATTGCAGTACACTGCTATTTTCCTTTCTTTCACAGCAACTTGTGGGAAAATTTTATCTGTCCTTTCTCAATATATGTCAGAGACAGAAACAAGTAATCAAGGGACTAGCAGAACTTGGCTGGCTCTAGCCCCTGCCTGCACTTCAGAGCAGATGGATTAGCTGCTGAAGGCTGCAGTGGACAAGCTGCACTAGCTGGTTTGTAATAAAAGCCCTGTAACTAACCATCAACTTGCCACACACTTGAAAAAGTTTAGCTGTTGTTGTTCTCTCAGAAAAAAGGAACAAGAAGAGCATCAGCCAAGTGGTTGCAGCATTGCAATACATTTCTGTTTTTCTGAAAATGTCACTCCAATGACATCCTGTAATCTCAGTGATGCATATCCTTCCCTATTAGGGAACAACATTAGCAAACAGCCTAGCTTTGTGGTCAGAAATGCCCTTTATACTCTAAAAACCAATGAAACAGTAACATTGAACATGCACAAATTTTTCAGATGGGTAACCTATATTGTAAACACCCCAAAATTTAATGGTTTTACCTGTGAAAAGACACTTCTTTTTGCTAAGGTGCATTGTGGATCCTAGTAAATGCACTAAGGCCTATGAAATAAGCAAATACAATCCACCCCTCTTACAAAATCATCCATGACTGAAGCTACATGGGTTTCCAAATGCACAAGTTTGTTTTGCAGCAAAGTTGTCACTACAGCTTTTGGTTTCTGTATTTCAACTATGAAGAGAGACGTATGAGGCTGAAGACAACAACCAAGGCAAAGGTACCAACCTTGCTTCCCAGGCAGGCAAAAAGGAGCCTGCTGGGAGTACTTTAGGGGATCATGATCCTCGTGCTGCTGGGGATGGACTGAGGTAACTGCCCTTGCTTGCGAGTCTGATTTGTCAACATCCAAAATACCTCATTACTCCTTCTCTACAATTATTTTTTAAAAATTAGAGTAGTCAAATACATGTCAAACTGCCTTCATATCCCTCTAAAATCTTAATTAAAAGGTACTGTGGCCAAGAGTCACATTTCTTGTACTTTTATTTGCCTTAGAAATCATACTTGTGTACACAGCAGTAGATGGCTATCTTGCTTTCAAGGGGCAGTGATGAGTTGTTAACCAAACATTTGTCAATAGCAGTTGATGGGAACTTGAGGGGAAATGCTAAAACCTATGTAGAAAGACTGAAAGGGAAAAGTATATAGTTCTTTACATTAGAAATATGGTGTAAAAATGCAGCAAAGATACAAACAAAACACAAATTCTTTCCTGTTTTCCCTTCCAGTTTCTCTGTCTAGGTTTATGTTTTCATAATGGATGAGTGAGCTGGGCTGAGTCTACAGAATGGGGCAAACCCACAAAGGTGCAGGGCAATAATATGCAGGGATAAATCAGAAGAACATGTTTGCAGCACACGTGGTATTACAGTGGCAAAGTTGGGAAGGAGATGGGGAAGAAATGGAATGGAGCATACCACATCTTTTCTGTACGTTAAAGGAACAAAAATACTGTTAAATAGTAAGACTTTGCCTACTGTTGACTAAAGTTCAAGGAAAGCTGAGGATAGACAATAGTGACAGCCTTGGAATCTGAGACTCTGCTCGTGAAAGCACAGACAGGCTTTGCCTCTGCTGGCCACCAGCCCATTATCAGTTTCCCTATTGCCAGACTAGACAAAATCACCTCTGAGCACAGAGGGGTAGCATCAATTTCTGGAGGTCCATCATTCAAACAGTCTATGTCTATCACTAATCCTTGGAGTTTCTGTCATTTTTTAATGGAAAAATCTTAAAAATATTGACAGGTCTCACCTCTGACACTTCTGTCTGATAAATGTTATTGTGTATGACTATGCCATCATATTAAAGAATATCTCCTAGAAATATTTGATTAGCTCAGTGTACTGGTTTCAAAACTCAGAGCTTCTCTTTATCTACTTGTAGGTGCAAATACTGCAACTTTGCTTTTCCCTCCCACTATTTTATGAAGTTCATAAACATACATTGCCAATACTAAACAACCAGTTCAGTTTTTTAGTTAACTATATCATTCAAGTGGCTTAAATCCATCAACAAGCTGGTCATTAAATGAATCACTGACCTATTTCTCAGCTACTCAAGCTAAACAACCTATAACTGATGACCTATAAAAGCATCAGTGTGTTAAGAAAAATTATTAGCTGGAGAAGCAGAGCAGCAATTGATCACCTCCCACCAATCTGAACAGAAAGATTCACCAGCTTCAACAAATTCCAGAACTCAACAAATTCTGACCAGAATCAGATTTTGACAGACTCATGTCTAAGGGAAGTACTGTAAAGCTCCTACATAGTCACCATTCAACCGTCCTTCCTTAGATTACTACTGGAAAATTTTATGCATTTTATTTTAAAATGGCTCTAACCTGGGATGCTCCTGAGTAATATCTAGAGTGCAGACTCTCCTCAACTCAGAGGTATTAATTTTGGAGCTAGCACTTTTTTCTACAGTGGGACAACCCAAATCTATGGTCCAACCACTCCCTCTGCTTGGGTACATGTATGGTTCAGATCCAGATCCTGAGCCCTGGCTAGGCCTACCCACCCTGGGTAAGAAGATTGAAAATGCTTGGTTTAATTTTTAAGTTCTCCATTGTTCTTACCCACAGAGCAACACTCAACAGGAAATGTGTGGAAGCCCCTGGCCAGCTCTTACATGTTCCTGAGTGTGTGGACAGTGATGGAGTGGTGGGAACAGAGGACAGGGCAGCATTTAGGGGGATGGGCAACAGTCAAGGTCTGTACACCCAGATAGAGACTGCCAAGGGGAGCTGAAAATAAAGAGGAGTCAGGAAGGGAGGCAGGATTACCTTCCCCTTGCCACCTCAATCAGCTGTGGCACTGTGGACCCCCATGCCAGGCCCTGCATCCTGGTGGGGATTGAAACCTTCTGTCCCCTGTCATCTGCAGCCATCTTCACATCCGCGTCTCAACACTTGCTCACAAAGCCACCTGTTCATAACAAAAAGGATGTGGTTTTCTGCTTTCTTCTCTTCCTCTGCACAAACCAGCCCAGAGTACTCAGTTACAGGCTCCTAAGAGAGCCAGCCATTCACCCCATTTGTTGAAGACAGCCCACAAGGGGGTTGCCTTTTGGGACTGTAAATGCATGCAGTCTCTCACCTCGATGTGGAGAGAACTACCGCTTGAAAACCAAGGCTGGAGAGGAGGCACTATTAAAATTTTCTTGTTTAACCACCCTGAAAAGTGACATAAAACCTTCCTGCTAACATACATGTATGAAGTTTTGTGTCTGTTTTGTATTTGTATGATCTGTGGCACTGTTTGTAGATGAAGATAGAAGGCTGTAAAGTCAGGAGTGAAAGGAGAAGAGAGCGGGAGCTCTCTCACCTACAGCATAAAGGTGCTTCAGCCAAGTGTGTGCTTGAAGAGCAACTTCTGCTTTTTTTTCTTCTTCTTTCTTTTGCAATCATTGCTCGCTTGACAGGCCCAGACGGAATTACATCACTTCCTAAAACCCATCAAAGAGAGTCCATCTCCTGAAGAAATGCAGCTCAGATGCTCCCCGGCAGGAAGCAGGAAATGTAGATGTTCGGGTGCAGCAGGGAGCCTGCCGGAGCGCCCCTCAGGTGAGAGTGCTGCCGGGGCAGCATGCGGAGCCCCGGGCTCGTCACCCTGCTCTCTGCCCTGGCGCTGGCTGCAGGATCTGCCGGCACTGGTGAGTAAGAAAGCGCCTTTCGCCTGCCGCCTTTCGCCTGCCGAGGTGGGACCGCGTGTCTTGCCTGCAGCAATCGGACCAAGTTGGAGGGCAACACCCTCCAAACTGAGCACTGGGAGATCTGTGGGGACTTGCTCTCTGCTGCTTTTTGCTGTGTTTCTGTGTTTTCAGTTGCCTCTTTTTTTCCCCGAGCTTTGACTTTTTTTCCCTCAGACCTATCCCTGAACAGCAGCAAACAAATTCTACAATTCCTACATTTCCTAAATTGCAGGTGTGTAGAGAACAGGAGTTTCCATGTTGACCCATCAGGCATTTTGCTTCTAATTTTAGTTATTTTTTTAACTTTTTAAAACCACACCCACACCATCAGTGTTTAATACCAAAGTTAAAGGCAAAGCACTGCTTCCATTCAAAAGGTGACTGCCGATTTCCGCAGTCCTGGCGCACTGAAACTGGTTTAACAAAGGAACAGCTGGTTCCGGAGACAAATATTTTGAACTCTCAGCTGCAGAACAAAGTGGCCAGCATCATGGTTCTGACCCTCTGAAGAGAAGAACCTTGAATGGAAAAGCAGCTTGTGACAAAATGCTGAGGCACTGGGGTGTCATTGCAGACTCTCACCTGTTTGCAGGGGTCATGGGTTCCACTGGCATTTTGGCAGCCAGTGACTGAACATGACAGGCAGCTCTTGTAGTGAAACCTTGCCGAGGTGGTGCTTCTAAGCCTTTCCGTGTCAAAGAAATCCCTGCCAAAGTGCCTTGGAATGGACTAGAAGTGTTTGCTGCCTCTGTGCTGCTGTAGCGAGTGGGAGCTCTACAGAAAGCAGGGAAAGAAGATGGTCACTCTCAGGTATCACTGGACTTCTCTTAATGTCCTAAAATGCACTGATGGAATTGGTGTTTTGGTGTGAGTGCTTTTTCTCTGAAAAACAGTACTTACCACAAGCAGGGTGTAGAGCTGGGCTGCAGGCTCCTGGCGTGCTGCTGAGCTGCTTGCAATTTTGAGACTGAGACTCGCTTAACTGTACGAGCGAGCTAAGTGAGGTATAAAATGGTTTGGGTTTGGCTGTGTTACTCCAGCCTTGCTGCATTGCAGACACGTTAAGAAAATATGCTGCAAGCATTAAGTGTAGCTCATAATCAAAGCAGTCAGAGGAACAAAAATCCTGCCATGAGCAGAGCAAAACAGACGTCCCAGGGAAATGGAGAAGTACAATTAAGGCAATGAAGGCAAGGCAGAGTGATCAGGCTCCTGCTTCTCAAGCTCGTGTGCAGGGTACTGAGAGCTACTATTTCATCACCACGTCCCCATGAGAGGGGGACGCCTTAGCCCGGGGCCCCTCAGCTCATGACTGGGTGCTGCCCCTGCCCTTCTCTGCAATGGGCATTAGGGGCTGCAGGAAGTGCCAGGCATATGTCACACACCAGGTGTGTGACACTCCCCACACTCCCCACTTCCTACCAGTAGGTCCACCTCTCACTTCTGGTTGATTTTGGAATGGTTCCTCTTTGGGAGTGAGTCAGTCCTGTCAGAGCACTCCCTCAAGCCCTGTCAGCTCTGACTCTATGGAGCCAATCCACAGTCATAGGGGAAGGGAGGGAGAGGACCCACTTTTTCTCCTCACACAAAGGCAGTTTTTGCTTAAGCAACCAGCCCCAAAATGTACCTGGGGTCTTACTCTGACTTCAAGGGTGGGACGGGGAAGTTGAGAACTTGAGCCTTGAGGGGGAAATTAAACTGGTGGGGGGAAGGCTTATGTAGGGTTTATGTACCCCACAGGCACTGGTGGGTCAGGAACCCCTCCGCTGAGAGCAGACTCCCAGGGAGGTCCTTTGCTCTCACCCTTCCTTGCTCATAGATCAACAGGGCAGGACATTTAAGGGAGCTTTTTCACCTTTTACCAGACACAGTCTTCACCTTTTAAGTTGTCTACCGTCTAGAGACCATTTACAAAATAGGCAGAGTATGATTAAATCTTGCAGCACAGACGGATTAAAGTCTTTATAAGTCCTGTTCCCATACCATGCCAGAACTTTGTAAAAGCCTAGTCTTGCCATTTGGATTATGATTTATGGATGGTTTTCTCCCTGTGATGCTACAATCACTCTAACCCAGTAGCTCTAAGAGCATTTCTGAGGTCTCAGCTCTGGGTTCTGGCCTTCTCCCAGATCCATACTGAGGGGACATTGGGGTTTGCACCAGTTCCCTTCCCCTTGCTTTAATGCAGTCGGGAAGCCCTACAGGTAACAGTGTAGGGAATCATCTCTACTGTAGGGGATGGTACTGCTCAGCCTTGCAGCAGCTCTGAAGACCTACTTAGGTGTGTGTGCTGACCCTAGTAACAAGCATTAAGACCCTTACTACAGCTCATAGGAACATGCTCTGACCCTTGAGTCATTTTCCAGGCTAGGCCATCTTCCACTGCGTTCAGTGGGAAATTGCAGCATATGTGGTCTGACATGAGGAGCAAGAAAATGTGTGAGGGAGAGGAACAGTAAAACATTTAAGATCGTCAACTGGAAGAGCTGGGGTGGTTGCAGGTAGTGCTTTATTTTTTTCTGTGTCTCTGTGCTATTGTTTTGAACTGTCATTCAAAGAAACACTGCTATCAAAGACCCAGATATTCAGCAGCTTGCACCACAAGCACAGGCAGTGACTCTTCTTGGCAGAGAAGTGTCTCACGTTGTCTCCCCTGCAAAGCCAAGGTCTCTAAGGGAGCAAGAGTTTTGACCTGTTCCCCCCTCCAGTAATGAACTGAGAATGGATTTGAACCTGTTACAATCACCTCTTAAAATTTTCTAGCAAAGCAACAATGTAAGAAATGAGGATTTGCTACATTTTCTCTTTCCAAAGTGCGGTGCCCTAAAAAGCAGATGAAAAGTTCTTTCTACTGAACACATCAACTTCTCCCCATGTATTTACTACTATTCCTCCATTTTAGCCACACACACATTCACTGTTTTATTCAGCTGCTTCAGGGACATTTCAGAAAATCTCTCATTTACATCAGCAAGATTGTATACTAATTTTCAGTCAGTGACACCAGTCTCTTTTCCCTCAAGAGATTTTATGATAGCTGGAAAGCCTCTGGAGCTTTTGAATCTTTAATTTCAGGGTCCTCTTGAGAGCAAGGAGCACTGAGAGATTTGCATCACAGTGAGGTGGCACGGGTATCACAGATGCAGAGCTAGAAGGCCATCAGATTAAGTAGAGGCAACTAAATGCATAAATTGGTCTGGAAAGCCTTTAGTACTGGGGGTGAGCAAGGAGACTACAGGTTCACAGTTTGACTCTAAGATGTGTGACTGAATTTGCAACACCACCTATTAATGCAGCACTTCAGCTGGATAGAAATACACCGAGGAAAAGCAGTTTCCATCTTGTATAAATGAGTTTAAACAGTTGTTTCCTCTTTCAGGTTATACCTAGATAACGCTTTCTAAGCACCTCATTTTAATAGGATCTTGTCTACAGATTAGCCACCCTGAAATGCTTGTGCTCCCTCATCAGAAGACTGTATGCTCCCAACAGCTAGCCTGCAGGCTTTCAAGGATTCCTCTTCCAGCCAGACTGACAGGCAAGACCTGTCACAACAGGCAGCCAGGCAAGCCCTGGCCATGGCAAGGAACAGCTCTTCTTGCAGTAACCTGAAATGTGGAGAGAGGAACAGCGCAGGGATGAGCCAAGCAGTACACAGGAGGATCATACAGACCATGTGGGGTGGTATGACTACACCACCAACAGAATGTGTGTATGGAGCAGAGTGATATAGGATATGGTAACTTTATTCCAGCTTTATAGCCTTTTCTTGTTCTGTCACCTTCTTGTGAGCCTTCCTTTCACTGCATTTTTATAGCTTATGGGAAAGTTTGGAGAAATAAAAATTTTCCTTTCAAACTAGCAAGCCTGGCTATCCCACTGACATAGCTCTTTCTTTTTCTGCATCTCATTGCTTTTTCTTCTGTCAATAGGCACTATAGTGTAATTTGAAAAATTCCCTTGAGAGAACCCAGTCCTTGAGTCTGATGGCAAGGCAGGAGAGAGTGATGGTTCTACAACAAAACTGAATGTGCTGACTGCCAGCTATTTTCCTTTGCCTCGCATCCAAGTGAATTCAGAAACCTGTTTGCCTGCTTACTTCATCAGGAAGCCCATATCACCACCATTGAGTGCTGCAGCACAAACCTAAGGTAGAAATGCTGCAACAACAGAAATGTTGTTTGTTTGATCGAGACATAATTTTTTGGACTCCAGTCTGTAAAACTGCTTGGTATATTCAACTACCTCTGTCTCCCATGAGAAGCAGGTTTGGGAGCACCTCCAAAACTCAAGCATAGTCTATCAGTGATCCAAGCATATTTTTAAAGTAAAAAATATTGAGTAATACCTTATACCATGGTATCTGCGTACAGGGACATAGTTTTTCATAATTTATAAGAACTGTTAATTGAACCTTTTATGAGATGCTGCTAGTGCTTGCTCAAGTATTTTGGTCCCTTGAGTTCCAGATTCTCTAATACCTCAATTGTGGAACCCTGAGAACTTCCTGACTCCCAGCTCCAGCCACTTACCTTCCAGTTCCAGCTGTGCCCACCTTCCCATCAGGGTGGGATGCAGCTGCATGCCAGCCCCTCTCCCTTCTTCTCTTGAAAGCATGGAAAGTGACAATACAGGCTGGGCTGAAGCTGTGGTGTGTTCCCATCCGCTTCCCTTAACACAGGAAGAAGTCACCAGCATTCATGCTCTGGATGGTTCAGACAAAGGTGAAGCCCATGTGGTTGTTGTATGAGCATTTGATCCTTGGACAAGATGTGCAGAGGGATGAGTATGGATGTTGGAATGCAGCTAGCAGCATGAGGCTGAGGTCAACAAGAGAAAGGGCACAGGCTTTGCAAAGTCAAGGAGACATCTGTATGGTCACATGTGACTTGCTCTTTGTAACACTCCACTGGCCTTGCTTTCCCATCCTGAATGTCATGCTGTATTGTTGTAAGATTCCCATTTGCAGGGTGCTAGTAGATGTCTGCAAGATGAAACCCCAGCACAGCTGACAAGACAGTTCATTATATGAATTATCACTGCAAATCTGGTGTGGAGAAAATGTTTGAACAGCACTTCACAAAATCTCCAACTTTCAGATATTCTTTTGCCGTGTTCCAAACCTTGTAATGCCCAGCTTCCATTCACCCCACCAAGCAGCCACCTGGGCCAGCTGCAGCACAGCCCACTTGATATTTTGAGCACCTTAAATTGAAACACTATGAAAAATAGCAACTATCTTGAGGTCAACCACATGCGTCTCATGTGGCCGGGGTGGGTGGCTGTTGCAGATGATACAGCTGCACTGGGAGGCCTGAACCCAACCCTCCCTGCCGGACTGGAGGCACAAATCTTTCCCTGATGCAAGCCACTGGGCCAACCCAGTGCTTTCCTACTGTGTAAAAAGGGTGATGTGTGGGTGGCCTGAGAGTGAGAGCAACTGCTGGGGTGAGGCATCCCTTGAGGCTGAGCTCTGTTCCTCAGAGGTGATGGGGAAGCTGGATGTGTTGAGGCAGCAGGTAAAATGCAGGAAATAAGAGCAATATCATTGCAAGAACATTGCGCAATTGGCTGCCCTTCTGCTGAAAGATGAATTTAATTCACTCAGAGAAAAGATCTCTGTAAGAGGAAATGGTGGTCCCAGGGAGATGCTGTTTTGTCCCTGGAATTATGCAAAGTGAAAAAAATAAGTGGCAGCAAGGTCACTCCCTGTGATTTGCCATTTTCTTTGCCTAGAGACTAGAGAAGGTAATTCTATTTCACACATAGACAAATGATTTGAAGTCTGCTTCATAGTTCAAAACCAGGCAAAGTGGCAGAGATACTGGAAAAATCTCTCTCGGAAATCAAGCACAATATACTCTGCTGCTGAAAGTTTATCACTGCAGTTAATGAGGTGTGACTGTTTGCTTTGCTTTAAAGCCACACCATGCTTTAGACATTTGAAAAATCCATTTTCACTCTACAAATAAATGAAAAGCAAGGTATTTTCTCCACACCCTTTCCCTATTTTAAGCAACAGGCTTTTACCTCTCAATATATCAAATGTGGCAGGCAATGGGTTTCAAGGGCAATGGCTAGAGGGGGAAAATGAAGCAAGGTCATTGAAGGGGTTCAGTGAGGCTGCAGTGGGCCATCAGCCCTGCCTGTGGCACAGTCCATCACGCCAGAGTCTGCAGCACAGACATCCCTTGTGCTGCCTCGTCGCTCTGCACAACAGCAATTGAAATGGAGTGGCTGAAGGCACTGGGAACTACAAACTACCTTGGAAAAGAAAAGTCAAATAGCCAAACTAATCAGGGAGAGGAGCTCTTCCTCCTGTCCTCTGGGATAAGACTAAGGACAGCCAGCAGATCACAGGAAGGAGTGGAGCAGCACACACCTAAGGGGGTCATTACCCGCAAGAGAGGCAGAGATAGTGTTTTGCTCTTGATTGAAATACTAAATACAGAAGAGACAGAGAGACTATTGATACAAAGTGGTTTGCCACAGAAAAGCTATCATTTTCATTGTCCTATTGTGGTGCAGGAGTCTGATGACCTTCACAGTATTACATTAGGTATTCAAATTCTTTCCTAGTTTTCAGGAAAGGATGAAACAATCAGATGCCTGTGTGATATGGGCAGCATAAAAATCTAGATAAAACACTGCTGTCACACTCAAATAATTTTGTTCATCTGAAATTGGGTTTCCTTGAATACAGTCTCATGAAATACTCATCTCCTCTTTGACACAAATCTGGTGGGAGAGGAGATGCTGCAGAGTGGATTAAGCAAGAGATAGCGCTCTAATCCCAGTTTTTCTCTCCCACTTGGCATCTCTGGGAAGGACAGCATCTCTGTCCTTCTGATTTCTCATTTGTAAAATGGAGATGATAACTGCTCATCTCTCAGGGCCATTATGAAGATTAATGTGTTTACAAAAGCATTTCAAATGCTAAGTACTTTTGGTTCCAGTCCTGTGAGATTGGAAATGCCAGCACTGAGGTGCTGAAAACCTTAAGCTCTTGCTAACTCTAGTGGAAACTCTGGCTGCCCAGCACTTTACAAGAATGAGGAGAAACATGTAATTGCAAAAGTCAAGAAATCCCATCCTGCTTAATTGCATAAAATGAGATGTGCACCATGCCAGCATTGTATCTGAAAGGGCAGATAGCACAAAAACCGCCATAATTTAATTTCTTGCCAAGAAAATGATTCTGCTCTTGTAATTTTTCTAAAGACCGATTCTTGCACCTTTGGCTACAACAGGATTTTTGGCATCAGTATAGAATACAGTATGAGCCCAGAATTTGATGTGCTTCTGTAAAGCTTTTAAACTCTGTGACAGTCAATACCTAAACAGTGACAGTCTTATCTAAACACATAAAAAGCACTTGTTTCACTATTACCAACACAGCCAATTTTAGCCACTTTTCTTGCAAAATGCATGATAAATGAAAACAGAACTGAGATTGAAGTTCAAAACCCCCAGTTTTAGCACTTATGGGGAATATCCAGCACTGATGCTTTGTCAAATGCTCCGTCAGCCAACCTGTAGAATTAACCAGAGGAACAGTTAATTGGACCTGTATACAGTAAGGTCCCTGTGTCACTACCACCTCTTCTAGTCCATGCAGAAGTGGAAGTCAGCAGCTTTTGCATCCTTCAGACTTCCTTTCACCAACTCTGTTTTTCACAGTGAGACAAATTTAACAAATTTGAGAAAGGCACAGAAGCAGAGAGATGAGTGAACCAAAGGAATTGGTGAACCAGGGATAATGGTCTCCCAGAAGGCAATACCTAACTCCTTGGGTAAGGGGAGGGACGTATGTGACAAGACTGAGAAGCAAAACAGGCTGGTGTGGTTTACTGAGAAGCAGAATAATTTCACATGTGAGCAAGACCGGATGCCAACCTGCAGGAAAAGAAGTCTGTTTGTGCAAGGCAGCTGTGTGCAGACAGATGACACATGCTGATGTGTCCCAGTAAAAGTCAGCTGAAGAACATGGTCATGACTGGTAAGATTTTGTGACAAAGTTGAGATCTAATTTTACATCCGATGCCCACAACTTCTGTGTGTATGGGGCATCTGCTGGGGTTTTTTTAATACCTCAAATGGGAAGTAAATACTAAAGCTGTACACTGTGACTCACTGATAATACTAATGAAACCCTTAAAATATTAAGCTGTCCTCATATATTTGACAGACCCTGGAAATGATGGATCAGGAGATGGATCGATGATATCACCCACTTTTACAGCAACACAACTTCCTGCTACAGTTCCTTCAACCGTGGATGACCATGAGCCAGTGCTTGTAACTGCAAGCACTACTGAAAGCAGCTTTGAGACACAGAGTTCTCCAAGTACTGAACTGAATGCTGTGAACGATGAGCACAGTCTAGAAGCAGAAGAACAGTCCATCTTGATATATGTTGTCCCTGTGGCGCTGCTGGTCCTGCTGATTTTGTTCATCACATTTTTGGTAATGCATCATAAAAAGAAAAAGTCCAAGCAAGGTAAATTTGTCTTCTTGTGCATCAAAAGGCTGTTGCTAGGATGTGTTCAGCATTAATAGAACATTATTTTGAGGCATGGGATGCCACATTTAGGATGCCCTTCTCTGACTGTAGTTGCACATTTGACAAGTAAGAGAGGGATCCTCTGCAGCCAGCAGTACCTGGTCACACACCTCTCCCTGGGCAGGAGTTACTTCTGCCTCTTGGCACCTCTTGCTCATGCTGCCACACCCATGGGAGCCCTGGCACCAATCTCTGGCTCCTGAAAATGTTGAGAATACTCAGGGATGTAACTCTGGCTGCAAATGCTTGTTCTATGTTTATGCTCAACAACTTTAGGCAAGGTGAAATTAATGCTTCTACTGCCCATAGTGCCCTCAAGGCAAAGCTGCTTGGAGCTTCAATAAAATAAGAACAAGAAAAATCATTTTAAGGAACAATTTTAAGGAATCCTGATTCCATAGGGTGGAGGCTTCTATGAAGACATCACAGCAAATGAGCTAGGTCAGACTGTCTGGGTGCTGCAGTAGGGTGAGCAACGCTTCAGGAAGGTGCTGTGATCTCTTAACAAAGGAATTGGTAACTTGGAGTGTCAAACCACAGGAGAACAAACTGAGGTGTCATATTAAAATCACACAGTTGTTAAGTGGAATTCTGAGATGGTTGTATCAGTGTCTCTGCATGGTCAGAGTGCAGCTGTCAGTTCATCAGCCTGCAGACAATGCAACACATTCAATATAGATTTAAACTCAAGTTTTCAGGACATTTTTAGGTTGCATTTGACTGATCACTGGGTTTCCCTCTAACAAACTATGAATTTTCAACCAGGCACCCAGTTGCCTGCCTGTTTCTGTGTGGAATCCTTCTGTTTCATGCAATGCTACATTTCTGGATGATTGAAATGCAGGCACACTCTTCAGAAGGTTAGGAAATGTGGTGCCTTTCAGGAACACAATCCTAGGATCTCATGCCCTGTGTCAGCTAGGGATTTTGAGCATCCTCAAGGCTGGGGCAGATGGCTCTGTGGTTCTGGGGTGGCTCTGCAGTCTGGGAATGTGCTGGAACAACTGGGAGGTATCACCCACTGGCAACAATGAATTAAAAATAACGTGATTTAAGACAGGTTTTTCAATGCAGATATTTATCAGGTAAAGATATGTATCAGAATTATATCTGTGACACCATTTTTCCACCCCCATTTTTCACTTTGTCTTGGAGTCATGTGTAGATTGGATCCCTTTTGAAATCTGGCTAGTTCAGCTTCATTTGCCTAACTGAGATGTAATCTGCCATGCAGTCCAAGTCCCTGCTTCCCTTCTCCCCGTGAGTGGCTCCTAGAGTCTCCAGACACAGCTGAATTGCCTGAGTGTAATCTGTAGCAAAATGTCCCAATGCTTCCAGTGAACAATTTTTTTGCAGAAGTGGTTCATTCTCAGGACACCATTTCCCTCAGCACATCTGTTTTGCTGAAGGAAGTATGCATCTGCCCTGTCCTGCCCACTGCAACACCAACACTGGGCTTCCTCCCAGCATGCCTGAGCTAATAATGGGATGCTTTTAGATTCGAAATAATGGGTTCCTCTGAAAATTGCAAACAGGATAGGATGTTTTGCCTTTCATCTGCAATTTAGTTTTTATGCCTTTTGAAAATGCAACCTGTTTTACTTTACCCTATTCAAGGCTTGTAGTCTGGACCCTGTAAATACAATGGATAAATATGCAGAACAATGAACACCAACTTTCTTCTTTTCCAGATGAGCTGGGAAGCGAAAATGTAAAAAGGTAAATTTTATGAATACTGTTCTTTTAAAAAAAAATTCTTTTACTCTAACCTTTGGCTCGTTCACTGCCTCTTTTAATTTAGCTGTACACTAAACACCATTACTTTTTTGCCATCAATTGAACCAGCAATCTCAATAGGTGGATAAAGTGTGACTTCAGTATGTGGCTGAAGTGTAAGACTAGAGCGGGAGAACATGAGCTAGTGGTGACTGAGACAAGGGCTGCCCCACAGACACCCACAGCCCACAGCCCTCACTGAGCCTGCTCTTAGGCACCTCCTGCTCCATCAGCCACAAGAGGTATAAGGTGCCCTATGAGCAAAGGGGATCAGTTCTCAGGCTCATCACAGGCTTTTGCTATTCAGAATAAGCTCTGTGTCTTGCTCCCCTGTTTTTCAAGTTTATCTTCTTACTCAGAGGTGAGGCAGAAAGGCTTGCCTGGCTGCCACATAAGCAATGCCTTAGATGCTTGGAAAACAAGACAGAAGCTGTGTGGAGAGCTATCAGAGTCATAATTTTTATTGTTACCTTTTATTGACCATTGCTAATCAATGGTGAAAGTTCACAAATTGGCTCTATGAAGTTAAAAAAAAAGGGTTTTTTTGCTAAAAAAGTATTTTCTATCATACGACTGCAGGAATGATAAGCAAAAGGAAGCTAAGCAGAGGCATTTAAATAAATGCAGCTCTCATGACCTTTCCTTTGAAGTCACAGCAAATGTCAGTCACAGCTATGATGAAACTTTCGGCCTTCAGCTTTTGACACTAGAGCAATGGTACTTCTGTCATGTGTTCCAGGAAGGCAGGGACAAACTATCTTTATTTTTTTAGTTTTCTATTTACAGCAGGGAGAGTTTTCAAGAAGCTGCAGTGATCCTGTGCTCTGACATGTCTCTGGCTGCACAATCTGAGTCCCTCTGTGTGTTATGTCTCAGCTGGCCCTACCTCTGCCCAAGACTGGCATCTCAGTGCCACTCCCTGGCATCTGTTCGTGGCCCCTTGGTTCACACCCATTGGGCTGACATCTCCTCAGATTACTGGGCTAGGATGGCTTTCCAGAGTTTATACACATGTCTGGAATTATAAGAAAGTCATACAAAATCACTACATTGTAAGTTGTTTGAATTAAGCATTTTGTGTAATGCTTTTTTCCCCCCCCCTCTCTTCTCTCAAGTCCTATTTTTGAAGAAGATACACCCTCTGTTATGGAGATAGAAATGGAAGAGCTTGATAAATGGATGAACAGCATGAACAAAAATGGTACACGGTAACCCCTCTACTCTATCCTCCCTCTCTTGCCTGCTGATGTAAATCCCATGCGTAGGAAATCAATGGAAGGTGTTTTGTATGTGTATCATTGCTGTTCCTACAACATTTTTAGTTGTGCTCTTGACTCCCTCCTACTAAAATAACTGAACAAATGTCAGGGGTAGATTTTTTCAGGGGAATATTTTAGTTTGTGTGGGAGTTTATTTTTAATATGTGATAGAATCTCATAAATGTTTTCAGTTTCCAGTAGACATTTCTATTAAACACACTTATAGCGGTGAATGTTATTTATATTTTTAAATACAAATTTTAATGCTAGATACTAGTTTCTCTGAAGCATCTAGTCCTTTTAGTCTCCAGAATTTCTACACTTTTGTGCTCCACATTGAGGTATTGTAGAAGAAAATGCATTTGCTTGTCATTCAGGTCACCATTTATTTAAAATTGCTGCCAGGAACCTATGAATATGCCCTTCCCCTCCCTTGCAAGGCTATCAGCCCATGGAGCAATTAGAACATGCAGTAACTACCAGCAGCAGCATTTTCAGCTACCTTCTCAGTTACTTATAAGTACCTTGCATTTTTCCCCCCATTTTTCTCCCAGGTGAATTCCCCAGTCAAAATCTTTAAGGAGTCTGCATTGTCCTTCCAGGGTCTCCTCAAAAAATGCAGGCCTTTGGTAAGCCATGAGTTAATCAAGGCCTGATTTTGAACCATGAACAGCTTTTCACTGGTTAGGAAATGCTGAAACACTGATATTTTTTTCATTCCTGGTCCCTTGCCTTCTATCCAAATGGCTCATTTGCCTGACTTACTCAGCATGCTTTGTTTTTCAGGACATAAAGCTCTTTGGAGCATTTCTTTGCTTTAGCACAGTGCTCCACATGATGGGGTTTTGACCTTCGTGGTCTGTAAGCTCTTGTAGAAAATGTGCTAAGTGGCAGTAGTGAAGGAGAGGCATTAAGTGTACTACATGGGAAAAAAGTGGTGTAAAATATATTCTAAAATTTTGTGGAGAGAAGGGAGCAAATATTTTACATACTTTCGTGTGGGTGTGTGTGTGTGTGTATGTTAGTGTTCCCTAAACTCCAGGCCCAAATTCCCAGCTGGACTATGAAGCATAGGTGCAACTGTCAACAGTGGAAGATTAACAAACAACTCTCCACATGGCAGTGTGTAGGAGACAGTCCTCAAAAGCAGCTCATCTGTATAGGTGTACATAAAGAACTGGAATGTATATAATAAAAAAAATTGTGTCAACACTTATCAGAGGGAAGGAGGTGTAAGATTTATGCTATGGGGACTGTGCAGATAAAAGGGTGCAGAAGTGCATCTGCAGATCTATATTCTAGAGTGACTGCATGATAAAAGCTGATGCATTTTTGAAATAAATGTAGAACAACTGCCAAGAGTAACTATAGTCTTGTTTCTTACCCTTTTCCAGGTGACTGTGAATGTTTGCCTACTGTAAGAGAAGAAGAAAAAGAATCAATTGCCAACCCAAGGTACTTTAATTCATTATATTATTTGAAGAAACATGGTCAATGTCATTCTAAAATAATCTAATGTAATTTGCATGTAATTATAGAATTATTCTTTAGTCCATTTAAGTTTTAAAATTTTTATATATAGAAACTTTGACTGCAACTTAAACTAAAGGCTTGACACTCTTATCCCTAAACAGGTCTCTTCCTGTAAACTGCACTGCTAAATAATCTTATAGTTGTAAAGTGGTGCAAGACAGACAACCAGATGGCACAGATGGAGTTTCACTCACTGATCAGACTTTAATCACAGTTTCCCAAGGTGTTAATACAAGCATTCAGTATAGCTTCCTTGGCACTCTTCACCGCAGGCACCCAGTTCCCCTCTGCCACCTGATGCCTATAGGTTCTTGGGAACCACTGCCAGATGTTTTGGCTGGAGCTGTGACCTGACAGACAGGGACTTGTCTGATTCCAAGAAAAAAAAAAGAGAATGAGAAATATGAAGGATCTTCCCGGTGCCCCCTTGCAGCACTCCCCCAGAGCTGGCACTAGTTGATAGTCCAAGCAGTGATCCCAGTGGGATGCCAAACTGCAATCCTGACCGCTTGTAAACTTAAAATCTTTCTGGTTGGTTTCCTCAGGATTTTGGGCAGAACTCCCAAACCCCTCGCAATTTTCCCTGATTAAAAATTCTGGTTCTTGTTTCCAGCTGGAAATTGTCCTTGCCTGCACCCTTGTGTTGCAGCTGCATTTTGAGGAGTGGGCAAAGCAGCTGCTCTGTGCCAGGTTATGATAACAAACAAGCCACCTGTGTGCCAAGAAATCCCTGGTGCAGGGAAGCAGTGACACCACCAGGCAAGGCCAGAAGCAGGGAGAGGACCTAGGTCTTCTGCTGCCCCTGGCATCAGATAATTCTGCTGAACATGCCTCTGGCAGGATTGCACCTCCTGCTGCAGACTGTCATAATATTCCAATCCTCTTTTCGGAATTTCCTTGCCCAGGAGTGAAATAGGGATGTTAAATCACCACTGCTGATGAGTTTGCAGCTCAGTTGCTCCAAAGCTGCAGTTTCAGAGGAACCTTTGGATGGAGCTTGTCTACCACAGCCACTTGCACATAAAAGGTTTCTTTTTACACCTATTGCAAGTGAATTAATTGTTCTTGTTTTAGTCCAGTTTTGTTAGGAAAAAAAAATGGCTTAGATTCTAGGTTCCAGATGCAAGCAAGCGTGTTAATTTTACCCTTAGCAACTGGAAAAGATCCTGGATTTGTTAGCCATCTGGGTCTTCCCTTCCTGCTGCTAAATGATAACTCAGAGGGGGGAAAATTGTTAAGGAGAGGCAGCTGCACAGCAGTTCTCTAAAAGCAGATTTGCTGAGCACACCACTGAGTATAGCAGGCAGTATAGGACAAAGGGTGCTTCAGCCACAGGCTAATACAGGCAGAAGTCATACTGTGAAAGGCTTTTTAGGCACAACACCATCCTTAGCAGCAAGTTTACTTTCCAAATCTTTAACAATTCATTTTAAGGAAAAAAAAATCACAGCCTACCAGCTTTAGCTGACATTTTACCATCCTTGCTAAAGGAGTGTTTTTGTACTGGATTTGCATTAACTTCATCAGAAGAAGGGGGTTTTGCTCCTGGCTATCAAAAGGCATCTTTGGGCTACACCCTATCTCAAGCTCCCCACCTGTAAAACAGAGTTATTTCAGAACACTACAGTGAGGCTTAAGCCTTGATACAAAAAAGCAACCCTGTTCAGATAAGCATGCTTCAGTCAGAGCAAAGGCACACACATTATTTAAGCAAATTTTCTTGTGAATGGTATCTTAGCATCAGACTAGATTAGAGAAATTTCTGCCCCTAAATTGTAGAAAGGCAAACAAATGCAAATAAAAATAGGAGATTTATCTCTAAAACATTCAGAGCTGCTCAGACAAGGGATATTAGTTGAATACAAAGTGCAAGAATATTAGATTCAATTTAAGATTCTGAAAGACTGCTTTGTTTGGGCAAAATTCTTCTACAATTAGGGTACTTTATTTTTTAGATTTTGATATTTCAGTATGGGAAACATCTCGAGGCTACACTGAACAGAGATGGTGTTTTCTTGCTTCACAAAGATGCTGAGGGGGAGTTCATCAAGACCCAAATGTCTTGAACCATGAATGATTTTGATACAATTTTGAAAACATATGAGACAAAACATTTCAATAATGACACTTTGACATTTTCAGAATGAAGGTTGTTCCAAAACTACTCTTCAGAGTAAGTGGATTTTTAATATAAAAATTTTTGAAAGTTGGAAGAACAGAACTGTGTGGTGGTAAAATATTTCTATGTTGAGTGTTTCCCTTACCCCAAGGTTGCTTCTTCAAATTTCATTTCATATGAAATTTTGAAATATGCTTCATTTCAACATGAAAATATATTTGAAGTGGTGGGATTTCTGAGTAAAAAACCGAAAAATTGCTTCTTGTTTATTTGCAATTGAATGTTATCAGTCCAAGATCTGCTGCTTTTCCCAACCAAATTCTATGATGAATAAATAAGGTCAGAAAGAGAATTACATACAGATAAATAGATGTTTTCAGCAGCTCTTTTGAGCAGAGAAAGTGAAAGACTAAGAAATAAAAGGAAACAAAGCTATTATTGTGGCAAAATTTGTACTCATGAGCATCAAGGCTGCACACTTGTGCACAGGAGGCAAGATATGACAGCCTGGGATCCCTGGTAGGTGGAGGTCACTTGCCCTGGCCTTGTAGGCTAAGTTACAAACATATGTATGTACGCATTTTCAAAATCTCTATACACTTTTCAAAATATATATATTTGAATTAAAACCTCTTGCCTTTGAAATCTACTGCTAGAATTCTGATTGTGCCTGAGCACAGAATTGCAACCCTGGTCCCCCCAGCTGCCCTGGGCCAGGGCTCCCATCCTGTGCATGCAGGAGGGAGCAGACAGTGTGTGCAGGGGCAGTAGGCAAAGCCTGATGATCTGTGGAGCACAAGGGGATAGAGAACAGTCTCTGCTCCAGGGACCTTTACTGTCCCAGAAAAATAAGTGCAGCCTGTCCCTTTCACAGCATGGGTCATTGTAGGGGGTGGAGTACAAGCAATCCCCCTATGCCCTCTCACTGAGAGGTTTGGTTTGTCTTGGGTGCTGCTGGGCACCCTCCTAGTCTTTCTGTCTGAAAAAAAGATGACTCCTTCTTATGGAGAAATGTTTGGGGTGGATGGTAAGTCAGTACAGAAAGAAGTAGTGTGAAAGTGCCTCAATTTGGCAAGAGATTTAAGTAAAAATGTAAAATGAGTGGTCCTTTTAGCTTCAGAGGTGGTTTAAAACCCTGCTGTTATCCCTGCTGACTGAATTGTAATCAACCAATATAAGATGTCACATTTTTTAACATTGGCATGAGCCAAACATTATTAAGAGAGTGCCAGTGAGAAAGCCACTTGGGCAGAAACCAGTGGGACAAAGAGAAAATGCATCTGTTAAGAGGTCAGATGTAAACCAAAAATTCCAAAGTTATCCTCAGCTGTGGAAAGAGAGCTGGGAGCAGGAGAAAGGCTGTGCTGGGCAGCCATGAACCATCAGACAGGAATCAGAGCAGCCCCCGCTGCCAGCATCAGTTCATCCATTGCATAAGTGACAGATTTATTTTCTGGTAACAACTTATGACTCTAGAAATACTCTTGCGTGTTATTTCCTGCTGAGACAACTAACCCAACAGTGTGACACTGGTGTTTTCTTCTTTTCCATGTGTACACAGTGATGGTGAACCATGAAGTCCTCAGGACAGCAAAGAACTGGCTAAAGGGATGCAGCACACAAGTTCATCATCCCCCAGATATTGGAAGAACTGGATTTAAACATAATTCATCTCAAAAGGCCAGAGAAGCAAATGCTTTTGTTGTGTCATGCTTTATATGGTCTTCAGAAAGGAAACATCACCAAGGGAAAAGAGGAAAAGAAAAAGGAGAAAAAAAAAAAAGAAAAAAAGAAAAGCACTGCAGCAAGATTAAGGACTGATTTAAATTCTTTTTGCAACGAGATTCACCAAATCAGGAGAAACCACTTTTTTACCCCTGCTAAAAATTCTCATAGTCCACGTTTCTATCTAGTTCTGCAGTTGTGTATTGTGCAGCACTTAAAACCAATTCTGTTCCAGGTTTTGTGAGTTTCTTTGTTTTGTTTTGGTTTTGAGGGTGTTTGTTTCAGTGTCCATAATTCTGGACTGGCCTGGTTTGGTGGATATGAAGCTCATGCCTATGCAATGTTTATTTCTCAATTTGCTTTTTCTGAACAGTGCACTGGTTTGCACAGGACTGCTGTTGGGGAGGTAGCAGGCTAGGACAGACAGAGCAACTCTGAGGACAGACAGCAGCTGAAAAGACTCTCAAAGGAATAGCCACAAATGACTGCAGCCCAGCGAGGGCACGGACTCTGTAGAGTGCTTTTTGGTTTTCAGATTAAAGGCACTGTAGAAGTGAAAAGTATTTTGAGACTGCCTTTCAGTTTGTTGTCTCCACAGATGAGTGCACTGGGCTAGCTCTCCCCATGTAACTCTTCTCCCTGCCCAGGGCTGTTCTCTAACCACCTACTTCAGGAATATTCAACTTAAAAACATTTCTTTTTTTAAAAAAAAGAGTGAGGTTGAAAAATTGAACAATTCAGTCCTCACATTAAACACAGATTTAGATGAGTATATGTTATGCATAACTACTTGGTCAGGGTTTTCAGATGCGGGAGGTTTCCTGCTGCTTCTGGTTTTATATACTGAGCCTGCAATATCTGAAAGACATGGACTTCTAAGTGTGCCCAGTCACCTTTAGTTACAATGAAAAAAAATCAGACTCCTGGGATACCTCAAGGTGGGAATATGAATGTTTTAACTGTGTCCATTGATTTTAGATACCATGTCTCTTAGGGATAAACACGTAACACACATAAAAGTGGATCCTTGTCTGGGCAAAGCTTCTCTTGCTTTATTTAAAATAGCAGATTCATATCCTACCATATCTTATGTCCTACCTATCCTCATATTCTATTTAAATATGTAATCCTTCCCACTCAATACACGTTTAATATGATCAGTTTTGTTTTGCCTGCAAATAATTCACTAGTAAGTTACCATGCACAGCTTGATTAAAGAGACAAAACAAATGCCTCAAGCCCCTGTGATGGCATCTAAGTATCACTAACAGCTGACAAATACATAGGATAGTTCAGCTTTGTGAATAATTAAAGACATGTAATAATACGGAAGGAAAAAATGTTTAGAGCTAACTATTTTCAGTTATTACTGAATTTGACTTGATTAGTAATTTCCTCAAAGAATAAAATATTTCTTCACTGTTCCAAAACAATTTATTGCAAATACTGGATTTAGTAAATGAGTGAGGTAAATAATTTTTCCCTGTTTGGATGATTTTTAACTTTGAAAGAAATATTTGAAGTTCATCTTTCACAACTTCTTTTTTAAACATTTCCACTATTTCCTGACAGTAAACCCATCATGTAGAATATTGGTTTAAAAGAATGCAGTCAAAAGGGAAAGAAAAAGTGAAAGACTGAAATGTAGAAAATTAAAAAAAATTGAAGTAGATATTTTCCAGTAGCAGTTTTTTAGCTAGTTCTTTCCAACAGACAAAGATGTTTTGCTCAGGTTTCCCACAATTTGCAAAGCAGTAACCTGAAGATGCCCAGAACAGAGAGACTGGGGTCTTTTTTTAATGGTACAAGATAAAAGGCTGTATTTTAAGACCATTACCAGCTGTGTGGTTGGAGGGCAGTCAGTGGGAGCCAGTAGCTCACAACACCAGTGTGCAGCAGTGACTCTCACCACACCATGCTCCAGTCCACACAGCTCTGTGTCCAACAGCTGCTGCCTTCTCCCTGGAGAGAGCTGAAGCACAGCTGGACATGAAGAATAGGAGTACTTGCCTTTCATATTTTATTTATTTTTGCTTTTGAAAATTAACCAACTCCCAAAGGTGACGTTGTATGGCTTAACTCAGTTCTGGCACACTGATTATCCATCACCTGTCTGAGCCACACACTGATAATAGTGCAATGCACTAACTCAGTTTGCTGTGGCATTTGAAAAGAGCCTGTGCCGTGCATGTTGATGGTTTGGGGCTAATGTTAATTCTAGATGGTCGTTCTGCCAGATAAAAGGCTGCACAGCTCCAAATAAGTTTCTCAGAGATTAAGTTTTACCTATATATTTTATTTTTCAAGTTTACCTTTCAGAGAATGTATTTGAGAATGTATTTCTGCTTATGTCATTAAGCATTAATTCTTATTCCAGTGTTCATGATTGAGCAATCTCTTTATAAAGCTTTAAAATCAATTTGGTCCAGAACTAATGTCTAGGTTAGAGGTTTATAATTATTCGTGTCACTTACCCTCTCTAAATTCTGGCATGCTAGAGAATTTATCTGCCTCTTCAGGAACTTTTCTCGGCATTTAAAAATACAAAACAATGCTTTGGGCACTTCCTTGGTCAATTCTGACAGAAATTTTCTCTATCTGCTGATTTTTAAAAGTGCAAACTTAATATAGGCTGCGTTACTATTGAAAAGTGTACCATTCCATCAAATCTCACCTGTAATCAGGTCCTGTCCTCCTTGTGTGAGACAGACCAAGGGTCAAGTAATTTGCATTTCAGTATAGTTATGGATATTTCTAATAGATCCCCTCAGTACTAGACAAATACAATTTTTAGTGGTTCTCTTTTCCCTGAACATTTATACATCATTGTTACTGTTAGTCTTCCCCTAGCCCTAAACCATGGAGGGGTCACTCATTCATCTGACTGCTCAGCCCAGCTCTGCACTGCTCTGTTTCACCCCACTGGTCTCTCTCTTTGATCATAACTTTCACACTGAGATCTGCATTTGCCACCCCAACTCTGGCCCGACACCTGCTCACTTGCTCACAGCCAAGCCTTGCTGTGGACACCAGTTCAGGGGTGCAGCCCCACCATGGGCACTGCTTTGGCCACTCTCCTCCCTCACACCATGTGGTATTTCCCTCTTCTGCTTGCCTGCGTGCCCCTTGCTCTCATGTTTGTTCTACACTTCTCATCAGTTCCTGGCCACTTCCATTTGCACAGTTTTGCCTCAGTATTTTAATTTTGTGGGTGGATCGAATTACAGGGGATTTCGACCATTTCACACCTACATTAATACAGCCAAAACATTATAATATTCCAGTTCATGAGTATTAACTGTACACCTTCTGTTGATGCACCTTCATTTTCCCTGAATCATTCACACAGTCAGGTCCTCTAACCCACAAAATAAAAAGGGGAACAACCAGACAGCAGATAAGATAGCAGCAAACTCTAAAAATTATTTTCTCACCATGCACTACAGAGTATTTAAGCCTCTGTGGTAATATCCATCGTTAACCTGATCTGAGCCAACACATCTCACCATCATCTTGCGACATCTACCAGTAACTGATAACTCAATCTATCATCCCTCAGTAGAAAATGAGAAAAAGCATGGAAACGGAAGTGTCTCCCACTACGTATTTTTCTAAAATGTTTCACAAATGTGATGATCACTAAGGAACTGCTACCTGTTCCTCCATTTCCTTCAATGATTTCAATAGTTACCCAGCACTTCAAGACAATTTGACATCTAATTTACAGCATGAGGCTTTTTTTGTCCTGCAGAAAAGCTACAGATCCAAAGGAGGATTTGTTTGAGAAATACATAGGTAATAAGAAGGGTAATTAAGAATCAACACTTCTCCTACATATGCTAAAAATCAGTATCTTAACAAAATAGAAGCAACTCCTCCATAAAGTTAGAAACATAAGGTTGCTGATACTACTGGCAGTGAATTAATTCCATGAAAGTCCTGCACATGTAAAACACATAACCCTAACATGAACCTCAGCAAAAAGGAATGTTCTTTTAGTTTCTAGATAATAAGTTATAGATTTGTAGATAATGCTTGCTCTGAGATTAAAAAAAAGATTTTTTTTTGTAATGCCAAACTCATTGGGGAACCCTAAATTGAGCTTTCGTTACCTTTCTGATGTGAGACTGCTGTATATTCAACTCTTTTATCAAAAAACTGTTCCAAATTATTTTGTAATGTAAATATTTGAAAGACACAATATTACTTAATTGTATATAAGAGTTTGAGATTTTAAATAACTTGTTCTAATAAAGTTTTTAGTGTCTACAGGTTCTGTTTTTGCCATAGTCCTGCTAATCCGCTCAAGTCTATGGATGCTAATTACTTGTTATTGATGTTACAATTACTCAGGCCTGAGAAGATGTGCACAGCTGTATATGGTACATAGAAAACTTACTCTCATCAGCTCTCTAAAATTCAGGCAAAGCAAAAAAAAAGAAAAAAAGAGAGCTGCTTTATATTTCATTATATTTTTGTTGGGATATTTCAGATTGTCAATAGATCAATTCTGACTCCAGGGAAAGTAGTAAATTACTCACATGATTTGTCCTTGGGTGACTGTTGCCATCTTTCTTTAATGATCAATCATTTCTCAGTCTATTTCAGTTAAAATACTCAAATGGGAGTCTTCAAGTTGATAGACCTGAAGTAATTTTCAGTGGATTTAAGGGAAAAGGAAGAAAAAAAAAAAGATGAAAATGAGAGATGTATTTCCAACTAGAGATTTAGAAAAGACTAACAAAGTAAAGCATTACTTCCATCTATTTTTCCAATAGACAATTTCATTAGAGGGGTGTGTAATGGCCTGGGAGTATCCAGAAAGCTTGACACAGTGTTTATTCTATTTAATGCTTTTAATGTTCAAACAACCTCAGAATGAGAGCATCATAGCAATGACCAGACAGAAACTAGTCACCTCTTTCTCTCTCGCTCTCTTTGTCTTTCCTAGACAGCACATCAACAACACACTTGTCTAAATACGGACTTAGAAATCTGCATTTTGGGGCAATGCTTGTCTAGTTCTCAAGAGAGGTGCAAAAGAGGATTTGACTACAAAGTCCCAGAAAGTGTTGACACTTTGGGGAGTAACACAGCTACTCTCCTGTCCCCAGGCACTCACTCTTGCCCCACTTTGCCCCTCCTAGTACCATCATGCCCCTCCTAGTATCACAGCCCAGGGGCTCCTCAAACGTGCACTGAAAGCAGGCTGGAAGGGGTTGTGGGAGAACTGGCTTGGCAGGGGGTTTGAGGGGTGAGCAAACAACACTTCTTGCACCGACATTATCAGCAACATACATGGTAATACATCCCAAGTACTTACTCTCTGTTTTGGCTGTATGAATGGTTAAAGTTGTACTTTCTGTGAATATCAGTGACAAGAAAATAGTAGCAGCATCGTCTGACACCACAGCAAAGGGCAGCACCGCTGCAGACTTTCCTTCCAATGAGGTTGCTCTAGGTCTGGTTTTGTACTGGATCAGTTCTCTGGCCTCCTTTTGAATAGGATCTCACAAGTCCAGTAAACTATTATAAACAGGTGAATTATGCACCAAAGCAGCGTCTTTCCAGATAATGTCTGGAATCTCGCCCATATCTCAGAAAAGGAGATATTTTGGGTGCCCAGCTCTCAGTGAAGGAGTATTTTTGGTTTGCTGGGGTCTCTCCCAGCCGTACCTCGGCTCAGGACACTCACTTTGCTCTGCCTGGAGGGACCCAGCGTCGGTCCGAAACGCGAGTGTGGCTGCCACCCCCAGGAGGCAGTCCTGACCTGCAGCTGCAGAAATGCATCTCCTACACGGACCCGTGACTCGTGTTAGCGAGAGAAGGAGCCCGGGGCTGGGGCAGATTGTCCTGGCAGCAGGGCCTGCAGCACAGGGACAGGAGAGGGGAGTGTCCTTTCCCCAGGACACGCTGGATTACCCGCTTTGCTCCACAAGCTTTGGTCCGGGGTCGGTACCAACCGAGTGAAGCAGCAAAGGGGTACCCAACACTTGGGGGGGAGCAGCACTGCCCTTCACTCCGGGGCTCGCTGTTGCTGTGGGGCTGCTGTAAGGGTGATCACCCCAGGGCATGGGGCTGCTCAGTGCCACAGCCAGAGGAAAACCCTTCCCACACGGGGCGTCACCCACAGACCAGCCGTACATGGGAACATGTGGTTCTGACTCCCACAGCACACGAGAGGTGTATAATCTTCAGCCTGACCTTTTCAGCCTGACTAGTCATGCAGACCAGTCCAAATTATACAAGAATATTCTTGCGAGAGCATTATAGATTATACATACAGTTTGTATTTTGATCATTTTCCTCAAGCAGGACTTCTCTCCAGTACAGACTGCAAGGCTGGGCCTGATTCTTTAACTGCGGCATTTACCTTCCCAATATATTAACTTAAATAATTTCTAATAAGATTTCATAGCAAAATAGGAGCAGCTTAAGAAAGAACAAAAAGACACAAACTTTTTACTGCCTGGAATAAATACAGGCATTTTCTTGTGGGGAAGTAAATACTTCTTATCCACCAGGTTGTATGGTGTTCGTATAGGAAGTTAAAGCAGAAGCTATCACAGAGCAACTTCCAGGCACGGGTTTATTTAAGAAGCCTTGTTTCTTTCAGTGACTATACAGCCAGACCTATCAAAGAGGTCTGACTTTATTCAGAGGGAAAATAGAGCTCATGGAATACAAAAGTGGAAATCCTTCTGAAGGTGGCTCATCCAGAGTTTGGATGACAATGCTACAGGGGTACAATAGCATTGTACAATTGCTGCAGGGGTACAATAGCAATGGCATAGGTGCAATGAGCTACACTGCCTGGGGAGCTGTGACCACTAGAGTATGCAGATAAAAGGGGTAATGAAGGAGAAGTAATTAAGTGGATGTATAATAAGGAGTTTATAACCATAGAGGAAAAACAAGGATTTGTACAGCCATGCATTAGTCGGATTCACAGAAGAGATTTATTTTTAGAAAACGTATGAACAATGAAAGGCCTCTTTGCTGAAATTAAAATACTAAGGTTAACTGTACTGCTAACACTTAATTTAACCATAGAAAATTCTTTCCAGTTTTCAGTGTTGAGAACAGGTTTGTGGGAAAACTCGAAAATATAAGAGCAGAACTTGTCCACCCATAAAAGACCATAGTCTAAAAAGGCCAGATCCTTGTGTTACCTCGCTTGAGCCAAATCACTGAACTGAAAGCACAGACCAGAAGGAGCATGAATCGAAGTATTATCCTTGTGCATTCCAGAACACAGGAAGAGCTGAGGTCTGGGGAAGGACTCATAGGTCCAGACAGGCAGCACACTAAACTAGCTCCTCTTTCTTTTATTTATTTATGCACAGAGTGCATCTATTCTGTGAACACAAGAGTAGTCACAGGATCCTCAAGTTATTACTATTTATGGATGTACATGTTAGGATAAAATACTACCAGCCCCAAACTCCTCCCTCAGTTTTTGATGAAGAGTTATTTATCTATTAATAATTAGGTTTAATGCTCCCATATACTAGACTTCAGAACTTGTTTACACCACTTCATGCCAAAGTTTCAAATGCATTAAAGGGGAAGTTCATTATTTTTGATTTATAATTATCTATGACAAGACAGATCTTAGACAAGAGCAGAAGAGAGCGGGAAATTATCTATTCATCCTCTGTTTATGCAACTACTACAAAGAGGCATGTGATGGCTTTGGCCTCAATCCAGCTACCATTCATCTCTATAGGACTCTTTCTATGACTACCATACAAGAATCATGAAGCCCTTTTTTATCTTCTACTAACTCAGGTGTAGACAAGCCAGTGCTCTCAGTCTACAAAGATTTCAAGATGGTGCCTCATGGCCAATGAGCTACCAAGTGACAGAACAAAACATTTTTGTTGATATATGGAATTATTGCTCTCCTGAAAATAAATATTCCTGTAGCCTCGCTGATTCATTTTCCTCCCATCTCCATGTCATTAACTATCAACTGGGAAAGTCAACTACACTAGTGCAGCTCCGGGAAACCTAAGCCAAAAAAACCCCCAAACCAAAAAACCCAATCAAAAATAACCAAATCAACCAAAACTTGCTTAAAACCAGTGACACTTGACAATTCAGTTATGCCAGCTCTGTAGCCAATTTGTTCCCTGATGCAGCCCCTGTGCCCCAAGCAGGTGTGCCCCAGCCCAGCAGCAGTCACCTTGTCCCCTCCTCATGCCCAGGTAGGCTGGTCCAAGTGTCCACCAGCCCAGGAGGCTTTGGCAAGTGCCTCCACATCCCAGTCAGTCCCAGACCCCCTCAAGCTCCAACCCTGCAGCACTGTGGCAAATATGACTTGACAAGCAAGCCTCGGCACACTCCCTGCCCGGCCCACTGCATCCCATCTCTGCCTGCCCCAATTCATTAAACCTCACAAAGGCATGGAGCAGTAAGGAGTTTGTCCCCACAGGAGACACACTGGTCAGACATCTCCAGCCCTATATTTAGGGTCTTTCCCACATTACATTGGAGACCTGATTCAAAGTCGTTTGTAATTTTTGTAGTCTTCAGCTCTTTGCCCTACTCTGCATCTACGTGTTTTTTCCTTCTCTCAGACTATTAAAAATTCCATGTACAAAAGCCTAATGATTTCTTCCTCTCTTGTAGAAATCCTTTTTAGAGTTTTGACCTCATCCACACACATAAGCATTTTATTCCCAGTAGCTGCTAGTCTCATTACCCTTGTCTTACTTTGGACCACAAATTTATGGTTTTGTTTGCTGTTTTCTCACATACAATTCTGTTCCTTATTTATTTTCCTGATGTTTCTCTGCCTGCTGTCTTAACACAGTCCTTGATCCCAGAGAGACATGGCCTGCATCCTTTTGCTTCAAAAAAATCACTTCCCCTAGTGATTTTCCAGCAATAAACCTCTAACCTCTTTCAGAGTAATATGAAAATTCACGTATATTGTTTTTACTTTCAGTCGGCATATTCCTGTATTTGTGCATATAAAATATTTTACGCTTGAATATAAAGCTGAAATTAAAAATAATAAAACAAATTAATTGCTTGCATCCTCCCATCCATTCTAAACTACATTTATAGAATTTATTCCATTACTACATGAGCATCTCACTCCCTGGCTCTTAACCCAGCTGCCTTATAAATATAACAAAGCTTTCTTCCTGGCATAATTTGCTGCTCTGTTTTTCTTCCCCTTTCACCTCACTGTGCAACCAGATTATCCATAGGGAGTGGCACAGGGCTGCAGCAGGGAGCTTTGGCTGTCTCTTCTGGCAGCAGGGGATAATTCAGAGTAGGATGGAGTCAGTGCCAGGTTATACTGGGGCTGGGTTTTACTCCTCCTAGGTTTGAACTGGGAAGAAGCAGAAATATGTCTTAAAGCTCTGTCACTGCACTCGTACAAAGGATACTGAAATCACTACCCAGTCATGAAATCAATTTGTCATTTTTTCTGAGACAAAGGCAATTGAGGCATTATACCACCCCCTTCCCCAAGGCAGGGTCACCTCCCATAGCTGCAGTGGGGTGATTTTCCAGCTGCATTCCTTCCCTCCTGGGCAGTCAGGGTGGGTAGTCACACAGCTTCCAGAGTAGGCCTCCACACCTCCTCTCAGCCAACCCAACAGCTTCAGCACCTGATCTGTCAGTGTTGTGAGTTACTGATAGCATTCAGCCTGAACAGAGCAGCTAAGAGAGAACATTTCAAATTTGCAGCACCAGCAGCATTTGAAAGACGGAGCCACAAGTTGTTTATAAGCAGATGTGGGAGAAGAATATCTTTACATATAGATTGCACAGGCATGGTCAGGCCTGTATTCATTATTAATTTCAAGATAAAACCAAAAGGGTTGTTACTCTTTTCCAGTTAAATCTACGCATTTTCAATCCCAAGATCATGCCTAAACCAGTGGGCTTTAAATAGAGGCAAATGTGTCCACCTGTACTGTTGAAAGCAGTTGGCAGTTAACCCAAGGGAAATGCTGGGATGGGGATAGGTGGGAAGACAAGGCTGGCTGAGTTCACATCCAAGAGGTAGTGTGCAAGAAAGACCATGGTGTAACAGGCAGGAGAAGAGGGAGAGGAAAAGCAAGAGCTAAAGAGTCCAACTGCTGTCTCAATAAATTCTTATTCCATAAAAAGGCACCAAAATTAGATGACATCTACACATCATGATAGCTTCCTTTATATATAGGCATGTAGTTTCTAGTGACTCCTAGAAAGTAAGCAGAGCAGTTGCTAATTTTATTGTGAAAAAACCCAGAAAAACACAGTGATTTCAAATTGTTCAGTCTGAAAGTGACTAACACAGAAAGAGAAAAGGGCTTCTGATTACAGCACCTGCAAGAAGCTCTTCAGGCTCCTCACCCCTGTAAATGTTCTTTCAGCATTGAATGTGCCTAGAGCTCTAGAGTGCCTTGATTGGATGCCATTAGAACATATTTCCAGACAGATGCCTTAAACAAAGCCTGCAATTCTCCAAATACAAATGTGCCTTAGTGAAGAATGTTTATATCTGAAAAAAAATTTCTATTTTTCAGATATTGCCTTGTCGTGTCACATTCCAGTTGAAATTGTAGCATTTTATGTCTCAAAATGCTGGGAGATTTTCACCATAGAGTATTGAATCTATAGTCAGTATTGAAATATTCGATAATGAAAGACGGAGCTAGACAAATGCAAAGCAGAAATAAGAAACATTTTGAATGAAAAATAATAAATAACCTAGGATCAGGATGCATTTGTTATTCTTCTTCTGAAGAAACCTCACTTTCCCTACATGACCTAGGAACTCTGAACTACCATCAGCTGCTGGCTAAAGTAGAGATATTTGTTTGCTGAAACATGGTTAGAAAAGTTTGTAACATCCCTAAGATCTGCAGTTATGAAGATGCCTCCTGTGCACTGTCTTCTCTGCACTTGGAAAAACTCTGTTTCTCAAAGACAGGAGTATGGCCAGAGGATGTCAGCATAGCTGAAAGTCCAAGATCTGCGAGTTACAGGCCAGGCTCATTCCTTGCCTTCCACTCATCTTTAGACTATCTAGAAATCAGTAAATTAAGAGTATTTGAACTGGGAGCCAGGACTTTTTTTGAATGAGTGTTTCTGAGATTTGTGATCCCTCAGCACATATCACACTGCACTAAAGCTCACAATGAGCCTCTTTGCTAAGGCATCTCCCCATCACCAACCTCCACTCCAGCCCCCTGGCAGGTCATACTATAGCACATCCTGCCCTAAAGCTCCTTCTCAAACTCACACCACAGCAAACTCTCACTGCACTTTCTGTAGGGAACAAGTGCTGTAAAAAAATTTTATCCAGTTCCTAGCTGTGCAAAGTTTCATCTTTACTTCTCTGGCCACAGACACCTGTCAAAACATGAACCTAAACATTTCCAGAGTTTGCTGTCTTCAGCCTCCTTCCTATGTAGGCAAGAGAACTGCCCAAATTTGAACCCACAGCCTGCTGCCTGCCAACACGCCTAACTGAACCATCACATTGCTGTTAGATGTTCTAGCTGTGCTATTCATTTATTGCCACTGGGTTACTTTACCAGAAAAACACACAAAGTTCAGTTTGGAGTGTCTTTCATGTTTGGGGATGGGGGGAGGTGTGTTTTCTTTTTTCACATAACTGAAATATTTCTTCCACTTACTTTTTAACCTTCAGCAGTTCTGGTTTTTTTGCTAGCCTGCTACGTGTGGTTGCTCCTTAGTTACCATGACACTCACTAATGTGCAGAAGGTTAGAGCCCAAGAAGAGAAAATAGCTGAGTCACGTGAGAAGATGGACAAGTTGTCAAGCAGATAACTCTAAAAAGCACACAGAGGCTCCTTGGCTGATGTAAATCAGTGTAGCACCATTGAAGTCAGAGTTATAAATCTCTCTCTCTGACTTGGTAAATACCTTCAGGGATCAGAGCTGCACCTGCAATTCTGTTGATGTAGTTGAGCTTTTAGGAACTACAGCTACAGATCTCTGAAATAAGCACAAACACAGATATAAGTACGTAATTCAGCATTTATCTGAAGATAATCAGTGACTTTCCTGGAGGTATAACCAAAAAATGTGTATGGAATATGAACACTGAAAGAAAATCAGAGGTGAAACTAAATCTCAGATCCAAAGGACATGGAACAGACTTGAATTTCATGGCACAAGCTCCTCCCTGCTCCAGTCAGAGACTCACACCTGAATATCAAGTGCTTAAAATCCAAGTGCCAGATAGGAGTTTCACATTTTCCTTCTTGTGGGAAATGTTAAGAAATATATGGTCCTGCATCCTTAGAAGATCAGGGTATATCCAGCTTGGAAGGCTTTGTGGCAGCTGTGGGGTGGGTAAGTTGATGATGACACTGCATGACATTGGATTGCCTTTTTATTTAAATGGGTAAAGTCCTAGCCCTAGTAAGGGGTCAATGTGAATTCTGCCAACAGCTCAGGAAACTCTGTGTTATGTTTGCTTTAACAATCATTTAAAGAACCAAATGAAGCCTTTGGAGATGAAACACAACCTGACCCACGCTAGGTTCGACTGTGGGCTGTGTTTGGCAAATTTCTGCTTCCTTGGTCATTTGTTCTCAGGTGGGCTCAGTGCACCAGCCCCCAGCGTCACTACATCAGAGAAGAAAATGTAGCAGTTAGCTGACTGAGCTCCAAAATAAACCTCCTAAGAAAGGGTTATTTCTGATCTGTTTTTTATTAAGGCTGTACAAAAAGCTGCTATTGCAGTAAGGGTGGGGACAGGGCTGTGCAGCAGGTGGTGAGAGGGGCCCCCAGGGCTGGCATGCTCCAAAACTGCAGCAAGCAGTGCCCTGTCCTCTGCAATTGCATGGGGGGAAGCCCAGCCTGTGTTTCTGCTGCCAAGTCAGGGGGCAAAACTAATATAGACACGACTTTTTATAAAGAGGTCCCTAACAGAGTCTGAGATTTCAAAGCATTTTTTACTACTCCTCTATCCTTGAATGAAAAACCAAACCCCTGAAACTGATTTTGCCTTTTCAGATTGGCTACTAGCTGATCAGACAGTGAAATGATGGGGTTTTTATTGGTATCCGCATTAACAAGAATCCAGAAAGCCACGCCTGTCTAGTAGCAGTTACTAGGGATCATCTTGCTTTGTGTACAGCATCATTAACACACCAAATGAGAGGCTGAAGGAAGGGCTCCTGCTGCAGGCTGGGCTCCCACAGGAAAGCAGCGATGCTGTCTGCTGAGCCTTAGCATGCTGCTTTTCCTCCACAGCCTTGTATGTGTAAGTTTGCGTTTTTTCCTACTCCTGTCCGCTGCAAATTCTACTGCTAAAGTGTGCACAGAGGCACTGCAAACAGTGTCAGGAACCAGCAGGAGCTTTTCCTGAGCTGGAGCAGGTGTTTTCAGCTCTGTGTCACTGAGGCATGCTCCCAGGAGGCCTGATGAGCACAATGCCGAACAGCACTTGCAAAGTTTGAGAACTGTCTAGATTAAGGCACACAGCACTATTAATATTCATGCAACTGATGGAGTATTATAACTCCAGGCCTTTTTTTCCTACAAATAACAAGGGTCTTGAAGTTTCTTGCTGATTTAGAAGTTTTATTGTATGGCAGTAGCCTTCTGAGCATCAGTGAAGATGACAATTGAGAAGATGTTCTGGCTGAGGAATTTTTGTTGTTTTCTAGTAGTGCTTCTGCTAAAGGGTAATTCTGCAAATAACATTTGTAGGCTCATTGCTTTGCTTAATAGAAACAGTGAAGAACCTGAACAGAGCAGAGCTGCAGAAGAGATATTATGTTATCTTGCCTTTGTTCAAGCTTATGACGTGGTTCAAGCCCATTATACTCGCCAAGCGACAATAAATATTTGACCTGCGAATGCTAGAAGGGAATTCATCCTTATTTCCTCCCCTCAGGTTACATAAATCTGAATGACAAGCTATTTAATCTGGGTAATAGTTAACAGTCTCTGATTGCAGCTGTTAATATTACCCAAAGGAATACCAGCTCCTAGTCAAGAGAGCCGTGGAAACACCTTGCTAATGAGATCCATATTTGAGGATACTCAGACTAATAGTTTGACTCCCATAAACACATTTCAAAAATAAAAAAAACACATTGTCATTTATAATAAGAGGGTGAGTAAGAGGGTCCAACTATATAAGAATCCATTACATTTTTGGAGACTTAGTTGGACTGCCTCTGAATATCCTAGAATTGCCTTCAGCTCTCCCTCTCAGGCACCTGAGACTACTTTTTACTTCTGATAAGAAATTGCTTTCAGTCTGGTTTCTATAATTAAAACTTTTAAAGCATTTTACATTGCATAATATAGCCTTCACAGAACCACAATATAGCCATCACCTCTGAAAGTGCAAATGACCTTCAGAATAACTCTTGCAAAGCACTAGGGAATCAAAAGTGTGTTTTTGTGTTTTCTCTCTCTCTTTCTCTCTCTCTTTTTTCCTCATTTTTTTTCTTTTTTTATTTTTTTTTCCCCCCAGAACTCTCTTTCCCACTGATATTTGGAGTTCTCTAGACTTCCCTTTTGGAAAGAGCCTTTATCCTGCACTGCTAACTTGTATATGTGAGTATGTAAGATAGATGGAACATAATAATCTGAAGGGATCACTCATCACTGCAATTGTCAGGGCAGTAACACCTTCTCTTTTCAGGGTTTCCTTTTCAGGGGAAAAAGACAGTATTCAACACAAATTCATGGTATCATTTTTTTTTCCTCTCTCTTGAACCAGGGTCATCCCTAGGAGCTTATTGAGCTCTCTACACTACTCTCTTCTGGAAAATTTTGTGTCACCTGCCCACAGCAAAGCTATGCTGTGGAGAACAAACCCACAGCTCTCTGCTTGGTTCCTTGGGTAACGTCTGTTGTTTGTGCCTTTGAAAAGAAAGTTTGGGAATTCTTTCTGTAAAGTTGGGCTCTTGGATGCAGATGCTTTAAAAGTTTAGCATTCCCTACATGCTTAACGTTTCCATTTTCTGATGCAATTGGTTGCTGTTTGATTTAATGTGACATGGTTTTACCTGAGGAGAAAAAGCATTTTTCAGGTAAAAGAGGAAGCCCGATGTAGCACTTGGTTTTAACCCTGCCATGGAGAAGCCACTCTTTCTTATAACAGTTAATCACTTTCTGTTAAATTGTTGCAAATTTTTTTAAAAAATATTCCAAAGAGCACTGAGGTAGTATAAACTGTTAAACCTTTCTACCTTTCTATTTTCCTTTATGATCCTAGCTGAAGCCAAACACTAAGGGTAGGAGCATGACTGGCTAGCTAAAACTATTATTTTGGAATAAACCATGAAGAGAGAAAGATTATTCCTTTTTCATACAGTTTGCCAAATGTGTATAGTTTACAGATTGTATTGTACAATTCTGTATAACAGCTACATCTTGATTTTTCTAGTACACAGCCAAGTTCTTTGCAAGATGCTTTTACGCTTTTTCTCCCTTTCTATATGTATAGTGTAATTAAAATACCATTATTGAAATATAAGCAATAAAGTTGGTTTATTCAGGAACAACACAACTACAGAAACATACTGTATTTTCTGCAGTCATGGGAGAGTTTGATTTGCTTAGATATGGGATAAACAAGAATGACCTCAGAAGGAAAAAAATCACAGGAAACAAGTCACTATCTGGAGAGCATGAAAAATACAGGAAACAAGGTTCTAGGCCTATATTAATTTGCCAATATTTTTGGTTGTGAAATGTAATATCAGAAAGTATTCAGACCCTACAATTTGGTGAGATACTGTTGCCACTCCAGGGCAGTACTAATAGCCTAGTTCAGATAAAGTGAGAGCTCTCTGTCTCAGGTAGACTTTGGGAAAATTCCTTTAACCCCATTACACTGACATTATTAGCTTGGGGGACTAGGTGGCAGTGGGCTAAAACATCAGTGTCCCATTTTACAGACACATAATTACAGTCAAAAGTATGAATGGCTCCAAAACTTTATGTGATGAGAATTTAGTGTCACCTATTACAGTTAGTAAGTGTTCTCAGATTTAGCTGAATACATGAGCCCAATGTCTTTTTTATCCCTAAGACTGTCTTTTTCATATTTGTGCAAACCTTTTTGCAGAAACTGTTTTCCTGAATGATTGTTTTACAAACTGCAGCCATTGGTGGAGAGGGGTAGTTGCTGATGGCCAAAGAAAGATGGCTGAGGAAAAAATTATATTGGAGAGCAGGACAGTGCCAGATAGTATTTGAATTAAATATGAAATACAGGTATTCACATTTATGTCAAGAAATGATTCTTAAATTTTGTAGAACTACCTCTGAAGACATGAACAAGAATTTAACGAAACTTCTGGAAAAAATGGGGCTCTGCTACGGTGTGGGGATATTCAGCACTAAGACCAATCCACAGCAGAAAACAGTGATGTTACCACCAGGTTTCCACAGTGGTTTCCTATGAACTGTTGTTTAATGGAATTATAAATAGTTTAAATATTGCAGCTGTGACTCAGTTATTTTCAATACCGGGGAATACCTTATTAGGATTTGCTCCCACCAAACCTTCCTTGCTTACCATGACAGTCAGGCTACCATGGCTAAATATAGATTATAGAAGAAAGTTGCTAACACTTTCAACTTCAAGCACACACTTAGACAAATACTATAAATAGGCTGATGTTTTGTAAACTAGTACTTGCCAGAGGCACAGATTACATGCTTTCCTGTGTGAATTTTTTCCCTGTGTTGCCTTTATGAGACAATTAGCTAGACTTAGATATCTGCGCTCTCTTTTTATTACAATGAATTTCAAGTCCAACAGCAGCAAGAGACTGACAAAACTTGTGAGCAGCAAGCTTTCAGGCAAGCTGCCCAACCTAGTTTTGCCAATACACTGATCTGCACTACCCTTGCTATGTCTGCCCTGATTTTGCCAGGGTACAACTAATTCTAGTCCTTGTGCTGGTTTAGTCCTGGTGTAATCACAGCCTTGGTGGACCTGACAAACTTTGTGTTTTGGTGTGGATTTGGAGAACATTCAGAAATTAGTCCATATGAGTGTGCTATCATGGGTGCTAGTAACAGACTGAAATACCTGCCTGTAAGGTTTCTAAGATTGGAGATCTGAGCCTGCAATGTTGCATAGGACAGATCAAACTGGGGTTCAGTTCCAACCATTTCACCAAACCCCATGTTTTTGCTTAAAGCTGTGCCCTTTAAAAGTACAATTTTGCATTCAGTGCAAAAAGAAAAACATCAGCAGCACTCTTGCATTAAAAGCAAATTAATCTATCAGTATGCGGCACACTTAGGCCGGAACTGTTTTCACTCTAGTGATATTTGCTTTAAGCTACAGCCAGACATACAAAGGTAATTAACTCTATCACTGAAACTAGTATATTTGTATAGATGGTCTTCTGCCAATCTTCTCACTGATTGTACTGTTTCTCTTCTTTTATATGTTACTTCTACTAAAACCATTACACTGCCAATAACAGAATGAGCAGAAATGGAGCAATAGAATAAGGAAAGAAAAAGCCCAAAGATCTTGCATTGTATCATCCCTGTAAGTATCAAAAGTGGGGCCATTTTCCTGAGTCAGGGTCAGAATTCACAAATCCTCTCTGATATGATATTATTGCTATGAAACTTATATGAAAATGTCCATAGCAAAGAATGGTGTTGTTACCAAGAACTAGGGTTTGAGATTGAAATTTCCTGCTGATGAGATCATCAGTGCTATCAGGTCTCTGAGCTGATGCTGCCACATCATTGTCCTTCATCTTTACTTGCAGTCAGATCCTGGAACTGCTGTAGTTATGTCTGGCTAAACTTTCATCAATGTTTGTTGCAGTAAATTTACCCCCTTTGTCTCCCAAGTGGGAACGAGGCTTGGGAAATAGGGTCCGGTTCTTTGACTGCATGCATGAAAATTTGCCTCATCTATCTTGGAAATTTTGTCTCTTTTCCAGGCTTTTTATCTGCAACTGAAAGTGTTAGACCTTCACACCTCTTGAAAATAAGATCTTGTATAGCTCTTTTTTTCTTTATCTGTTCATTTTATCGAAGAGAATATTTACATCATAACTCCACTTGAGCTCAGTATGTCCATAATGACCTGTTTCCTAGAGGAATTAAGAGGAAAGAAGATTTTCATTTTTGGTTTTTTTTTGTTATTATTTCTTTTGTATCTCCTCTATTTTGTTTGAATGCAGTAGGTTCTATCTACAACCATGATTTCATTGTCTAAGTCTGGTACAATATGCTTGCACAGAATTTTACAGTACTCAGTAATGCTATGGCAGAAATGTGAATTGTGCCTTACCAGTGACTCTAAAAACATTCTTGAAAAGAACAGCAAGAAAAGAAAGACAAATCAAATGTCTGTCTGCTGGGAAGGAGACGGTCTCAGTTCCATCATGCAGGGTATTTAAAATGACCTTCCCAAGGTCAGCCAGGAAAGCAGTTTCATTTGTAGGGAATTAAAGTAGAACTAACCGTGTCTTTGCTTGGAAGACTGCCTATCAAAAAAGGAGCTCTTTGCTTCTTTACCTCAAATATGTCATATCCTTACATGAAGAAGATAGAGAGGATGTTTCATACCATTTAGGAAGTAGAAGCAGGCAGTCTGAATTAGTAGATTTAGTTTCAAGTAAGGTTTTGACAGCCCATGTGTAGCCTAAGCACTGCAGCTCAAGGGGTGAATTTTGAGCTGGATGAATCAATCTGTATCTCACTAACAACAAAATGTGTGGCTCTATTCCCTTGTAACGTGCTTGCCCCTTTTGCTACCTTTTGTCTGCTCCTGAGATTTTTTTTCTCACCCAGCAGAACAAGCTGTGATTATGACAGCTGCTGATCCAGTGTTCTCTGCTTCATCACCTGCCTCCTCCTACACCAGCAGCACAACAAGACAGCTTCCCCACACCTCTGGTCTGTGTTTGACAGGTGGAAACCAAAACGTTCATAACACTATGCTGCAAGCCAGAACTTTGTGTCTGGTGTAACTCCCTCCTCACAGGAGTCCTGCTAAAGGGTCTGTTTCTCAGGCACCAACTCTGCCTCAGAAACCTTCCCCAGCCTAGGATGCACACATGTGTGCACCACTGATGACCCCCTTACATGGGATGCATGTCTCCTCTCCCATCTGAAACTCTGACACATGCAGCCTCAGGTATGGGCAAGTCAGAGGAGCTGAAACATCTGCCCAAGGCAGAGCTTCGTTTTCATTCTCATTCCTGCAGGCAGTGGGATGCACAGCACTGCCAGCCATTAGGATATATCTACCTGTAAACAATTGGGGAAAATAATTTCTAAAAAGTAAGGATTTAAATTGCATTAGTCAAAATGGACTAAAGCTTGTACAGACCTCCTTCAGCATTACCATAATTTGGGTCCATGTTTTCCCACACAAAGAAATCCTTTATTCTTCCCTTTATCTGAAAACAGTTTACAAAATTTATCATAGATGCCTGATAAAATCAGCTTACAAAATTTATCACAGCTGCCTGATAAAAACAGAAATATGGGCAAATTAAGCAGATTTTTTAAATGATGGTTTAGTATTTGAATGTGCTCCTTTCATTTGGCTATTTCACCTTATTATTCATGGCATTTTAAAGATTACATAGTATGATACAGGGTCAGCTTTCCTCTATAATAACAATTCTGTAGCAGATTTGTTACTCATGCATGTGCCTTCTCTCTCCTGGCTAACTCTCATTTTCAAATCATCATCTAATTTCTATGCCTTTTAGCATGGAACCTTTTCAGTTACCAAGGTTGTTGGTAGATTGCAGTCTTGCCATTAAGCTTAATACCAACCTCTGGTACGGGTGGTAGTCCATCAAGATTAAAAACACCACGGGAAGAAAATGCATCCAGACAGACAGCAAATATCCCTTCAGCCTCTAGGCAGAGTGCTTAAAAGCCCCAGTGTTCCTCTTCCTCTGTCACAATTTCATGCACAGTAATAACCTCTGGCAAGGTTTTTGCATTCTGACTGGATTGTATGTTGAAAACAATACAGTTTCACTTCAAATTGTTCTGTGTGTTATTTTTAAAATCAGTTTTATTGAAACTGTCTGTGTGGTGGCATTCAAGTCTGGCATATGACAGTGTGATTAGTTCTGCCAATGCATTGATCTGCAGCACAATTCCTATTTTTATCCCTACTGTTTGAAGTATAGACAGTCATGACCACATTTCCATTAAAGACTACGAGCTGAACCATTTTAATCTGTGACTAATAAAATAATCGTAACATTTTCATTAAATCCTCAGCCAGTGTGAGCACTATCATCAGTGCTGCCAGAGTAGTGTTTTTCTGTTTCTTGAGCGATGCATCTGCCATTGTCAATGATCTGCACTGATTAGACAGCCAACTTTTTCCTTCACTCCCAAGTAATGTGTACGCAGTGTCCCAGTTTTGTCTGACCTATGTGTCAATTTATTATTCAACTGGCAGAGAACAATTAATAGAAAGCCAGTGGAATAAGCAATATATCCAAGAAATAGGAACCAATAACCCCTTGACATGGATAGGGTCTGAGGAGAGAGACCTGTGTTCTCTTAGTTCAAGGGGCAGAGATCCATACTGCAGATACAAAAGTTTTATCATTGCTATTTCCTTTGTAGAGGGCAAAAAATACAAGTGTTTTTGTAAACTTGTGAGGAAGAAACCTTGCCAGAATGAAAATATTATTCATGCAGATCTAATTCTTGCATACTCCAGGAATAAAAAGTTCAATTACCTGATTATATATTTACCTATATACTTATTGCAGGTCTGCTTTGTCCTTCTGTGGAAAAGGTGAGTGATGTTCTGTGGGAAAGCATGGCTCACTAGTGAAGGAGGCGTCTTCTTGCAAAAGCACTCCTTGCCAATTTGCTACAAGAAGCATAAGCTAGGCAGGAATGGATGTGTGGAAGTTCAGCTGGTGAGGAAGGGACATGCCTGCAGCTCTCAAGAGTGAGAGTGCTCCTCTGCTGCATTGTTCCAATGGGGACATGGGAGAGGTTTGGAGACTCAGGTGAGCTCAAACATCTTTTTAATACACGGGAAAAGAAAAATCAGGTAAACAAGGTAATAGCAAAGGGTAAAGAAACACCAAGCAGAAGATGATGGAGAATAAGAGGCAGAATTAAAACTGAATAGTAGACAGGAAAAAGCTAGTGGGTAATTGGAAAGCTTTTAGTGCAGTCAGACATCCCATGGCCCAGAGCTGGCGTGAGGTCTGGGCAGAGCAGCCAATGTCTGCCTGGGCATACCCTGACATGGCAAAGATCATTCATGATCTTTGGAAAAGGAAGGAAATGCCAGACCTAAGGTACACGAGTAACCTTAATTTTGCTCTTGTTGTATATGTTTTATGATGGCAACACAGTCAAATACTGCTTTTTTCCTTTTTCCTGAGGCCTAAGCCTTTCTCAGCGGCCAGGCTGAGTGCTGCATTCAGCCATCCCACACACTTAATGATCGACAATTAAGTATTCCATTTTTACCTTGTTGTTTGTTGAACAGTGCTATATATTCAGCCTCACAAACCAAAGGATGCCTAGCCAAGCTCCCGTGTGACGGGCACCACTCTGCAATAAACTGGAGCACAAGTCCTGTGATGAGTGGCTGAGGGAGCTGGGGTTGTTTAGCTTGGAGAAAAGGCTTGGGATGACCATATCACTCTAAAGCTGCCTGAAAGGAGGGTGTAGCCAAGGGAGGGTCAGCCTCTTCTCCCAGGCAACCAGCAACAGGACAAGAGGCCAGTCTTAAGCTGCACCAAGGGACGTTCAGGTTGGACGTTAGGAGGAATTTCTTCACAGAAAGAGTAGTTTGGAAGGAGCTGCCCAGGGCGCTGGTGGGACCCCGGAGGTATTTAAGAAATGACTGGATGTGGCACTCAGTGTCTGGTTGACCATGATGATGTTCAGTCATAAGCTGGACTCCATGAACTCAGGGGTCTTTTCAACCGAACTAACTCTGTGATTCTGTGAGAAGCTCTTGTAAATAACGCTTGGTTTGGCCTTAGAAGAGCAGGGACGGGATAACCATCATTCCCGTCACTGGGCTGGCGGCGCCCGGAGCCCGACTGACAAAGTGCTGCCAGGGACAGGTGAGCCTCGGTTTCTGGAAGCACCGAGGGTAACCAGCCCGTCGGTTCCGACCGTCGGCTCCCGGACAATCCAAGCGGCGGCCGGGCACGGAGGGCGCGCGCCGGGATCGCCCCGGCACCGGCCGTTCCCATGGCGGGAAAGGGCGGGGCGGGTGCGGAACCGCCCCCTTGTCCCGGGCTGAACCGCGCGGCCGCGGCGGGACCTGCGCGGCTCCACTTCGCCCGCCCTCGGCATCATCGCTCCGCGCCAGTACCGGGGCGGGGCGGGCCCCGTTGCCGGGTTACCGCTGTCATCCGCCCG
>VXBB01016792.1:524315-662022 GCA_013399915.1 Illadopsis cleaveri | reverse complement strand
AAGTGGGTTTGGGCAAAGTTTTTTTTGTTTTTATTTTTTTTTTTGGTTTTTTTTTTTTTTTTTTTTTTTTTTTTTTTTTGCCAGGAAGCTTTTGACACTGTTTCTTTCTCCACATACCTAAATAGTAGTCCCTATTTGATCTTTCAGCAAGAATGAGTTTGAAATGATCAATGTGTTTGGGGCACACTGTTTGGGGATTGCTTTTCTCTTAACTTGCTATTTGCCTGCAAGAGTTGAGGGGGAGGGAGACGATGATCAGACCTGCTCTGCTTCCCCCACCTGGCCCGTGTTTAAACTTGTCTGTGTAGCCAAGATGGGGCACGTATGACCCTTATGACAAGCCTCCGGTGGAAGGGGGCAGTTGTATCCCTCTGCTTTCATGGCGTGCTAGTTGTGTTATCTGTGGCAGCAGGTGGATTCTGACTGTGCTGTTGGTGGTCTGGGTAACAGCTAGACTTGGTCGCTGTTTGACTCTCAGCTTGCTGGAGTTTGTGCTGCCCTGCACTTGCTCCACTCTACCAACTGTGTGATACACCGCCCTGAACAGCCATGTGATGTTCATGAAACATGTCAAGTGTAGCATGCAGGCTTTGGTAGCCCCTTAGTAACATGGTAGTAATGCTAACTATGTTTTGACATTGTGTCTTCAGGGGAGTGGTTATATGTGTGAAAGAGGTCCTACTAATAAGATCTTAGGTGGGCTCTAATACGCAGGTGTCTGAAGTTTACATTTTACAGTATTATAATACAGAAGTGTTTCTGTTAATAACCCTGATTATCTCCGTAATGGCTGCTTCGTTAAGTTGTCCAGATGTTTATCCTAAATTTGAACGTTTTACATACCTGAGTGCACTACAACTAGGGCAGTTCTTAGACATGGCTTGTTGTAGCAAAACAACTTTGACATGCACAGTTACATTTAGTTTGTTTCCAGGACATCCTGTATTTTCATCTCATCTTCAAGGTCAGGCTGAATGGAGCTTTGAAAAATGTGGTATAGGGGAAGGTGTCCCTGCCCAAGGCAAAAGGGTTGGAGTTACATGACCTTGAAGGTCCCCTCCAACCCAAACCATTCTCTGATTCTATGATTTTAGGTTGTGTATTGTATTCCCAGCTTTATAGCTTATTGCCATGATGTAGCTATTGTTATTTGTGCTTTGAACACTGTTAGGCTTGACTATTTTGAAATCAAGTAATTCCTGATATATTACAGAAAAGAAGTGGGCTGATAGTGAAATAACTGAGGGTCAAGCTTCAGCTCTGCCATTACTGACATTTGGCCTGGTGGGAGCAGTAGATAACGCTCAGTGTGACTCAGGAGCACAGGCAGGAGTTTTGTTTGAGGAGTAGAGGTGGGTGGTGTCCCCTGTCATGGGGTGGGTGTGTGGCTGTCTAGTGAGGGGAGCTGCATGCTGTGGTTGCTGCCTGCCTATGTAGGAGGTACATACAGTCATCCTGCTCAGCTTGTGGTTGTTTACACAGGCTGTGGGAACCTTTCAAAAGGGTGCTGGGAATGACTGGAAAAACAAAAGCTTGTTTAGTGGCACAAAAGAAATGTTAACGTGTTGGTCCTTCTCATTCCTATTGTTTGTTTACACTGCAGTGTGGTGGGAACAAAATTGATTGCGTAGGTTAGGCAGGACCTAGCAAAGATTGAAAAGGAGAAACTTCTCATTAAACATTTTACCCTTCCTTCATAAAATAATTTCAAATGTCACAAAGGTTGAAATGCTATATTCACTTGTCCTTTATGGGGTTGTCATTTCATATTGTATTTGACTTGATTAGTTGCTACTGAGGGGAATGGCTCCCAACAGTTTCTCCTACCCATATCTCTTCCTGCACTAGCTATTGGTTTAATCTAAGTTTTTATCAAGATTATTCAAATTAATTGTGCTATTGGTTTTCTATCATTTTAGTTCCCTGAATTTAAGTGAGAAGGGAACTAAAAAGTACATTGAGTTGTCTCAGTGTGACACGGAACATGCGTTAGAGCTGGCGTGGGGGACACATAGCTGGCAGTGAATCCTTTGGGCACTGACTGGCCATTAGGTCAGCTTAACTGTGCCCTGAAACCCTGTGGTTGTGATTTGGTGATCTGCTGTGGAGTATGTGCTATAACCTAACAGGCGAATCTTGTTCCCCTGTCCCTTCTTTGCTTTCGTAGTTGTGCTGTCCACTTCTGAAATCCAGCTACTTGTGAATCAACATGAGTGCTACTCTTGCCTGACTTCTTAGCCTTTTCTGTAAGGAGAGAGTTCTATTCACCCTTTTAACAGCAAGACAAATTTAGGTAATCTGAAAGTGTTTACAATCTTTTTACTGAACTGCAGAAGTATTGTCGTATGTATCATGCTGTAAACTGTATGCATGAAATAAACCACCTTCAGCTACTACTGCCAATTCAACCTTTAAAATAGAGCATGTGCATGATGTTCAAAGGTTCTTCCCTTGAGTTCTCTTCATATCAACATCATAAGCATGCCAATCTGGACAAACTAATCCTTTTATACAGTAGAGCTACATTTAACACAGTGATCAAAGCTGCAATGTGCAGAAATATTAGTATTCAAATCTGTAAAACACAAGGGAAACAAATTGTTCTGTGAGCAGCAGAGCTAACTGAACCTAGTTTCCTGTGGATCTGTATCCTCTGTCTGCTGCTGTATCCCATCACTACAGTAACAGTCCTGATTATTGTCCTGTTATCTCCTGTGACCTCCCTTATCACAATATGTCAGATCCTGCAGCCTGACTATTACACCACTTGCCATATAACCTACCTGCTAGCTGGGGTAGAGGCAACATATGCTGTGGTGGTTGCAGAGCAGTGTGGAGCTATGCTTAGTGGCTGCTGCCAAAGGGAGGGGGAAATTGCATTCAAGAATTCTACTGATTGTAGAGCTGAGAGTGTAACTTTTGTTCTATTCTCTCTGCTTATCAGTTGCCATCTCCAGAAAAGCAGTAGGATTTCATTATAAGGTGTGTCTATCTTTTTTGCAGAATCACTTTTCACAAAGGTGTATTGTGGCACTGAAAAGTTTAATGTATAAAGCTTCAAGTAGTTCTGTTCTTCTTTACATTATTTGTTATGCTTTAACCCCAGTTTAGTTGAATATATTCTTTTTGTTATAAAAATCCAGTTAAACTCAAAGTTCTTAGTGGTTTTTTTCTATACCTTTTCCTTTATATTCTTCTGCATCTCTCAGTTACAATTAACATATCCAAACTTTCTGATGATTTTTGATTTCCCCTTTAAGATGCCTGTTACTAAATTTCACCTTTATTAACTTTAACTACATTTCAAACCATTTTTTATGCTTGCCTAGGAGTGCTGTATATTTACAAAGTGCCTATAAAACGCTGTATTGAGTTTGTAAAGTGTCAATTATAATATTCTCCAAAATATTTAATACACATCCTCATTTTTTCTTTTACTGAGTATTATTCTTGTATGGGCTATCGCGAGTCAACGTGTTTCTTTCTGAATTTGTTGTTAAGATCCAGAAAGTTGGTGAGTAAAACATTGCCCTGGACATACAATGCCTTGTTGATTATTTTCTTCATCATGTGTTTCCATTCTAGCTTGAGGTTAGACTACATGAAATTCTTAAGGTTCCTTCTCTTATCCTAACCGTAATAGCTTTTATCTGAATGAGTTTTGCCACTTTTTGCTTTCTGGACCATTAGGGACTATATGTTGCAGTTCTAGTGCAGAATTGTGGCCCTCTGCTGTTAACCCTTTTCCGTAAATTAACAGACCACGTACTGCTTTTTGTTTTTGATGCTTTACTGCTGGCATCTAAACACAAATGTTTTCCCCTAACACCAATATTAATTTTACTTATTGGCCTCTTGAGAGTTTGAGGGAGGTCTTTTGAAAGTCTTTCTTTCAGCAATTTCTCCCTAGTTCACTGTTACTATAAAATTCTACTAGCCTAAAAAAAGCATGGTTTCCTTTCCAGAAACCATGCTGTGTAAATTCTCTGATACCAACCTGCATATGTTTTGCAATCGTATTCTCCAAACAATTGTTTCAGCTAGCTTGCTATGCATGAATGGCTTATTTGTTTGTAACACATTAAATCATATTTACTGGCTCTTTCAAATGTTGGTAAGTACTGTGTTTTCTCACATTCTAATGCTAGGTATTTTTAGTAGGAGGTGATTGTAATTTTTATTATTTATAAATATTTTTTTCTCTTGTTCCTGTGAAATCACTCAGTTCTGATTTCTGCTAATAAAATGAGAAAATGCAAAAGTACCACATTTTCTCCGACTGAGGTGTTGGTGGTTTAGGTTTGTTAGCTCTGTTCTACTCCTCCAAATTGTGTAGTGGAGTGGTGGCAGCTGAGAAACTTGTGTGCTCAAGTAGTCTTTCTTACACTTTGAATGCACTCTTTACACTAAGAGATCTTGAATTTGGATGGCAGAAACACTGTGAGATGTGCAGTGGAAAGGGAACAAACAGGCTATAGAAGTCTCCCTAATTAGTGAACAGGCTGATGCCTGTGCCTTTTTTTTTTTCCCCAGAAGGAAATCAACCTGCAAATAAACCCGAAGTGAGTCATTTAGCTTTTCTCTGGAGAAAAATGGCAGCTGGAACTGTTCAGTAGTAGAACCATTCTGTTGCCCAGTAAGGGCTTGCACAGGCACAATGTCCATGAGGCAAAGCCATGAAACTGATTGTTCTCCACTAAAACAGCCACTGCAATGTTATTGCAGTGGAGATACAATTTTGTAACTAATATTTTGAATGAAAGGTCAAGCTCCTTAAAACATTTGAGTGTAATATCTTTTATCAAGATGGCAGTTTTGGGAGAGGTGTCCAAAAATTAAAATACTTCTATATTTTAATTGAAATGTTCTGTTTTAAATTGTGTTTAATAAATAGTTTTAAATGCATTCTAGAAGAATTGGCCCACTGGATCACACTAGCACTTGTTCTCTCTAGCCTAGCCTGTGTCTGATAGCCATAAAAGAGAAAATCTTGTCCAGGAACCCAGAAGTTCCCTAGTTCTTCACATGACCCATCTCAAAAAATGGATGCATGGGGAACATTGAGAACAAGATAAATTTTAGATGCTTTTCATTTTATGCTTGTTCTCCAGCTACTTTCAGTTATGGAGTCTCTGAGCCAGAAGTTGTTTCTGTTTCTTCAGAAATTCTTGAATGATTTATCTTCTGAGAACTTGTACAATTTCTTCTTGAACCCTTGTAAAATTTTTCATCTCCGTTGCATCCTTTTGCAACAAATCCCACAGATCTGCTGGCTGTTGCCTGAAGAGTCACTCATGTTTTGAAGGTGGCTTCTCCTCGCTTCCATAGCTGCTGCCTCGTGCTTGTGTTGCAGGGGGCAATGAATAACTACTATTCTTTGCCTTTCATGTCACTTGCCTCTGGCATAGTCCCTTGAAATGAGGATTTCTGTTCCTAAAAACACCATTTTTTCAGGTCCCAGTTCCTTCTATATTTAAGCTCTTTTTTCTGTGAGCGCTCACCTCTGTAAGACGACAGATGCTCCTTCACTTGATTTTTCTTGTAGAAATGTAGAGGTGCTGTTTGGGTACCAGTGCTTACTGGTGTTTCATCAGTGAAGTCAGCCATATGAATGGCACTGCATCTGAAGTTTAGGCTATACTGGAGGCATGTTTGCTGAAGAATGGCTTGACCCTGTGAAAATGATGGGTACTCAAGCAAGGATGAGGAATTCTCATTTGTGTCTCCAGGAAATGGCAATTCCTGTATAGTTGTTTATGTGGTCATCTTTTAATGTGGTTAGAACATCAGCTTAACAAGTCTGAAGTTTCACTCTATAGACATTATAGATCATGAAAAAATAAAGAAACACTAGGATCTATCTGAAATGATAAATAGCAAGTTTCCCATGTTAGCATTACAACTGTTGCAACCAGGCAGATCAAACAAAAATTCAACTCTTGTAATTGAAATTTTCTTTTTGGTCTGTGATGTTAAGAGCACATTGTGAACTTCAATTTTATTATCATCCCTTATGAGTACTTTTATGAAGAAAAGTAAATTTAATCCTTATTGGTTTTCTGTATGCCTCTAAAGCATTTATTTAGCTGGGTGATTTGTAGATCTATACAAATAGATTGTGTTTAGGAATAAGAATCTAGAAGAGCAGATTATAGAGTCTATTTCTTAAACACTCCTATAAATGTGTACATTTAAAGAATGTATTATGTATAGAAATATATAGAAGGGTTCTGCAAGCTATATCTTGAGGTGTTCAGGTGTTAAAGGCATGTAACTTAGAGTGTTTGTTTAAAGTACTAGTTATTTAAGTTATCTAAATTATTTATATAATAGTCATAGGCTTTTAAATTTTTTAAGAGTTTTTTTTAGTGTTAAATTGATTGCTATCATGGAGGAAAATACCTAAAGCATTTTAACTTGGTTAATTTTCAGTTGCCACTAGTGATAGGCTATCATATTAGCTCTTCTGGAATACAGGTGAAGATAAGATAAATGAAGTCTAGGTTTGATCCTGCAGTCTCTGGAGTATACACCATTGGTCATTAGAATACCTGTAGAAAGCTATGCTCTTGCATAATGTTTGCTGCATCAGTAGCTACAAATGTAAATTTGTCAAACTTCTTAGTCATGTGCTTTTGTTGCCTCAGAAAAGAACTAATTGTCAGTTTTCCATTGATAAAAAATCTTTAGTCTAAGCTTCTGTTTATTTACTTGTAAGAGCAAGAAGTTAATCTCTGAAGAGTGGGACTTTTCAAGTATGCTTAAGTCATTTAGGAACATAAATTCCACTGCCTTTGTACTGTGAGAGGAGTAGAATTGAACTGAAGGAGAGGATTAATTTTGGAAGTTAAGCAAACTGAAAAGTGAAGTTGATCACAAATATCAGGCAGTGTATTGTGTTCTTGATTGATTCTTGTATGGATCTTCTCAGCCTAAATGAATATTAGACTATAGAATTGTTGGAAAACCTGATCAGGTATGGGCAGGGAGAATTAGCGAAGTGTGACTTCAGGACTTAAATAGGAAGATATTATGTCCAAAGTATTTTTAATTGCTGTTTGGAAGTCATGTGTATCTTCTCTCAAAGAGAATATAAGAAAAGCGTTGTCTAACTCTTTAGGATCAGTGTCTTTGCAATAGTTATTGTCCTGGTGTTTTCTTTGCTAGCACATGTCAGTGGTGCAATAGTAGGCAAAAGGCTTCAAAGTCCAAAAAAGCTTTAAGTGAAAACCTTAGAAGATGGTCGAAACTTTACAATTAAATGATCTGTCTCTTTTTGCTCTGAATTTTAATGATCATTTGTTTGCCTCTTGACTACTCACTGATTAACTATTTGTTTGGCAGGAACTAGGAAGTCTGCAAAACTTGTTGTATGACTTGTTTCTGCTATCAGTTGTTTTTCTGTGCCTTATCAGGCTGCTTGACAACTGTTTAATTGAAAAGTTTCACATGCTATTGAAGTGTTATTGTTAGAATAAGCACTTAATTCCAGAAGGAGGATATAATCTCATGGCTTGATAGTGAGAGTCACAGTGTAGAGGGAGGGATGCTATCTGCGTCCTAGATAGCAGACTTGTTTATTTTATAAATAAAGATTATTTTTTGCTGAATAACAAAGGATAGAACTTTGGCTGATTGTACGTATCATATCTCTGAGTAGGGACAAATATTTTACTGTCATTCTGTTACAAGAACTTTCACTGAGAATTCAAATGCTATATCCAGTGTAACAAACGGGAATCTTGTTCTGGAGAAGTTGCAGTAATAAGGATGAAACTTTCATTTTCTGCTTGGGTTGTTGTGTGTATAAAAGAATGCAGTAGTTGCAGTGTGCTTGATGAAAAGACGCAGATGAGAAATGGCAACAGAAGAATGACTTCAGATTGCTTCTAGAAAAGGGGTGTTTCACTGTTAAATATGAGTAAGAGCACATATACTTTCCCCCCTCACATACTGTTTTGCCTTATTTTCTGTGTTAACACCTTATGCAGCTTCAATACTTGTATATTGCTGCTAGTAAAATTGCCTTTTACAGGTTTTAAACACAGAAATTTAGAGGAAATACCTGCCTGGCCTTTTTAGTCTAGCTGATGGTAGATTAATCTAGCTAGATGGAAAAGGACACTTTTTTCCCTTCCTTTTTGGTGGCCAGTCTCTAATCACATAATAATGGGGCTACTTGTTAATGGAGCAAACCTAGAAATTGTAAGGGAGGAGACTTCATTTTAATGCTTTCAAGGACTGCTGGCATTGTGCAGCCAAAGTCTAGGCAAAAACACTGATGTTGTTTGGAGAAAGTTTGTGCCAATTGTTATGTTAGCGCTGGTTATTGAGAATAGTTAAAAACCCCCTCCAGGCAGCAACACTGAGTGCTGGGAACTCAGGTTCAGACTTTGTTTCAGTTTAATTGAAAGCAATGGACACAAGTGCTAACAGCATTTTTGATCTTTGCCTGCTACAGCTTTTCTCATTTTTGTTTGCCAAATCCAAATGAATCTTTGGGTCCAATCTGAGTGTGCCCATTGAATGATTTTGTTCTTGTGTATAGTTGTGGTGGTCTCTAATACTGGTTGTCAGTGTTGCATAGGAAGCTTTGCATAATGCATTAATACGAAGCATTTGAGCCCTTGTCAGGGGGCACCTCTTCACCAAAAGCCCTAAACGTTTCTGATGATGAATAGGGAGGAAAGTTTGCGTCCCACTTGCGGTGTTTTGAAAAGTCAACACAAAGGTATTTTACTATCAGTTTAAGGAAGTGGAGAAGTTAACAGATTTTAGAACTTCTGAGTTGGTCATTTTTAAAGAAAGCATAGTTAAATGCATTCTATGAGGTTTCTGATGTTTCATAGACTAACAAAAGGTTGCTTTATTAGTAGGTTTAATGAACAAATCGCTTTATTGGCTTAGACATACTGGTTGCTTTGTCGGTCTAAACAGCTATGGGTTCTTGTTTCAATTCACCATTGTGCTGGAGTAGAGAAGTGATAGCCATTGACCTTCTGTTAAAGCACAATAAAAAGTTTTTTGTGAAGAAGGAAAGTGTGCAGGGAAAAGAGCAATGCAGTGCTGTGTCCTGAGTTCAGCAACGTAAAAATCAAGAGACCATGTACCTCTGTTGCTTTTCTTTCTAGGTGGCTCAGTGTAGTGAACCACCTGAAGCATGAAAAGGCAGGACTGACTTTCTGAAGGCTGTTTTTCATGGAACCTGTGTGTAAAGAAAGAAGGTATTTATGTCATAACTGTAAGGAAACATATTAAGCAGATATTCATTCACTTTTGAATGGAAAGTGTGTTAGTCTTCAAAAAAATTCTGTTTTTACTGTTGATTGTCTGACTTGTTTGTTGTTTTATTAAGTGATTAACACACATGACTTAACCATAGCCTGTGGCTGAATTGTGACCTTATTTTATTTCTTGAATTACTTCCTAAGAATTTATTTAAATGAGCAAATAGCTTTTTTTTTTCTCCTGACTGTATGCTTAAGACACTGAAGAAATTTGTTAGATGCTGTAGACTTTTGTTAATGATAATAATCAGCTCTCAAAGTTGATGTCTGTGATATAGGTTGCTATATCAGGTGGGATGACATTGCAGTCATTTTTGTAGTTATCAGCTTGCTTTAAAGACTTTTCATATTGCTTGTTAAAGATGAGCATCTTTCTGTAACTAGAATAATAGTGTTGCAGTAGAAGTGGGGGATTCAGATAGATTTGCCAAATGTATTTACGTTATATAACACATGAAGTTGTAATCATGATTAAAAGCTTTAGGGACTTTCTCTCTAATGAAAGCACTGTATGAAACCAATTTATCATTCTCTGTAAATGCTTTTTTATTAGGAATGGGGCAGTACAGTGCAGCATGGATGTTCTGTAGCTGGCTGGTTTCTTTTGCAGATTTGGTCTTGTTTGGTGGGAGCAGCTGCTGGAATATACTTTGCATTTTAGTTACACTCTTGAGTTTTGTTGTAGGTACTGTGTTGTATGCTTGGTGGTTATGGTTGCTGGCTCTAGTTTACAGTGGTAACTCTATTTGTAATACAAATAAAGTCTCTGAATTACTTTCATTTTCTCATGGAGCAGTTGTACCCTAATATGCTCCTAATTCCTCAGGAAAAACACATTTTCCCTGCATCAATTTGGGGAAAACTATGACAAGCAGTGAAACTGCCCATGCGTAAATTTATCTAGATCTCATTTTTGAGACAGTTGTTGCTATAAACTTGTTTCTGAGATTTGGAATGAGATTGGGTGAGTTTGTATAAGAACATGTTGAGGAGAAGCAGCCGTATTGAGTATGTGTTCAGACTGTGCATTGCTGATCCTGGTCAGAGGGGACCTGGGTTGCCATCATGCTCTGGTTAACAGCTATAGCTCAACAGTGCTATTTACAGGAAATACCTTTGGACGTTCTTTAGTTTTCTTCTGAATCCTGTAGCATCAACATGTCATTAATGTAAAATTTGCTTGGAGGAAACTTAGAGCAGAAAAAAAACCCCTTTTTTTCCTTTTCCCTTCCTATGAGGAGTTGGGTAGGATATTTGATTGGCACTGTACACAGTTTCCTCTTGCCTGTCTGTTCTGGTTACTGCCTTCCCTGCTTTTCCTCTTTCTCTTTGGTCTTTCGGTATGTGCTCGAAGTTTGTTTTGCTCCCTAGTGCAGTCTTGGTGCTATCTCCCTATGTCCTTTTGGCTGCAGTTTTTTTCCTCTATCCCTTTGCTTGTCCAGTTCTGCCGTCCCACCCTTGTTTTACATTTTAATGTTGTTGAAGTTGTTTTGTACCGCTTCAAAATATTTTTTTTTCCTTTGTGAGCATAAAAATTAGTTGAGCCAGCTCTGAGTTTGAAAGGAGCTGCCCCTTCCAGAGGTCGTGTTAGCACCCCCTTCTGACAGCTACTCAAATACGTTCCTCAGCAATTCTGTACTTGAGGATGGGTCTGTATCTCAGTTTCCCAATGTGCAAATTTTAAAGGTGATTTATGTCTTCAGTATTGTTTAGAATCAGTTAAGGTATCCAAGGATTTTGACAGTACAGCAGTTACTATAAAAGTTCTGTAAGAATAGTCAGCATGGCAGCGGTTGACTAAATACAATTTATATTTGTAAATTCTTTTTGTCCAAAGTATCCTTATGAGTGATAGGATTGAAGAGGTTGTGGAGCTTCAGATGATGTTTTAACCCTTCATACTACTCTGTGGAAACTTGTGTTTTAACAGCTTCATTGGTTTTGAAGCTGTGTTGATGTTTTATGACTGCACACCCATCTGTAACTGGAGTATGTGATTGCAATTGATGCCAGTTGTATGTGTAAAAGAAAACTGGCAGTTCTGGTGCAGTTTTCATTGGAAAGATAGCTTAAGTAAAGGTAAAGTAATAAATTGAAGAGTTTTAGCTGTCTGGAACTGTGCTGCGGTTAGCTTTTTCATTATACGTTTCTTCATCAATATTAGCTTCCTAAGCATCCATCTCAATATTGACTGGCAGCTGACAAACTGCATATATTGAAGAAAGAAGATAGGACAAATACTTGTTTGTTTTAAAACCAGCTGTGAACCATCTGTGACATACAATTAAATGCGTACCGTGTAGCCCTTAGATATCTCTGCATCTGCAGTAAGGAGACTGCATTTGGTATTCATCGTTCAAAGCATATACCTCAGAACACTATTCCTCAAGAGAAATAGTAAAATTTTTGACTATCAAGCAGGAATTGGCTGTAATGCAGCAAGAAAAATCCCTGTAGTGGCTTAGCATTGTGGCTTGGAATCTATATAGAAAATGACTGAACCTAACCAGCTATAGTGGGAAATGGTATGTGGAAGAAATTCCAACCCTTTTCCCTAGCTTCCTAGTAATCCCCTACCATGAGCAGAGTCAACCTTTTTTTAGGTGAATTTGCATCAAATAGTACCAGGCCTTGCAGAGCAACAAATGCAAAGCTTCCCAATGAATCTTCACCTTCCTATGGTAAATATTTGTTCTCCTCCCCACTAAAATCAACAAAATCTGTGGGTCTTTACATATTCACGTACCAGAATGAAATATATTTAATACAGGTCACCAAATGTTGTTATGGGAGTAACAGGAGGGAAAGCAAGTAACTGTTAAGCACCTGTTAAGCAAGTAACTGTTAAGTGAACACACATCTAGAAATGAGAAAAGACCTAACCACTCTATATTTTCAGGCAAGCAAGGTCAAGAGAAAATGTGTAGTTGGAGTCTTACCAAGGTGGGCCTAAAAGAACATTGAGAAGATAAATCTGTGTTTTTAAGTATGGGTTTATGTAGACTGTCCTGGCCACAAAAAAGGGGTTTTGCGAAATTGCATTAATTTTCCCACTCCTTTAAATCTTCAGTATATCACATGTAAATAGTTGTCACCTATTCTGCCCTTCTTAAATGATAAATGCTTTTTAACTTTGGCAATTTTCCTAGAAAAATCTCCATTTCACAAGTTTTCAGTTTCCTCATATTAATTAACATAGCCCAGATGAAATCAGAACTCATATTCTCAACTTGAAGTTGTTCTAAAGGCTGTTCTGTCCTTTCGAAATGTGGAGGTTTTCTGTGCCTAGTCTGTTCAGCTGTATCAGTTTGAGTAATAGAAGAAGCTTTATAGGTGAGAGCGTTTAACACTTTACTGGACCAAAATTGTTGTCTTAGAAAACTCAATTTCATTTAATTTGAGCAAAACATTAACCTGGCCTTTCAATGTTCAGTTTCTGCAGTTTAGGTTCTAGTTCAGCCTTGAGTGAGACTGGCTCATTTGGTTTTCATAGGGCTTCTGCCTTGCTAATCAGAAGTTATTTTTAACTCACATAGCTTCCTTTTTCATCAGTCTTTTTGAGGTGGAAATGCAGACAGAGCAGTGGTGATGTGATAGTTGGAAGAACTGGGGTTTCTGTTCCTAGCTTCTGCCACTGACTTTGTATGAAATTCTCTTATTCAAGAGCATACTATTCCATTTTATGCATCATACGCTATAAAATGGGAGTAGACATCTGTCAAATGTTTTGAGGTCATTGGGTAAAAACTGTTCTCAGTGTTTATTTCAGGGGATCACAGTTTGTGATGCCAGTATAATAGTACAGTTTTATTTCTTTGTGAAAAAGAAGCAGCATCAGTAGTTCACCATTCTGCATTGAAAGACAGCCTGTAATTTATGTAATAATCTTAAATTAGTATGTTCTTCAACATACATGTAACTATTAATTGTTTAATGGGAACAGTGACTTAAAATGAATTACTAGTAGATTTATGGGACATTAGATGCTTTAAGGAAATTAGTAGCTATATATTAATAAAGTGTTTGTGGGACTATTTTAGCAGGTGCTAAATTTCTGTGCTATTGATGTTCAAAATGTACTTAATGGAATGTAACTATTGTTCTCACGTAGTGATTGAAATATCCAAGACAGACCCATACGTTTCAAGTCAGATGTTACTCTGCTGAATGGTACACATCTTATGTTTTCTCACTCTCATGGAAACAGCTTACTGCTATAGTTGCTGCATTAATCCATAATCCAATAAAGGGGATTTATTTGAGGGGTTGAAGGCAGAGAGAAGAAAAAAAATGTCTCTATAGTGCCCTATGGGCAACAGTTAAGCTAAAAATAAGATGGGGCTCTTGAGTGGCTCTATGTTTTCCTTTCTCAGTGTTTGAAACATACACATTAAAGTTTCATGGTATTCTGTAGAAACTTTACCAAAATGCTTGATTTTCTGAGAGGAGATTTAGAACTTTCCTCTTCTGTTTTGAATATGGGACGTGCCTTATCTGTCAGATGGCCTATCCATGCTTTAAAATGTTGCTCAATTCCTGTGTCTGAAATGAATTTCACAGAGCAGCCAAGAAGACTTTTTAATTTTTTAATGCTTGAAAATTTCTCATGCTAGAATTATCATTTTAGGAACTAGTGCTTTACTCCAATTTCCAGTGTACAGTTTAGATAAGAATAATGGTATTGGGATCTTACAAGATATAAAAGCCTGGAAATCATTTGGTGCTCAGATACACATATCTTCCTATGGGTCAAAATAATTGGAAGGAAGTTTTGAACAGGATTAAGAGTGTGTGTATGATTTAGAGGGCTACATTTTGGTTTTGGCACCTGCCGTCATGTGATACAGCCAAAGCCTGTGCTGTCTACAAAACTCTCGAGCCTATGGGCAGCAAAGAGAAGCCTGCAGACATCACCAGAGTGTAACCCACAAAATGTTGGCTGCCTGGGGCTGGAAATGTGCAAAAACTGTGCCCTCGTCTCCAGCTCCTCATTCCTCTTAGCTGGCGGAGGACTAGTTCTAAAAATAGTACATGTTACAGATGCTCTTGTTACCACTGCATGAGGGAACGGGATCCTTCTGCTTTGTGTGGGTAGAATTACAGTCCCTGAACATGAGCAGAGGCAGAGCTGCAGGAACCTGGTCTTGGTGGACACGGGTGTCTGGAGCACCTGAACCTGCTTCTGGTGCTCGTCAGCTGGTTTATGTATTGTTTCTTTGGAGTTTGCAGCTCTTTGAAAACTGTCATGCTAATTTAAACAGCAGGCAGCTGGAGGGTCTAGCATGCAGTATGCCATTAGACAGAATTGGCTTTTTTCCCTTTATTTCAATTTTGGGAATTGGTATAAAGCAGGTCCAGATTTTTGGAAGGAAATATTAATCAGATTGTAAAAACAGAATTCTTCCAGCAAAGACAGTCCTTTTTTTTGAACAAGATTGGTCAATTTAAAGTTAGTTTCATTTTTTACCCTTTTTATGCTTTGCTATTGAAATGGTGCTTACTGGGGGAAGAGTACTGTATCCCATTTAAGTTTTAATTCTTTTCTGTTTGTTCATTCTGCTGCTATTTCATAAAGTCAGGCAGAATGTTTTGTTAGCAAACAAATGGGAAGTACAAAGCAAGCAGCCCTTCCTTTTCTAACAAATGCTTCCATTATTCTTTCTTAGTAGTTAGAATGTTATGTCATGGGCCAAACTTGAGTTGATAACTAAGCTAGAAATGATAATGAAGTCTTGGCTGTGGGAAATGGATAAAGTTACTGATAAAATTCTTATTTTAAAAGGTGCCTGGTGTCTTCTTCAGAGTTGCCTTCTTTTAGTTTAGACCTACCAGCTTTGCTAACACTTAGAGTAATGCTTTTTTTTCTTTTCTTCTTCTTTTAGTTATTTTTGGTGAGATTGGAGTTTAGTTTTATACTGATAATATCTTAACTTAAACTATTGTTAATTGTTGGCTTGGACTATTAAAAATTGAATTTTAACCAGTTAAGGTAGGATGATACATGTAATAAATACAATATTTATTTTCCTGTTTAAATACTAATATCATGAGAATACAAAGATGGCCAGAGAACTGAAATATCTTAGAGAATGGCTTAACAATACTGCATACGAATCTGGATGCAGACACAGATTTATCTGTTAATCTGAATATCTCCATTTACTAGAGTATGATAGAAAATGTATGTATGCAAGTTACCAAGAACCTGAGACATGTTTTCACTGAGAGTAGTTTCAAGATTATCTCAAGAGCTGCCTATCTGTCCTGTACCTTCTGACAATTCATTCTTGAAATAATGAAGGCTTGGATCAGCTGAGTTTACTTATGTGAGAAATTATATGTGTGTGTGTATATATATAGTCATATGTTTGTATGAATGGACCAACTGCTTCCAAGGAGTCCACTGGATTCTGGGTGTACAATAGAATGACAGGTATGCTGCTGTAGACCAGAGTGCTTATTCTATTTGTGTGTCTCACAATTTTTTCATCTCACACGTCTGTATGAATATAGAAAAAATGATGTATGCCTTTGGTAGAAACTCTTATCCAAGACTGTGCTGAGCAATTTCCTGATGTTTGTCTACTTCAGTGATGTTATAGTTGCTAGAAAGCAAAAGTCATTCTGGAAAAATTTATTCTGGCTGCTGGTACAAGGCAAATAAACAGACTGTCTTAATTTTCCATACCTGGTCCTAAAATTAGATTGTTCAAAGAATTTGAAAGACCTTGGGGACTGTTAGGAGTTGCTTTGACACACCGCTCTTTAATCTTATGCAAACTAAACCAAGCAGAAGACAAAATTGCAAACCCTCCTTAGTATCAGGGACTGATTCCTATGTTCTTCAGCTGTTTCAGTAGAACACTTGGCACCTTACTTCTTTTGGCATTGCGGATTCCCATTGCTGTAAATTTAGCAGCCTCTCTACATATCTCTACATCTCTGTTGCTCTGTGAATTTTCTTTGTAAATCCTGGTCTGAAAAGAGGTATGGAGAGTACTGCCTTAGAACAATAACAGAGGATAAGTTTGTCTAACTTCATGCTAATTTAATAGCTTGTAAGCTATTAAAGGACTGATGTGCAAGGTCAGTAATAAACATTTCCCTATGCAGTAGTTTTTCTTTAGTCTGAGAGACAATGTTGATTACCCCTACCAGGAGAGGTGAGCTTGTGTCTCTGAAAGCATAATTGAAAAAATGCCCTGCAGTGTGTATTTACTCTCTCTCCCAATTGCAAAACAGAATTATTGTGTGAGTAGCTTGATTCATTGTGTTGGAAGCATTCGGGATTATCATGAATCACTCCTGGGAACTGTTGCATCCTGAAAGGTTGTGTATTCCAATATTTATAAAAAACTGAAAGAAAAATGAAAATCCTTTACAAACAAGATATCATTGGGTGTAGTTTCAAACAGATTCTGGGAGAATGAGCCCTTGATGGGACAAAAAGATCAATATTAAATACTTCATTAATGGCATAGTAATGTTTTGTATTTCTTGATGTGAGGTTGTATAAAATTTCTTGTTCCTTCTCCCTCAGATTAAAGAGGCACTTCAGGGGTGCTGTTGAAGCTTTCTTAAAGAAAACTGGGAGAACACATGAATTTATGTGTAGGCTGTTTTGTTGCTTAGTGTTTCCACTAAAGCCATCCTAATTGCATCCACATTGTAAGCCTACACAGGTGTTCATAGATCTGTTAAATCATCTCCATCTTTCAAACAGGACAAGCTTAATTCATTGCCTTACCACTTTATGATTGTCTGCATAGACAGATGAAAATGCACAAATAACTTTTAATCTTTCATAGTGACCATAGATTAAATTTTTGTACCTTTGTAAACCTGAAATTTTTCTCACTGTAGCTTTGTATTTATGCTATGGCACTCATTTGGTTCCTTCATGTTACTGCTAAATTGCTGAAATAATTTCCTCCTTGTCCAGCAGTTGCTGACTTTTGTTCAGTTTTGTTTAGTAGAACTGAACTTACATAACCATGAAGAATAAATTCAGATTGCATTGAAAATGTCCTCTAAGTTTTGATTTGAAAGTTTAAAGGCTGCACAGATAGAACTGTGGACCCAATTAGAATTTAGAATTTCTGTTGCTGTATATAAAATCAGAAAAGAGCATATCAAGATTCCTACTCCATTCTCTGTTACCAGCTCTGATAATTACCATCTGCTTTGATCCAAAATTTCACTCATCACACAGGAGCTATACACCAGTCTCATTTCCTCCTTCACTATGGAAAGGGAGAGGCAGTACCAATAACTCAAAGATTTAGGTCTGAATCTAAGGTTGTCTTGACAGACAACCTAAAGCAGTTTGTTCACTTCCTCTTTGGACGTGTAAGTGTACTGTTGAGAGAATAATTTTGGCATACCATGAAGATTTTGCATTGTATATGGATAGATCAGATAGACAGAAGATCTCAGAGATATGCAACTGAGATTCTGTGCCTGTGGTAGTGTGGTAAGGATACTCTTGTGTTTTGTCCACAAAGTATTGCACTCAGAAATGCAGGTGTTGGTCAGAGTTCATAGCAAGATTTTTAGCTTCCTTGACTCCTGATAGGCAAACTTCTTATTGCCAAATTTTCTATGTCAACTGTGATGTTGTTAATAGAGGAGTACACTAGAGGGGCTCCACTTCATCTGTGTTCTGATTTACCATCCTTAAGCTTTGCAGTAGTTACCTAGTATATATTGCTTTTGGATATGGAAAATAAAGCACACTTTAAATGTTGCATGGTGATGCTTTCTTCTGTCATAGGCCCATAGTGAATTAAGTGGATAAGAAGCAAAGTTGTGAACTGATGAGGGAAAAACCCTTTATCTTTTGTAAATATTTAGGAAATCTGTGTTCTGAAGGGACTCACTCTGTTTTGCCTTTTCAACTTGGAATAGCAATATTTATATTTACAGAGAATTGTGATTAAAATACAGTTAAAATGAGTTTATTTTCTGTTTCAGGAAGCCACAATGGCTATGAAGTCTGCAGCATTTCCTCCTTTATCTCCGCTAGAGAGCACTACCAGCTGTTCTGTGAAGGCCTCTCCTGTATTTAGTGAAATGCTGATTGGGATGTGACTGTCTGTCCTGGATAAAATGTCACTAGAAATTATATTAACTTCCTGTTGTCTTATCACGTGTGCTTATTAAGAGAAATTAGGGGCAGAAGCGACTTTGGACTTCTTCAAGACAAAAATCTAGACCAGCATCTCTCAGACTCATAGAATCACTAAGCTTGGAAAAGACATACTAGATTGAGTCCAACCATTAATCCAGCACTGCCTTATTCACCAATAAAACATGTCCCCTAGTGCCACATCCATGCACCTTTTGAACATTTCCACAGATGGCAATTCCACCACTTCCCTGGGTAGCCTATTCCAATGCCTGACCACCTTTTTAGGGAACAAATTAATAATAATCCTAATATCCGATCTGAATCTCTCCTGTTGCAGCTTGAGGCCAATTTGTCTTGTCCTATTGCTTGTTACTTTGCAGAAGAGATTGATCCTGACTTTGCTACAACCTCCTTTCAGGTACTTGTAGGAAACAATGAGTTTGCTACTGAGCCTCCTTTTTTCCTGGTTAAAGAACTCCAGCTCCCTCAGCTGCTTCTCAGAGGATTTGTGTTCCAGGCTCTTCCCTGGCTCCGTTGTCCTCTGGACATGCTCCAGCACCTCAGTGTCCTTCCTGTAGTGAAGGGGCCCAGAACTGGACACAGGATTCAGGGTGAGGCCTCACCAATGCCGAGTACAGGGGGACAGTCACTGCCCTGCTCCTGCTGGCCACACTATTGCTGATCCAGGCCAGGGTGCCATTGGCCTTCTTGGCCACCTGGGCACAGCTGGCTCGTGTTCAGCTGCTGTTGACCAGCACCCCCAGGTCCTTTTCTGTCAGCCAGCTTTTCAGCCACTCTCACCCCAGCCTATAGTGCTGCTTGGGACTGTTGTGACCCAGAAGAACGTTTTGATCTCTTTTTAAGCTGCCAGTGAAGGAAAGTCCATGTTTTTCATAGCCAGTTTCTTCTGTCACTTTGTAATCTACAGACTTGCCTTACCTTTTTGCCCCCTTCTTCTCAGTGTCACCTTTCTTTAAACTCTGTTCCATTTTTAGCTCTCTATTTGCTGTAGACAGAACAAATAATGATTGGTTTTTTTCCTCCATACACACATGCTTTGTTTTTAAAAGAGTGATGTTTTCCTTTCCTCACTCTTGTCATGGAAGCCAGAGTGGCTCTGTAGCATTGCCAGTGGTGATGGATTTGAGCATCCAGTGGTGAAACATCTCCATCTGAAGTCATTGCCAGTGGCAATTAATGGCTCTGCTGGATGATACCATGCTCTGAGGGTAACTTGCATCTTGCCAAAGAGGGACCATGATGCCAGGAGGGTCATGCATGGCTGAGGCCTGTCCTTATCCATCCTGTAGGGATTGGGAGCACTCCTGCTACCAAGGCAGAGGAGGTGAAAGCAGCAGGGAGCAGGTGTCTGTGTCCTCAGGGTGTGTGGTGAAAGGAGTCTTGCTGAACCTTGCCAGTTTTCCTATGCTGTGCTAAATGCTGTCACACACACACACAAAAAAAAAAAAAAAAAAAAAAAAAGGAAGGAAAGCACTGCTTGTAGCTAAAGTCCATTTTTTCCAGTCTTTTGTTGTAAGCTGCCATTCCAAGGATCTGGCCGTTGTTGTTCCCTATATTCACAGATAATGTGGTGAATACTGAAGTGTTTCTGTTGGCTGATTTGTGAAGGTGTGGTCAAAGGGAGAAACATCAATAGGATTTTAAATTTTTTTTTGGTTTGCAATACTTCATCTATTGTTGAAAGCAGCATTATGGGGAAACTGATTTTCACGCTTGTGGATTCAGGGAAACTGGTACCTTTTTTGTACTTGGATTACTTGTTTCTCTACACTTGTTCAGACAGCGTAGCTTCAGACAAAACTGTGGACTAACCTAGAGAAGATCACAAATGATGGACTATTTTAATGTGCAGAAGTCTGACCTCTGTTTTGTGGAACACAGAATTACTTCTCTGTGCTTGTTCAGTCGGTTTGGTGTATTGCAGCAGGCAGCCTCTGGCTTGCAGAACCTGGCTTGCAGGAATGGTAACTCTTGGCAGGTTCTCAGTCCTGAGTGGAGGGCAAGGATTTAAAATCGTGTGTGGCTACAGCTCCTCCCAGTGGCGGGTCCTTCTCTGCTTATGCTTGCTGGTGCAGCAGTCCTGAGAAACACCACCCCACAGCATTTTTGCAGAAGTGGAAAGGGGTCTTTTTGTATCTGACTGGTAGGATCTATAATAAGGAATGGGCTGAATATTTATAGCAGCCTGCTGGACAGAAAAACTGCCAGAAACATAGGTGTGGCCCCCCATGCGGCATCGCTTCATGCTGTCTCAACAGAGGTTTTAGAAACGGTGTGTTTCCAGAAAGGACAGAACTGCTGCTGTTGTTTTACACATGAAATCACCTTCATTTTTCCTGCAGAAAACATGAGATTCATATTCTATGCACATAGTTAAACTCTAATCATCTGGCATCATGATTGCTGCTGTGTCCTTTTATCAGGCCTTTACAAATGCAGTTTTGCTCTTGCTGTATCAATCTCAGACTATTGCTGCATGCTGAATTTTATTCTTGTACAACAAGCCATTTTACAAGTATTTCCAGGAGGCAGTGGAGGAGATAGCATGACTGTTGGCACAAACTGTGTTTGGCTCTATGCCAGTCCGTATGGAAATATTTTCTGTGGTGTTTTTGTATATATAAAACCTCTGTGTTCACACAATGTGAATATATAACACTTTATTGTTAAAAACTGGACAGGGTTTTTGAAAATTAGTTACTCACTAGACTCCTTTCCATTTCTAATTGCACAGGCATTTACATTTATTGAATTCTGTTTCAGTTCTGGATACATCTCTTACATCTTTAATTGGGAAGCTTTTATATACATCAACAGACTTGCACTGCAAAGTGCAGACTTTCCACCAGGACTTTCCACCAGGTCCTCAGAGGGTTTCTAGACTTGATTGTCCAAAATCCTGAGCAACTTGATCTGAATTTAGTGTTGAACTGTCATTTAAATAGAAGGTTAGATTAAAGACCTCCTGAGAATATCTTAAGTCTAAACTAATCTTTTTTCTTTTTTCAGAGGAGATTGAAAACCTGGCTCTCTAGTCAGTAGTAGAGGCCAGAGCTTCAGTGCTGAAGGACTGATGCAATGGAGAATCAAAGAGCAGCAAATCAGCTCCTGTTGACTCCTATCAGTGTAACCGAGCACCAAACAAATATATCAGAAATACCCTGTGTTTCTCTTTCTCTCTACTTTGGGTGGAATGCTGGAGTGTGCTTCGCTTCACTTGCAGAGCTGCAGAAGGAAAAGCCTTCTGGCTCTGAGTGTGTACCTAGTGGCCTCATCTCTGCGTGGATGCCTGTCTTCACTTCCATTGCATCCAAAAAATACTGCTTATACTTTTAATGAATTCTTATTTTTTTTTCTCTCTTTTGGCAATTCACTGTAAGTCCTTAAAATACTGAGTACAGTTCATTTGGTAAGATTTAAAAAAGGTCTGTCAGTCTTCTTTTGTAAAAGCGAGTGGTGACTTTTATAAGACAGTTGAGACTGAAATTTTTGCTAATTAGATGGTGTTGGCTATAGTCATTGGAAAACTCAATTTTGATTATTAGGAGATGGAACAGAAGAACACTAGGGAGACAGAGTAGACTGTCTACAAAAAATTGCTAAGGATTTCTGCAACCCTTTTCTTTTTACAGGCAAAAATCGAACATCTTTGTGTATGGTGGTATATGTATGTTAATATATATATAGCTCTCCAGTGTGATACAGTTGACACACCACCGCCATCACCCCTGCCCCCCAGTTCTCCTTTCAGTTTCATGGAGTCATAAGGCGATTTTTTTTCATGGTGCCATAAGACGATTTAGATTAGAAGGGACTTTGGAGGTCATCTAGTCCAGACCCCTACTCAAAGCAGGACCAGCTTAGATAAAGTTGCTCAGCGTTGCTATCCAGGATAAGTTTTTAATGTCTCCAAAGACAAGTATTCCATAGCTTCTCTAGAAAGCCTGCTTCAATATTTGGCTCTGATGTAAGACTTTTTTCCATAGTCAGAATTTCTGTTCTTGAAACTTGCATTTGTAGCCTTCATCCTATCACTGTCTGTCTCCAAGAAGAATCTGCCAGAGAGGCTCTCTGCAGGGTAGATTGTCAGTTATGCAGAGTAAAAATATCTTTGTTACTTTTCTATGACAGTAAAAGGCCCATAACACATGAAGGTACCTGAAAATATTTCTAGTCTATTCATTTTAGGACATGAAAATTAATACGTTGGACTTAGAAGCTTATAAATTTGAGCACTGGTACAGTATAAACAGCTCTGTCTGGTATAAATTAGTGTAGGAAGATGCTTGTCTTCACAGGAGTTGTAGCTTTCAGAAGGAAACTTATTTGGAATTTTTGATATCTGGAGAGAAGTTTGTCTTCTGTGAAGCCAAGGGTGGAGTAAGGTATTATTATGGGTAAATACTCTTTGTTGTCTCCACTGTTAAAACTAGCCTTTCATATTTTAGAATCTATGCAAGTTCTTATTTGGTCTGTGCTACCTAATATGAAGCAGGTTGAACTCCAAAACTTTGAATTTTGGTCCCACAGGAGATCTAAGCTGTGGAAGGGAGCACAGACTCCTCCCATCCTTTTCTTCAACTGCCAGCCAGCAGTGACTAGACTCTTAGCTGCCTTCCTTGAAGACACTGGAATCATTAGCCCTTGGAAGTTAATGAATGAGCTTTTTAAAGGGAGCTGCTCTTGATGGGTTTGGCCAAGGGTCACACTCGCTTTGGGAATACCATTCCCTTCTTGCAGCCTCCATGCTTTCATCTGTCCATCCAGACTGATCCTTGTTTTGGACCTTTTGTGTGCTGATGTTATTTGGTTTGTGAATTGTGTTCATTGTTAACTTTGTCAGCTATAATACTTGGCAGTAAAAGGAAGGTAACTTAAAACAATGCTTTAATTATTTCCAAAAGAGTTTTCATAAAAATCAGTTTTTGAGGATGTGACACGTTTAATCTAAAACGTGCAAAGGTGAAGTTGCCCAGCAAGTTGCCAGTTGTCTCTGGTTTAACTTGACAAGTAGCTTTCTTCTATAAACTTTATAACTTAATACCCTAATTTTTTCTTCACTCAATATTCTCAGTGAAAAAAGTAATGTTTTCTGGTTTTGTTTTTTTAAATAGAATCTTCTGGGACAGTCGATTTTTTTGTTGATGATTAAGTAGTTGTAGTAAGTGCTGATTAATCAGTGTTGTGGTTCAGGTGGGGTTTTTTTGCATCTTCTTTAGAACTCCATTTAAAAAATATTTTTATCTTTTTGTGTAATGTTTTCTATTGTTCAAATCTTGAGCTAGATGCATTTTGAATAAATAAATGAAACTGTACTTTCACTAAACTGTTACACACAGAAAGATCTGAGTGTTTTTTAGCAAATTAATTAGATACCAATTGCAAATTGAATTTAGAATTCTGTTCTTTAACTCAACACTTCAAACAACACAAATTAGTAACTTCATGTACTTTTTTCCTTTTTTCTTTGGGAATGCACAAGTACATTTCCAGGGGGGTTCTTCATGCATATTACTCCACTTTGTTCCAGAGCTGAACATCATGCAAAATATTCTTCAACTGTCAAAGTCCTTTTGCACGAGAACACTGCAGCTAGTGATTTAAAATGATAGCTAGCCCTTTGTTTTTAATGCTTGTGAAGAAAATGCTGCTGCTTCTAGTCTTTTTCCTTAAATGGCCTTTGGGAGGGTGACTTGCTTCCAGTGAGATAAAACTGAAGAGCATCTGTCATTGCCCTGACACAAAATAAACAACCTGGCTGTTTTGATGGTTGCCACTGCTGTCTGCAGGGGTGGCAAAAGGAGAACTTTTTCAGGATAGTTCAAGGACTAAGCTCATCCTGAGACTGCCTGCTGGAATGGTTTTAGTGGAGTGAGAGCGCTAATGATACAAGAGAACACCTCTATTGTGGACCAAGCTGCTTATGAAGCAGGTCTTTAACTGCTGCAACTTACAGCCAGGCATTTTCAAGGTAAACAAGCACCATTTTAGTTTGGGTCAGAAAGCCACTTTTATAATTCAGTTTCAGTTGCACAAAATACATGAATATTTAATAACATACTTGCAGTTGTCTCTTTAACTGAAGTTGTGAAGTATATGCTGATTTGCCTGCTACTGGAGTATGATGAAATATTTAGCTTAGTATAAACTTCAATGGAAAATTATTCTTATGGGAAAAATTTAAGAGAACTGCTTCTTTAAATTTATGTGAACTTTTGAACCTTAGGATATGCTAAAATAAAAACTTCCAATTAAAAACTGTCAGGAGGATGGCTTGACATAGTTACGGGCATTGTTTGTACCTAGAGGTGATGTTTTCTGCTCTTCAGTGCTGCAATATTTTGGCTAATGGGTTCAATATGTGACTGATTTACATTGCACACAAATTGCGAACTTTGCATTAAAAATTTGAGTGGAAAAGCTAGTGGCTAGGAATATAAACTCAGTGGGAAGCCGAGGAAATACACCTTTCAGATTCCGTGGAAAGTGCCTAAAAAATTTCAGCTTATCTGACATGCTCCGAAGGTTCTGCTACTTAGCTAGGGAGGCTAATATTCAGTGTCTTTCATCACAGAATCCTGAAATGGTTTGTGTTGGAAGGGACTTTAAATTTATCAGTTTTGACTCCCCCCACTATGGGCAGGAAGCCTTCCCATAGACCAGGTTGCTCAAAGCCTCATCCAGCCTCACCTTCACCACTTCCAGGGATGGGGCATCTGCAGCTTCTCTGGGCAGCCTGTGCCAGTGCCTCACAACACTTACAGTAAAGTATTTTTCCTAATATCTACTCTTAATGTATTCTTTTTCAGTTTAGAACTAGTCTTCCTTGTCTTATCTCTGCATGCCCTCATAAAAAATCCCTGTCCAGCTTTCTTGTAGGTGCTGGAAGGATGCAATAAGGCCTCCTCAGAGCCCTCATTTTTTCCAGGCTGAACAATTTCAGCTGTCTCAGCCTGTCCTGATAGGAGAGGTGCTTCAGCCCCCTGATCATCTTTTGGGATCTCTACTCACCCTGTTCTAATAGGTCCACAATTCTGTTAAGTTGGAGACCCCAGAGCTGCATGGAGCACTCCAGGTGATTCTCACAGGAGCAGAGATGCAGAATCTTCTCCCTTGCCCTGCAGCCCACACTGCTTCTGATGCAGCCGAGAATACAGTTAGTTTTCTGGGCTGCCAAGTGCACATTGACGAGTCATGTTGAGCTTCTCCTCATCCAACACCCCCAAGTATTTCTTTTCAGGGCTGCTCTCAATCCCTTCTCTGCCCAGCCTGTATTGGTACTTGGGGTTGCCTTCATCCACGTGCAGGACCTTGTGCTTGGTGTTAACTTCATGAGGTTGAGATGGCCCCACCTCTCAAGCTTGTCCAGATCCCTCTGTAGTGGCAATGTGTTGACCACACCAGACAGGGTGAGCTTGCTGAGCGAGCACTCGGTCCCACTGTCCAGGTCACAACAAAGCTGTTAAACAGCGCTGATCCCAATTCCAACCCCTGAAATACACCACTCATCACTGATCTACACTTAGATGTTGAGCCATTGTCCACAACTCTTTGAGTATGACCATCCAGACAATTCCTTACCCACTGAGCAGTCCACCTGTCAAATCAATGTTTCTCTAGTTTTGAGACAAGGATGTTGTGCTTTGCACCTATCCCTGCCCTTCCTTTAATCCTGACCCACATAAGCTCTTGATCAACTCCTCATCCATCCACAGGCTGACCTCCATGCACTCCAGCTGGCCACTAACATAGAGGGCAACACCCCTCCTTGTCTACCCTGTCTGTCCTTCCTAAAGAGCTTGTATCCTTCCATTCCAACATTTCTGTCATAGGAGCCATCCCACCACACCAGCATGGTGCCAATAAGATCAGAGCTAACTCTTTCTTTGCATAGAGGCATTTCAGTTGCGCCCATGATGAAGCCAACTTACTGGATGAAGTGGCTGGAATTGCTTTGTGGTGCCCATCAGATGCTCTCTGACTGGTCTGTGATCCCATTCCAGGCTCTGGGCTTCTTTTGCTCGCACTGACATCAAACTGGTATGAGTGGATAAATTGAAGTTCCTCACCCCCAGCACTGTTGCTTTAAAGCCCTCTTCCCTGGTGTGGTGAGGCTATGACTGAAGATGCACTTGCCCTTCTCTGACTGATAGACCATATCAGCCCCTGGTAGAACCAGGTTTCTCAAAGCAAGTCCCACAGTCCAGGTACTGAGGCCCTGGTGGTGATACCAGTCCTGGAACCATTTTGTTATTTTCCAGATCCAACTGGCCCTTTCAGATCCATTTGACTGGGAGGATTTATTATAAAAACCTACCTGTGCTCCAGAGTTCCTTGCTGTCACTCTCAGGGCTCTAGAATCCTTCATACTCCTCATGTGCTCCCAGTTGTATCACTGGTGTCCATGTGAAACAACATCAGCAGACAATAGTATGTGTGTATTTTGACAAAGTCATTCCTAGCTAATGAAATATAGAAGTTTTATGGTTTTGTGAAACTGAAATACTGAAGATATATCAATTAGAAGGCTCCAAGACACATCAGTTAAAAAGCTTCAAGAAAACACGAGAGAACTTTTCCTGGTGTCTTGATTTCTGTTTCAGTCACTGAGAAATGCAGTGTTTGTGCCCAGATTGTATCTTAGTTTTTCTCATGCCAGTTTGAAAGCTTAGTGCCTGAGAGTTTTGGGATTATTTGAAATTTTTCTGTTGTGGAATGCATGAGACACAGGGTGTGCTAGCCAGCCTGAGGAGTGGATGCAGCAAATCATAACAGCATTGCAGCTGTGATGGGATAGAAGCATGCAGGAGAGGAAAGAAGAGTAATATCCCTCATTAGACCAGCTAACAAAAAAGGAAGGAGTGAAATTTTCTAGTGTATGAATTCTTAGGTGTAAATGGAAAATGGTAAATTGGTTACACTGATTAATTAACTAAAGCATTTAATTTACTTGCTTTAGTTAGGCTATGGCAGACAAAAAAAACCAGCATGAGCAGACTGTGACTTCACCTTGACTGTGTCCTTAAACACACTATTTACAGTGCTACAACAAATGAAATGAGGTTTGGTTTGAATGGTGACTACACGAATGACAATTGACTCATTTTATGTTTTAAAAGGTCTTGGTGTCATTGTCACCTTCTCACCCACTGCCAGCTAACTGAAAGAGGAAAAAAGTGAATCCCCAAACAATGAAAAATAAACCAAGCAATAAAGCATCAACTGGTCTAACAAGATCCAGTGCTATCCTATGAGTTTTATGTTCTTCAATATCACGTTTAAGAAACTGAACTGGGAATGGGTTGCCTGGGATGCATTGTACAACGTATATCCTAGCAGTGTCTTGATCTTGCTTTAGGGAGAAGGTTTTGAAACTTCTAGAACTACTAATTAGTCACATATTCTAAAGATGACTTGTAAATTGGATATTCTGGGACTGATGATTTTCAGAACTGTAGAGAAATAGAATACTTCGGCTTAATTATAAGAATACAAACTGTTAAAAGACTGTTAAATCAGATAGGAATTTTGCAAGATTCTTGTATTTCTGCTTTCAGTTAATAATTTTAAGTTATTAAATCTTTCATGACTTTGTATGACTTGCTTCATCTGCTCTAGCTGCTTACTCCTAAGCAGGAATGCTTATTTGTAAAACCGGGCTCCCAATATGTGGATAGAGGACCTCACTACTTAATTGGTCTTTCGCATCTTGATATTAATTAAATCTTGTTAACATACAAGAAAATAAAGAGCCTTAAAACCAAAGAATCGGTAGTAATTTAGAAGTAAAATCTGACTTTGGTTATATGGAATAAAGTCTGTTTAGGATGTTGTTTTAGGTGGTTGATCATTTTGTATCACTAGGGTCCTTGCTCTCAGTTACGTTCTCTTCTCCTGTGATGGTGGGTCCAATTGCTGCTCTAATGCGATGATAGCTGTGGACAATTAAATGCCTGGAGTGCTTTAAGTAGCACATCAGATCACATCCAGCTCAAGCTTCCTGTGAGCAGGGTTTGGAATGTTTATTCCTGCGACTTCACAGCTTTTGAGTTTTCTTCTCCCTGGCAAGCTGTCTGCAGCATGTCAAACCCTTTAACAACTATTTCTCCAATACTTTGGTCACAGGAAAAGGCGGAAAAGCTACAGCTAGTGCTGGCTGTCTTTTTCTTGTCCTGCCTTCAAGAAGTATTGTATCTTTCCTTTTCCATCCGCTCTTTAATAATGTAATAAGTAAATAACTTAGTCTTTAACTTTCTTACTTTACCCAAGTGCCCTAGCATAGGAAGTATTAGTCTAGTTTTATTGACAAGGAAGTGAGGAACAGAGCAACAAGTTATTTCTTCAGTGTGGTATATGACATCCATGGATTTGGTTGTGCTTGATTTCCTGTGGTAAACCTGCTGTCTCAAACAACAATATCCCCAGCCTCCTCCCCTGGCTGTATTCTACCTTCCATGTCACCATCCCACTTTGTATTGTGTGCTGAAGTCATAGTCATATGCAGCATAGCACTCTGATCTAGATTGACTATCTTATGAAGTGTGGCTTTTTTTTTTTTCCCTGTGTTTTTTATGCAAATCCAAATCTTCTTATTTTTCTCTGTCTAACTAAATGAGCAATTATACCTCTGTATTTCCCTCTGTATGGGAGGGAGAGGAGTTTGGAACAAGGAATCAATGACTGTGTAACCTGGCGTAAGCAACAAAGCTTTTAAGATTGAAACTAGTGTTAGGCTACAGTTTTTAGGCATTTTAAAGTAGGTAGTGATAGTGAAATAAATTCTGCTGATCAGCTTCTGACTTTTGACTTCTAGAAGTTTTGGAGCATCTGTGCAGTGATCTAGATTTCAGAACTGTGCAGAATAAAATTAATTATCTCAATAACATCTAAACTGCATGTGCAATCTACACAGATTCTTGTGCCAGCACAAGGTCAAGGGTGACATGGGGATGGAAGCACTTGAGAGGGGGATGAAGTATGTTTTTGAACCTAGTGTAAGTGGTTCTGCTGCTACTCCCTGTCAGCCTGCAGCAGCCTCAGGTGAGCTTCCCTGCCATGAGCACTGACACTGGGCTGCTCTAGTTCAGTAAGATTCAAGATGAGACTGTAGTGGAAGTTAATGCCCCTTATGCTGGTGTGTGTTTAGCTACTGTCATTAGGGATAGAGCTTTCTTCAGTTTTGTGTTCTGGCGCAGACTTAAGGCTTGTACTCTAAAGCATCTATACTGCAGTTGTTGCTTGTGTTGTCTAGGTTAAGCACATGCATGATAATACCTTGATTTTTCTGTGTAGAAAACAAGTAGCATGGCATACAGAGGTAGGGAGAAGCTAATTGTCTTTTTTTCTTGGGTCCTGCGAATAAATTGATAAATACGTTTGATAGTTTAGGAAAGGTTAACTATTTCCTCAGACCTTTTTTGAATCACTCTCTGCTTTTGGCATAGGTTGAAGTAGTAGAAGATACATTAAGAGATTCTGTATGTAGCAGTCATGAATTTGGAATGTCCTCATAGATTGTTCCTTGCTACTCAACCCCAGTTGAAGAATGGGTATATTATGTATTTTTGTGAAAAAATTCTGCATTGCATCTAAATGTATGCAGATTTGTTTGTTAGGAGGAAGTTGAAGAAAGAGTATGATTTCTGTTTATCTTGAGTTAGATTGTACTTTGTATTTTATCTATTTCACTTTTAGAGGTGAAGTTAATTTAGTTCATTTTGTTAAATGGAGTATCCTCTAAGAAGTGAGTATCCTCTAAGAAGTACAGTTTGCAAAATGCCCGCTTTCTCTGACTGATAGCTTTGGATTACCTGAACTTTCTTTTTAGCTGGAGGACACAGTTCCTCCTCTAGGATTACCAGATTGATAATCTCATATGAAAAAAGTGAACAGGCAAAGTGCTTTTTTCCCTCTTGCATCAACATCTGTTTATTTGTTCTGCTGTTACATGCAGCCCGCTTCTCCTATTGAGAAAGCTGACAAGGTTCATAGGACATCATTGTGTTGTGATGAACTTAAATCAAAAGTAAAAATAATTTTTTAAACTTTCGTAACCTACTGGTATTGAGCTAGCATTTTCCCATGTGACTCACTCATACAGATTGTGTTAACTGTAGCTATGGGTAAAGCCGTGCAGAAAGATCTGGACCATGTCTTCCAAAGGGTTAATGAAAATGCACTTGGCGGTGAATAAGGACTTCAGACAAAGTATTGCAAAAGGCAATATTTATAGTAAATATTTTGCCTTACTGTAAGCCTGCAGGTGGGGCTAGAGTTGAGAAATGGGGAAAAAAAAATCTGTTATTTGATAATGGTTATGTTAATGTTGTTAGCTTTTATTTGAAGTAGCCAGTCTTTTCTGAGTTTTTTATGTCTCAAGCATAAGGTCAATCCAGTAGTTTCATGCAGCCTGAAGAGGATAAATGACTAGAATAACTCCATTGTTGTGGTTCTTGATTAAACTCCATTGTTGTGGTTCTTGATTAAACATGAGATATAATGGAAACAGTGATCTTTGTAAGGCTCTTGTCCTTCTCTCTTGAACTTTGAAATTGACTTGTAAGGTTTCCTATTTGAAATAGTCCTACTGGTTAACCAAAAAATGAAGGTCTGCTGTCTTTCCCACTCCAACATGGATAATTTCCATCTCTCTTGATTTTGGTGTGTTATTTGCTTGTTTTGGCATTTGCAAAAAATGTTGCTGAAAAGCTGAGTTTCATGAAGCTAACCTCTATCTGCAGCTCTATGAAGATGTAGATTATGAATGAGAGTAAGTTGCATTTTTAGAAGAATCTAGTCATTCTGAATATTACTTGAAATTACAGTGAACAAAAAGAATTGCAGGTCTTGCTTGATTGTGTGATTTGACATGATAATTTCTGTATCAAATGGTTTTGCCACAGATCACTTCTTGCAGTTTGCCTGTTCTTCCTAGAAATACATCTTGCTGGATGATGTGGTGTTTTTTCCAGTAACAGGGAAGGAGTGTGGTCACACCTTCCTTGTCACTTAGCATGGCCCACCTGTGAAGAGGCAGTGGAATCAGTCTGCCAATGTTCTGTAAACATGAGGCTTTCATGACGCTTAAGATTATGTCCCTGTTACTTCTCATCCCTCCCCATTTGCCTCAGGGAAACAAGGGGACCTGGGGTCAGATGCAAAGTCTGGGCAATGTTACTTCTGGCAATGCTACATGAAGGATTTGAAAACAACCATTTAAGATTCCTATTTCAGCCTCACCAGGCCAGCAGCATTCTCTTCCAAGGATGTAGCAGGAATTGCCTGGTTGTTATTCTGTGCTGTTTGAGGAAAACTTACCATCCTGGCAGAGGTGACAGTGTGTCTGTATTGAGAAGCTGGTTGTCCTCATCCTTATTTCTGGAAATGGCTGGCTCTGAAATTTGCAGTCAGTTGGCAGGCTACTTGCTTCCTCTTGCTATTTGTTGCAGGCTAAGGTGTTCTAGCAGCATCTCCCTTGCCATAAGATGTCAGTTTTCCTCTACAGTATTGTGGGATTTTTTTTCACTGCCATTGCTTGAAAAGGGGTAGCTCTCATAAGTAAGTCACCTTAAAAAAGAAGTACCAAGCATAAATTGATAGTGTTTCCTTCTTAAATAAGCACCTAGCCTGAAACAAGAGCTCTGAAGGAAAGAAACATTCAGTGCTTGCCCGGAGGACCTCTTGAGGAAAGTATTAACTATTTCAACACTGCATTGTAATCTGAAAGTCAGATAAATGCTTATCCCAAACTCTTTCCCAAAACTGTAAAGGAGGAAAATCACCATCAGTTAAAAACAGGCACATGGGGATATGTTCAACAGCTTTTAATACTTATGATCTAACATTTTCAATATACTGAATATGTACAGGTAGTACATGGTAGTATGAATTTATTCTTTACTTGAAGCATTGCTGAGTTTTTGTATTAAATTTGTTTATAATCTCTAGCTTTTGCTGGTGCTGTGTAGAAAACTGTCTTTTACAGGTAGATTTTATGGAAGCAGTAAAAGAGAAGGGAAAGTAGAGACTACTCAGTGAAGCTGTAAGTCCATTCCGGGAGGAGAGGAACAGCTCCTGTGCAGATGTCCCTGTATTTAGCTGTAAGAGCTCCATACCTAATTGGGTGTGAGGAGTTGCTGCTGCCTGTGTTCATGACTCAAGTGTGGGCTTCCTATCTAATGCCAGGAACCACGTGCCTATCAACAGCACCACTCAAGCTAAGTGATTATAGCTCCCAAGCCAAATTATGAATTCTGTTGTTCTTAAGCCCACTAGAAAAGGCATTCAGAAATCTGCCACTGGATCATCTCCTGCTCTCTCAGGAGACATCTTCACAAGCCCCACACTGATTGCTCTCATTAGACTGTACTCACTGGGGGAGCTAAACCTTTTATTGTCTCAGAGCTGGAAGGTGGTAGAAAGGACTTCCTCATGTTTCAGCAGGTGCTGGGAATTGTTAAAGAGGTGTGAGTTTTTAACTTAGGTAGTCAGACCAGATGAAAAGGTAAATATAATTCCTCTGGAAAGCAAAGTTAGGGAAATTAGGTAGAGAGCCAGGAGCAGGGGCTGGAGGAATCACTCTGTCACAATCAAAGAAATGTTGGTGATGTTGTGGGTTTTGTTTTGGTTTTGGGTTTTGCATTTTTCTCTTGCTTGTTTCCTTGCTTGCCTGCAATAAAAGCAACTGAGCACATGGAGTGGGAAAGACTTTGTTAGAAAACTTGTCATCAACAAAGGGGGTCAGGTGTGAGATGGGGGCCTGATGAGGTGCAGCTGGTGTTTGTCCTGCATAAGCTTGTACAAATTGCAGTTTTGGAACAAAGAGTTGTCTTTTTCAATGCTTTTATTATTTTGGGGTTTTTTTTGGTGATTCCCCTTGTGCAAGAGGGGAAGGAATGAGCCTGAGTTTGATTACCCATTCATGTCTCCCCACCCCAAAAAGAAGGAAGGGGCCTTGAGGAAAGCTGATGAATCTGAAAACCATCACTTCTGTTACATTGTGTCTTGGGTGAAATTGGACATGCCTTCTTATATCTTTCCTATAACTGCTTTGAAATCTGCCTGTAGCAGGGGCAGTGTGCTCATCTATTGTGATGATGTTTTTTAAATTTCTATTTTATTATCTCTGATATGAGAACTCAAATACCCAAAGACCATTTTCAGATCTTTAATCTGCAATCTTGAGAGCTCAGCAGATGATGTAATTGTTAAAGCAATTTGCTGCTTCTCCCAATATATGTTTTGAAAGTTTTTATTAAACTTTGAAACAGGAGCAAACCTTCAATTAGAAGCTATTTTATCTTTTACCTTTATACCTATTGTACTGGTATATGAAAGGATTCTTAGTTCTTTTATATGTACCAATAAGGCAGCTTTTGGATTATGAAGAAAAATATAGCTTAGGTTGAGTTTATAGAGCTACAAGTTCTTCTATTATCTTAATTAGATTTGTAAAACTTCATTCAGATTGCTGTCATCTCCCTTTCAAGAAGCCTACATTCTGATCTTGTGGTAATTTTTTTGCTGTGCACAAATATATTCTGACTGTATTAAAAGCTAGGTATGTATTGAAAACCGCTTTTAAATTTTTTTTTTAAGCAACAATTTGAGCATAACTTTGAGAAGATCCATTCATTTGAAGGGAGCATACAGTCAACTCTTTCCTTGGCCAGATATTGAAAAGGGGGTTGCTGTGCCTGTTGAATTTATTTTCCAAGGCAATGAAACTTTCAGCAGACAGAACAGAGGAGCTGGCCATGTTGTGTGGCAAGCTCCAGGGTCTCTGGTGCTTCCAACCATCTTTTGGAGAGTTGCCTTAATACTCATTCAGCTGTTGTGAAAAGTATCTTCCGTCCTACTAAGCCCATTGAAATTTTAGCTTCTCTTGCATTCTCTTGCTTTTTTCTAAATATGTAACAAATAAACCTGTTGGCTTTTTTCAGTTTGAGCATCTTACTGTGTGTTTGAGCATCTATCAGGTGTGTTGTGTGTTGAGAACTTGGCAGTAGGTTTAGACATTTAAACTTTATAGTGTCTCGTATATAGTATAGTGATTTTATCCTAATTGTTTATTACTAATCACAGGCTACTTTCCACCAGTTCAAAGTTGTATTTCTTTGACTATTTGCTCAATAACTATATTTTATAATTTATGTATTGTTTCTATATGTATATCTATTCTGCACTTTTTTTTTTTTTAGTTACACTTTTCATAGTGTACTGTCTTTTCCACTCTATATCCAAGTAATATTTCATTGGTGCTTAAGAGCATGTCTGGCTGCTTGCCTATTGAGACTTCGCATACAGGAGAGCATGGCCTTAGCTTAGCATAAAATCATGTCTCCTTTGCGTTTTTTTTTTAAAGAGAAACAGTTCGTTTTTCTTCATCTCTCTTGTGATGAAGAATATTGCATGAAAGATTTGTCAGCATGATAAATGTTTCTTTAAAACCATAAACAGTCGTGCTCTGTTTTGAAGTTTGGACTTGACCAAGTTTGTGGAAGTCATGAGAGCTAAGATAATGATGAAAATTGCCGGTATTCTGAAAGATAACCACAATTCTGAGCATGTTGTGTTCATGACTGTCCTGTCAATGAGTATTATGAAGAACATGATACATTTACTACTTTAGCTAGAAACAAGGATGTAAGAAAAAGATTCATAGCAAGCAATTTTAAATTCAGATTAAACATAGGGAATAAAGTTTTATTGAAATTTTTGTTGATCAGGCACAAGAAAAATAAAATGAACAAAACATAGTGGTAACACCAATGTAAAATTTAAGCAAATCTGTCTTCATGTTTTAAGTGGCACTGTAGGATGTTTTTGGTGAGGAGAAAAAAGTTTGTTCTTCCATTAACTATGTCACTATGAGTAAAACTTCAATTCTGCTGTCCATAGATAAAACACTTCCTCCGCCCCCAGTAAAATTACTTTGATATTCTTAAAAACATTAATTTATGTTGCAGATACTTCTATGAAGCCCTGGCTGTCAGTCACTGGCTCTATCTGCATGCACCAGGGGATCAATAGTACATTAAGGAAGCTGACTTGAGGAGGGGAAGAATTCATAAATAATAAATAGCAGGCTGCACTGCTGGTGCTTCATCTCTGCACAGAGTAATACAAATTCTAGTGAAGTACACTTGTACTTCCTAACCCTATTAGACTTGAAACCATTATCCCAAATATTGATGCTTTCCTTTAGTCTGTTTCTTGTTAAGAAGTATGTCCATGTAATCCTTAACTACAAGCTGCCAAAGGAAAAGGCTAGTCTATATATCAGAAATACAGGTACAGTAGGAACACTTGTGTAAGAGCTGATCTGTAGTCTACTGAGAGACCAGAATTTGAAGCAAGGGGATGTGGAGTCTGCTTTCAACATTTTCTTAGCCCTATAAACAATAGATGCTTCTTTAAAGTCATTTTTGTGGTATGCAGGACATGTGAAATGTTGAGCATTGGAGCATGATCCTTGCACTTTAAATCTGTGTATTAATTTTTTTTCATTAGCTCTCTGCTTCCACGTCCTGCATTGTTGGCAAGCATGCATCGGCAATTAGACTTTCTTCAATAATGTGTCTGAGATATCTCTGAAATGTGGCTGGTCAGAGCTATAGCTGCTTTTTTTGGAAGTTGGTTCTTTTCAAGACATTTAAGTAATTTCAGCAGATATTACTTTAAATGTTCTATATAATGTGCTCTTTCGATGAATAGCCATGTAGAATCAGCACGGGAAGAGCAAAGTCCTTGGCAATGCCAGCTCAATTGCATCTGCAGATGAGGATTTAAAATTCTGTGCAGCAGACAGTACCTCCAGCAGGCGAGTAAAAGGTTACTGCATTATTTTGCTTGTTTGCTTCTGTAGTCTTTATCTACAGATAAAGGGAAGGGGTTTTTTTTACCATTCAATTTGTTGTGCATGCTTATATATAGATACTTCTGGAAATCGATTTAATAGGAACATAAATATAAAAAGGGCAGAGCAAGGTGAAGGGAGAGACTCAGTTCAGCTTTAAACCAAGGAAAGAGAGGGAGGAAGAGAGAGACAATAAAAGGGAGGGGAGAGACCAGGAGAGAAATTAAGGTTTCAGTGCATTGTGAAAGGGAGAAGTTTTTTTCAGCTGCTTTCACATCACTTGTATTTTTCTTAACCTTTTGCTAGAAAGGATGCTATTGAACAAGCACTGATAGCTCTATAAATGTAAGTGACAATTATTTCAAGTCAGATTATCCCGTAATCAGGTTAAGCAGTTGTGTTAATGTGAGACCTTCTACTTTCAGGAAATAGTATTGCATACCATACCATCTTAAACCAATTAAAATGAGCTTTTTAAAATATTATTTGCTTTTTTTTCCCCCCTATGAAAAGGCAAAAGTATATAGTTACTGTATCATTATCTCTTGTAAACAAGAAAATGTTTCCAGTAGTAAGTTATTTTGTGTGTTTAATTTGGAGCATATTCAATGTCGTATTTTGAGCAGAGTATACTTCTTTTTAAAGGTTTGGAGACCTGTTTATGTCTCACTGCTCATTTGAATTAGTTCTGCATTTTTTGTTTTTCTCAGAGCAAAGAGCTCTTTGAAGACTGTTAAAGCTGCTTACATGATCTGCCTCTAACTTGCTTTGAGATTTGATTGTGGTACCTTTGGACATTCTACTACAAATCCTTTCATGCTTCTTTCTTCTTGGGTTCAAATTTGTGTTGGCTTTTCCTGATGTTGTTCTCATTCTTGTAGCTTTGTAGCAGTCATTTCAGGATCTGGTAGATCTGGATAGCATTTTTCTCATGCATTCTGGCTTTCCAAGAAGACTTTTTCCCTGTTCAGTCAGTCAGAGAGTGTAGCAGTCATTCCCCTGTGTAATTGGCAGGTCCCTTTCCAGCAGAGGCGTTTCAGCAGGTTGGCAGCACTAAAGGTGTGCAGGCAGGCAGGCAGGCACCTGCTGTGTGCCGTGGCAGGTCCGTGGGCGAGCGCGTGGGGCTGTGCAGGGTGGAGCGCGCGGCTCTGGGCTGGCACAGCCTCCTCTGGCCACGGCCCAGGCTGGATAGGCTGCGCTGCTGGGGAGGGCAAAACAGACTGGAAGTGACAACAGCCAGCGAAGGAGTAGTCAGCAAGCAGTTCTGAGGGATTGCCATCCCTGAATTTGCTCCTCTGTTATACAGCTGTCTGTCTTTTTGAAGCAGCTTACTTTGCGAAGAGGAGTGGAGGGGAAAAACGCACCCGTTTTTTAAATGCAAGGTATTACTTGCTGATGAGACTGGCTGACTTTTTTTTGAGAAACATTCTTCTTTTTTTTCTTTTCTTTTTTTTTTTCCCTTTTCTTCCCTCTCTGTTTAGCAGTCTTAATTTCAGCCAAGGAGCTGCAGAATGAGGCAGCTGGCCAATTTTGAGTGTTTATGGGACAGTACTGGTCCTAATTTCTTTAAGAATAAACTCGTCTGATGAGCAAGTCAATGTGTGGCTGTGGCTGCAGCATTATTTCTTCTTTAATGAAGAGGCTGGGCTGTTCGACCTGCTGCTCCAATCTTCTATCTTGCAGTCATACATCAGAGCAGTTGCAGAGACTATCCATTGAATGTCTCAATCAGCCAAAGAAGGTAATGATATTTTTAATTTTAACTATACCATGGAAAGGATGCTGTATCATTTGGATTTACGTGATAAAAAGGCAAATTTTAGATGTTTTTGACAGTTTTCTTGACCTTGAGTAGCTATCCAATATCATTTTGCCATTATCAGGTTGTGCAGCAATAGAAATGTGCTGCAGTAATTGATTTTGTAATAGGATCAGGTGATTTACTGGATGCACTGACAACCACTTGCTTGCTTGTTCTGAAACGTGGAGCACTCTAATGGATGTTTTGATTGCAGCCTTGAGTTGCTCTGAAACTGCTAGATGCTCAAAGATGTAACATCTCATTTGTCAGCCTATCCCCTTTCCTGATGGCCACTTAGAATACATTAACACATTTGCTTTATGCATTCACTGAGAGTTTGGACCATGCTAAACGTAGTCTCAGTTTGTGCCTAGAGGAGAGTATAGAACAGTTCTTTATGGGTGGCTATTAAATGTTGGGTTTTTTCTGTTAATATGTTGTGCTTTGGAAGTAGAAATCTGGCTCTACTTAGAAAACAAAACAAACTGAACTAAACAAACCCCATTCCATATTAGAGTATGGATTTTACTGTAGAAAAAGCCATTAAGAGCTGTGATCCAGTGAATTAAAGTGGGGACCTCAATTGGATCTACTTCTGAATCAATCTGTTTTAGGCTGATGAAACGTTGTTAAACTTTAAGAGCTTTTAAGATACATAGTACACCATTCCCCTAGAGATTAATTGGAGAATAGTATAAGTATGATGTGTGCTACAGTGATTATTGATAGTTTGTATCTAGTTCTTTTCACTTTCAAAAAGTTATAAGTCTTTATCCATTATTGTGAAAGAATAAGCATGCCCTTTTGAGTTCACTGTTATTTGCCATATCATATAATAATGAAAACTTAAATACAAAAGAACATCAGTATGCAGTGTACAATTGGAGGTTGAGTAACTAGGATCAAGCATGTAACAATTTCTCAACTGATCGTATATACAGTGATTTCAGTGGCCTGAAGTAAATCAAGGTGGCTGGATTAGAAACTGTTGAACCTGATTATAATTAAACCAAACTGGAGAGCTGTTTATTTTATCCACTCATTTATTCACTAATTTATTTTATTTCATCTATTTATTTATAAGGAGAATATACTACTATTCCTGTGCTTGATCCTGTTGTGTATGGCTTGACATTCATATTCTTCTTGGCCATTTGATCTGGGTTTACATTTATGGGTTTTTTGTGTTTGTTTTGGTTTGGTTTTCTTAACATTGTGAAATGAGCATTGCTCCCTTTGCAGAAATAGGTTTCTGTCACCAGCTTACACATGTAGTACCTATCCTTACACACCTAGATTCCTATTTCTCCAGAGTACAAGATGTTTTTTCAGTCTGAAAGAACTGGTCATTGTGTTTTAGTAGCAGAATGGGCCCAAGCTGTTTTTTGAAGCTGAAGTGAAGTAGCGATCAAAGGTGTTGATGGTGTTAGGGGTAGCACTTCAGTGAGCTTGGGTTACAGGATCTACTTAGTGATTTTTGAGTTCAGTGGTTTGACTTTTGAAAAGGTGCATGTGAAGGCAACATTCTCAGAGTGTTTCAGCTATTTCCTTTAAATTGCCTTAACAGGCAGTGGGAAACACAGCTATTAGTTTGAGAGAGAATAATTAAAAATCACTTCCATTTAAAGAAGTTTACTTGATGAGAAGAATAAGCTTAAATTGCTTTTACTTTGCTTTTATTTTTATACATATTTTTCAAGTTAGTTTATACTACATGGAAATTTTGCGACCATAATGTTGCATATCATAGAAGTATTTGCAAGAAAGTTGATGTGGTCTGCTGTGTTTTGAATTCTAAACATGATGATAAATAGCTCTAGTGGATTGAGTTCTGAAGTTCAAGAGAAAAATCATTGTGAGTCAGCGACAAGAGCAGTTGAATTGCTTGTTTCAGGGGAGGTGGCAAATATACTCTTTTTGTAAAATAATGCTTTATGTGCAAACTTGCACATGAAAACATACAACTGTGTGAAACTGTAACTAGGGAGGAGAAAAGGGCTTTTCTGTGGGGAGTGATAAGTTTCTAAAATGGCAGTGAATTAATATGTTCTGCAGGTACTGTTGCAGAAGGAGTAACAGAACAAATTGAATAGTAGTATCAGAAGTTGTATTTAGCAGTTTGAGTTCAACTGGAGGCTCATCAAAATGCCCCTGACATGTGTTGGTGACCCTTGGGTAACACAGTCCAAGGTGTCCCTACCCATGGCCACCCACTGTGTCCCCTGTGTTGTCTCCCAGCTCCCACCCTACAGTCACATCCAGGGTGGATGGGGCAGCTAGTCCTTACATGTAGCAATAGTATTATTTTAGGTCCTGGTATCTCCTGGTGCTTAAATAACAAAAGCCAGCACTTTGCCAGATTTAAAACGAGTGTTTCTGTCTTATTATTCAGCCAGAAGATATTTGTAGTGGTAACAGTACACTAGCCCTGAGCAGGATTTGTTCTCTAAAGAAATTGTCATGAAAATGAGACTTTAAGCATGTGAAACATCAAGGTAAAGATTATAGTAAAATGGTATATTATATCTTAAAGGGTACATTCACTGTTGAAAATTAACTTTGGTAATTAGGTCTCAACATTTGCCAAAATTGGTTTAATTGTGCACGCCATTTAGTGAGATGATTTTGTAGACTTAAAATATTGTATGTTTAAAGTGTTTCCCAAAGTGTCAGTAAAAGGAATCTTCCAACAAATTAGATGCCTTTATTGAAAAAAACCCAAAACAAACCAAACAAACAAAAAAACCCCAAAACCAAAACAAATTTGAGAGAATTATATCAATTTTATAAAAATTGATGCTTCTTACTTTTTACCTGTTTTAACAGAACTCTTGGAAATGTTTCCCAGAGAAATACTTGACAAAATGATGTCTCCTGGAAGATTTTTCAGGAGTCTGGTTTAATTAGATTTTCCTGAAATACGTAGTACTAGGTTTTTGTGTACATGTGTTGTTCTGCATAACCATACCAGCTTCTGTGGGATCCAGAGCTGTTACTGACTGGTAACAAGCATTCACAATAGAAGAAACCCCATACTTTTATTTACTGATCTCCTTCCAAAAATATAGTGAAAAAGTGTTGCTATTTTTGAATACCTGTGTAGCTACAGACAAAATATGTTCTAAACTGGTTTTCTCACTCTGCCTGACCTTACAGATCAGTTGAGGGCTTCTGCATCCGATTTCTTAATGAGGAATTGACCAGATTGATTAATAGTTTCCCCTCTTCCACTCCAGGTGATTTCAGTAGGAACAAATACTAGGTCACTGGCAATGGCAGACTATTCTAGGGTCTCACCTAAACCTAACTTGAATTAAGCCCAGAATAAAATACCGGAACTGTCAAAAGGAATGCATGACACCTTGCACTTCAAAATCTGTCACACATGCTTTTTTATAAGAGTACATGCCTATTTTCTAAGAGTGTAGATGTCTGTATTCTTGCATGTAAAGCCCTCACCTTAAACTGGAAAAGTACTAATAGTGGAGAAGGAATATTAAAAAAAAGGAGTACGGCATGAAGTTGAATGAAGACTTGAGAATGCTGAAGATTGGATACTAAGGTTAGAAGCAGTAAGTTATAGGGAACTAGAAACAGGCAGGTGTTTTATTGGAAGGTGGAAAACTTTGCTGTAAGCCACTTTTTTATTATCTATGTATGTATGAATCTTGCACAGCTGCTCATCACAGATTTTGTTTTACTTGTGCAGGTAACATGCAGTGTGTGTGCATTTATGCACATGAACAAGTGTTATAGTTGGGATTTGTGTTTTCTTGTTTGTTTCATGCTGCCCTCCAAATTGGTATCATTAGAAATTTATTATGGGATCTAAATGTCAGGCTTCATTCTCTAAGAAATACAATTTGTGATCGTAATTCTGCATTTTAGTTCTAATGTGTCTAAAGGGAACCTGGTAACTCACACATAGCTAAATATAGCTCTGCTAAGAACAATGTTTTAAAAAAACCTCCAAAAATAAAAATCAAAATATTCTTTTAGTAGAATGAAAATAATATATCAATCTAGATATATCCAATTAAAAAAAAGAACAGTTAGGTCTTTTTAGGTCAAATCCTTTAGTAAATTTAAAGTTAATTATTCTTGTAAATAGATTTTTATCTCTAAATGTTGTATTGTACAGATGCTGAAGACTGAAAGTTCCTGTTTCTTTTGGAGATACCTACTTTCCCTATTTTGTGTGGCACAGCAAAAGCAAGGAACAAGTTGTGAAATATTTCAACTAGGCAAGCAGATATGTCTTTTTGGTAGCTTATTTGGTTGTGCCATCTTATGGCTGCTTTATGTGTTAAGAGGTCAGTGTAATTATAACTGGAGAGAGAATACTTTACTGAATTTCCAAGTATGATGGCCTGTGATTTTTATGAATGAATGATGATTTATGGGGTATTTTTTTTTGTTTTAACCTGGTCCTTCTCAGCACAGGTGGGCTATTCTGTCTGCCAGCAGCTTAACAGTGAAGCAGTCTTGCAGGCCTAAGGGGGAGAGGCTGAAGGTGTGTTGTGTTACATGTTCAGAAAAGAAGTCCTGCTGTAGTCAGAAGGGCGGAGATGGTAAAATGGCCTGTGAATACTCCAAAGAATAATTTTAAATAGCAGCAGACTTCTTCTGACTAGTTGGGCAAAGAACCTTCCTTGGTGGTATTTGAATGTGGAGATGGTGGGAAGAACATAGAACCAAGAGGTAGAAAGCTTTCTGTGTGTGGGAGATGACAGCCTATGCCAAGGAACTGAGACTGGGGAAAAAGGACATATAGATTTTTAAGTAACTGTCTATGGTTATCTAATCTGACCATCTGTGTAGTACAGCACAAGGTTGTACCCATGCTGTAACCCCAAGACTGAAGTTCAGTAACAGTATTCAGCATTCAGAGATAAATCGTGCTGCTCATTCTTTTGATTCAGACTGTTCTGCCCACAAAGCCCTAGCCCAGCACTTGTTGCATTGTCATCCATTGACTCTTTAAAGATTCCATAATAATATTTCAAATTTCCTGGGTCTTTATCAAGCTAAAGTGATTTCTTTATTTTCCTTTGTTTCTTTTTTTCTTAAGAGCAGCACATAATTTTTTCCTGTTTTTGACAAAACAGGGAAAAGTGACAACAACCTAGCAAACAGTAACATTTTGTGGTAAAGTGCTATTACTGGCATCAATATTGTCATTATCAGAGGAACAGCAATGTAAGAGACAGGAAAACCATTGCAATGTCCTCTTGCTCAAAGCAAAATTTAGGAAAAAAAGATCAATTTTAGAAATAAATGAAATTTCCCAAAAGTTGTAATTGGGATGGTTTACCAGAATGATAGTTTTTCATCCCAACAGGCTGCAAATTCTGATTTGAGTACAATTGCTTTCTTAGAAATGCTATTACAAGTGCTATAGCACACAGAATCCTGTTACTAGTATTAAGGACTATGAGATTCTGGGATTCAAATTAAGTATTGTCAATTTCAATCAAACCAACTTTTGATATAAAATCTTAGTAACTCTCCCCCCAGTTCCCTCCTCCAAGGTTGCATTTTACTCATTAACTTCCACAAGACAGCAATGAGCCATGGAGAGGGAAATGTCATCACAGCAAGAGACCTTCAGGTTCTTGAGCAGTAATATCACTGGTGTAAACCAGAATTTGTGTGCTTGGCTTGGCTGCTTTGAAACGCCCTCCAAGAAAATTCCTATGAATATTTGTTTTTCTAAGTAGGAGAGTACTTTATGTGACTGTGCCATGTCTTAGAACTTGCTGATATTCAGCCTTGAGAGATGGTGTTCAGGGAAATATCAAGAATAAAACTCATGCAGTATGAGCTGTTCTTGTGATTCTTGAAACACTTTCAGTTGCCTGAAAATATCTTGCATCCTTATAAGCTGAATGCTGTGGTCTGCTCATTGTTTTGGTAAAGTAATTACAAAGACTTTGTTTCTTACATATTTTGTTAAAGCTTCTGTTCTGAAGCTTTTAAACAGTTGTTTCCTCAGTACTGTTTTTATTCCAGGTTTATTGGTGCTCTATCTGTTACATTAAATACCTTTGCAATTACACTGTAGTGCAAGATAGAGAAACAAACATCTCACACATTGGTATGTTATGCTGTGTGTATTTAATATTAGAATTAGACTGTCAGTTAAACAACTTCTTGTCCACAGAGTTCAAAAGGTTTTTTTTTAAAAATAAATACGTATAATTTTTCTTAATTCCGTAAGAAGCCTCTTCTTCCTTTATCATCCCTGTTGAGATGTCACTGATGATATTGTATTGATCCACTAAAAAGGTTTGTGGTAATGCTTTTTGCTTGATGTAGGCTGTCTTTTTAATTATAGCTATGCCAGGATGCTGTACAGAACTCTGTAGTTAGGGTTGTGTCAGCACTTACATATGAAATCTCTCATTTTTATCAGTGACTTAGTGCTGACAATAAATTGTTTTGAGGAAAAGCATAGTAAGATCTTAGCCTTCAGGGTGAGTCAGTAAGAGTTCATTATATTAAAAACTATTCAGATGAGTCTGAGTTAATGAAAGGTTACAACCTTCTCCTTTACATACAGACTCACCATGTGTGCTTGCAGCTATTGTTTTAAAATTTTTTTTCAAGGCTTTTTTTATGACTCGAGGTACTGCCATTCCGCATCTAAAAAGCAGCAGAATTCAGTGCTCTCTTCATCTGGGCATCTCTAAGGGAGCTACACCTTCAAGAACCTGCCTGCCTCTTTGTCTTAGTTCCCCCCTGCCTCTTCTTTCACTTCTCCCAAGCCTGCAGTTGCTCTCAGCAAAGGACCTAGCAAGAATGAGGATGGCTGTCTCACTGGCATTCTGTTCTTATACTTACCAAATGTTTGATCCCACATGAGAAAGAAACATGTGGAGAGGGGTGTTTATCTCCTTATTTTAGAAACATAAAGCAGCTACTATAAAACAATGTGTCTCATACTGCAGACTGATGCTGTTGTATGCTGGCTCACAGGCCAGAGCACAGAGCTATTTCCTAATGATAGGAGCCTAAATGAACAGGATTGATTTGTTTTTTTCCCTAATGGTGGTAGAAAGAGTGCCTACCCTTTATGGGAAAGGGAAAGGCTCAAGCACCCAGAGCTGGGTTTAGTTCCTACAAGGATGGAAGTGCTCATCTCTCTCTTTCCTAGAAGAGTGCGGGGAAATTGTTTGGGTAGGGGCATCTTCCATCTCTGTTGTGGTGTGTAGCCACTGTGTGATAAAGAGTAAGGAGGAGAGAAAGGCAGAAAGAATATGATTTTGCTGGCTAAGTATACTTTGCCCTGAGTTTGGGGAAGAGATGCCTGAGCACCAGAGTCTGCTCCCTGCGTTATTTCTAAATTTTCTCTCTCAAAAAATTAACAACTATATGGAAAAAGTAGGACTAAAATACAGCTTTCCCTAGGAGCTGATATTCTAGGGTAATCATCTTTTCTGTTATTCTGTATTGTTGTCTTAGAATGCTGTAGTGAGGATAAAGAAATGCTGACTTAAATCTCCCTCATCAGATCTTGTCCTGATAATGTACGTGTGTCTTTTTTTCTTTTTTCATTTCTCATGGAACTGAGCCTGACATACAGACCTCATGANAGTTGTCAGCCTGGTCATCAGGCCTTCCTGGGATGGGAAAATGCTAGTGGAAAAACAAACATATAACCAGCACATTCAACTGTTGATGACTACAAAAAGTGAAAAGAAGAAGGAAGAGATGTAATGCTCCAAAAAACTAAATTTAAAGAGTCAGCGTTGTCAGAGTTTAAAGCTACATTGCTACAGATACAAGTCTGGATTTCACAGGAATTTGCTATCACAGTTTTAAGTTCAGTGTAGCTGACCTTGCTGGACAGGCCTCTGACAGAATCACTCTTTCACCTGTGTGTTGCTAAGATAAAGCAGTTCACTGTGAAATGTACATACATACCATTGCATCGTGCAACCTAGAAAACACGTATAAATACACCTTATTTACATTCTCTGGGCATGTTGATAGACCATGAGGGCAAAAATTGGAGTGTGAGACTGTTGTAATGAATGTGCAGGAAGAAGTTGGGCTGACAAAGTAATGAAATTCTTTTATTCTTTACCTTTCACTATTCAAAGCCCTTTTTCAGGGAAGCATATGGAATAAACATCACTTTATAAATGGGGAAACAGACTCTGAAAGTGAAAAGGATGAAGGTTTTTTTCAGACCCCGGGCAAATCAGAGCATCGAAACCAAATCTTGTAAGAATGTATTCAGCAGTTTTCCCACTAGGTCACATTTTCTCCACATAGTATTTTCTTTGTGAGAAAAACATAGAGAAAAGTCTCAGGTGACTGCAAGATGGCAAAACATTTGTAGGGGTATTCCAAGTACCTTAAAAAAGTGATCCCTATTTCATGTAACTGGAGAAATAAAGCACAAGGAAGATAGTGACTTGCTGAAATTCTCTCATCTGGACTTGGGATAAAAATCACAACTGTTTCTCACCTTTTTAATACATTTAACAAAATGGTCTCTGTAGCCTCTTAGACCTTATTGCTTCGGTTTCTTTTGTGCCACATCTTCACAAGTACGTGTGCAGTGTCTTCGCCAACCGTTTGGAACTGTGTGCCAACTAATGCAGCTGTCACTTGATTATTTTTTTTCCCCCAAGCTTTTTGGCTCCATCTGCTTGCCTGGTCACTTCCATTGTTTGCTTTCCATTTCCTACTGTGCTGCCTCCCAGATGCATAGTTGTCAGTAATAGTCAGTTTGTGTCTCTCCCTGCCCCCAGTCTCCCCAGAGGATGCAGATTACACCTTTCCTTCCTCTAAATGCCTATGCCCATAGTCACAATTCAGGATGGAGAGTAGAGGAGACTTCCTGAACATGTCATAACTAATGTATACCAAAGCATTTTCCATCTGCTTTCCACCCACAGCTACAGCTATTTCTCACAGTATCTGCAGTGACAACAAAATATTTTTCTTGAGCAGGTTTTCGTTAAGTGGCATAAATTGAGGAAGAAAGGAAACAGCTAGATAACATGGACTGAAGGATAAGTGCAGGAGCTGGGAAAGGAGTTCTGTAATTTATTTATCTTAAAGGTATAAAACCCCCTAATTTTGAGTGGTGATTTACTGATGGAAGATTGGTCATTATTCATTTTTTCTACTTAAAAAGATTCCTTATATATCATGAACAATTCAAGATGTTAAAGTGTGCAGATCGTGAGCATTGTTAAGTTAGTGCAGAGCATCACAGTAAGTGTGATGAGCCAGCTGAATTTGAAACAAAATATGAACTGGCAAACCACTTAGCCTAATTCAGGTGAATAATATGAATAGATTCTACCTGCTGCTTATGCTTGTTTGATGCTCAGTTTTATTTGTCGATTTATTTTAATTATCTATATGTGTCTGTGTATTTACTTGAAGTTGATTTGGTGCTAGTTCTTGTTTGGGAGCTCAAGAAAGCAGCAACAACTGCCAGTTACAAACTGGTTAAGTTTTGCAAGTTCTATTGGTCTGAGAAGTTCTTTGTTTCATTGTAACCAAGATTTTTTTTTAACTTTGCTTATGTGTACATACACTGTGCCTTTTAAATTTCTCATAATAAATTTCTTAGGATCAGTTGGGTGCATTGAAGCCTATACATAGGTTGATTTTTAAGTACTTTGTGTATCTTGGTTATCATTTTGCTCATTTGGCACTTTTTCCATCAGAAGAATGAGGAGTTAACATGTATGTGCTGTAGTTTGTGGAATTTCTAAATGCATTGAGTTCCAAGAGAAAACAATAAAACTGCATGAAAGGATAATTATTACTCCGTGGAGACAAAAAATACCACCTTCCAGGTTGATTCTTACTAGAAATGTGGAGTTAATCTTTTCCAGTCTGAGATGTTTCTGGCCATTTGGTGACCTTACCTTCCACTGGGGACAAACTTACAGAAGAGGCGTCTTTATTTATGAAAAACATAATGAATTTTTATGTGTTTCAGTGTCAAAGTCTTCCTTAAACCTGTTTCATGCAGCACATGACATGAATCTTATCACTATTCTCTATTGCTAGTATGGTTACATTAATTATTCTTCCACCCCTGGTAGTACTCCACTTTCAAGTTCCTTGTGGACCTTTAATTTTGTGACTAAAGTAAAATAGCAGCCTTCTGTCTGTGGAAAAGTGTAGGCAAAGAAGTACAGTGAGTTTTATTGGAAACTACGTTTAATGGTTCTGAGCTGTTGCATTGACTCAGTGACCCCACAGAAGTAGCAAGAATCACTTGGATTATGGGATGTTTCAGATCATTTATGATCCCATGGCATCTACAAAAATCCCCAAACAAAACAATGCCCCCACGACCACCACGGGAAAACCAGCCATGAACCTTGTTCTGAGAGAGCAAATATGTAAAATATGTATTCATGTATTAGAGATATTAGCTAATTTTATAGCAGGAGGTTTGAGTGCTGCACAGGAAGATAAATCTTGGACTTTAGTTGATGCATCACAACCAGTGCACAGAGTGGCTGTTTGTGGAATAGTGAATTGCAGAAGTGCTAAAATCCAGTGGCATTAGATTCTTGTAACTTAAGGAACAAACTCTTAATCGTCCTCTCATCTTCTCACATAGGAATCACACTTCCAAAATGCCCTATGTGTGCTAGATTTCCACAAACTCAGTGAAATGGATGCTATTCCAATGTGTGTTGCGGACCTTTGATTCTCAGAATTGAAATTTTATGTGTAGAAATTATGGAAAATAGTGCATGCCTGCTTGTGGAAGGAGCTGAGAAATAAAGAAGTGATGGTAATTCCTTAGTCTAACTGTTACCAGTTTATTTTAGCCATAGTCTGAAAAGGTCTTGTATTAGTGCATGTAGCTTTACTGGTGATTGTGACTGGTTGTATGAGCAGGAAAATGTCAGTAGCTGACAACTGAAATCTTGTGCCATCACTTGCAGAGGGATGGCTATGGGAAATGTCCTCATGACATATATTATATAAGGTGTAATTAGGTGACAGATGGTGTCAAACTTCACTTGCAGTTGTAGTTGGCATAGGTTTTTGAAGAGGGAACAGTAAGGACACACTGGTATTTTTGCACTTTATTCAGCCACTTGTATTCACAAACCTCCAGATTTTGTACATTTACTCATGCTGTTTGAATGCAATTATACTTTTGGTTTTAACAAGCAAATTCTCAGATGGCCAGTTAAGATATACTTGATGCTGAGGAAGGCAGATACTACTGCTGTATAAATTTAGGCTACTTTTTAAATGTGTAAGTATACAGTAGTTATTGTATCTTGACAGGCCATCTATCACAATGGCAGGACTGAGATTCCTGCAACCATCAGTCCACTATTTTCCACATTTAAAACTTTCTATGACTATAAATATAGGCAAGTACTGTTAATGTGTGAAGACATTTGTCTCTCTATTTGGTTTATATTAGTGATTGTATTGATGACTGACAAAGAGCTTCTGGTATCAGGCAAAATCTGTTACTAATAGAACATTTTATTTCCTTTTCATGCAAGGATTGTAGTACAGTCTTTACATTTTCTCAGAATAAAAAACACATTATTTTGGTATTTTCTGGTTTTTTTAATTCTATGAAATTCATTGCTGTCCCAAGGTAATGGTTTTTTTGCCTCTACTAGTCACAATGAGAGTGCCTGTTGTTTGTAATCTTCAACATTTCAATTTGCTTTTACTCATTTATTTCGTCAATAACTCTCCTTGGATCCTGTTGCTGCTGTGTCGTATCAGCTCTAAGTAACTTGGCAAAGGGTTCTATGCAAAGGTAGATAGACTTCTGCAGCTTTCATATGATGTGAAACTTGAGTTGGCCTTTAGCAACCTATGTATTTCAGGATCATATACAGATTTACACCAGCTTGTGTTGGGTACATCAAATAAAAGGGGTTTAGAGAGATGAACACCTTTTGAAAATACTTCCTTGTAAACGCTTCAGCTGCTTTAGACATCAGTTAGTCTGGTTAGTGAACTTCACTGGCTGACTGGTTTAACATCTTGCTTGTTAGTTTCCTTTATGTATTTCTTTTCCTAACAATATTGATGGTATGCTGCAAGGACAATGCTGGTCGGACTCCATCTCTATTGTTAGAGAAGCTTTAAATATTATTAAATTAAGGAATTGAGTTCTTGGCCTTTATGACAGTTTTCCTCTTCTTGGTGCACAAAGCCAATTTGTCTTAAAGCATAAAATAAACAATCAAGTACTAATGTTATGAAGTGTCCATTTCTGCTTGTTTCAGCTGTTACTAAATATAAAAATTGATATGCTGGAAAACTTACTCCTAAGTTGTCTTCTTTCTTCAAGCCTTGCATAATACAGTAAATCAATAATGCACTTTTTTGCCTACAGGCACTGAACAGATCTGATCCTGTTTACTCTCTATCTAGTAATGAATTATCTATAATTCCTCTAAGACCTTACACTGTGTAATTTATTCTATGCTTCACATTTTTTCCCCTTCCTATCCCCTTATGCTTAGTTCACTTCTAGTTTTACACTGCCACATGTACTTGGAATATTCTCTGTTGTGATACACAGCTTCTAACTTCACCTTGCAATTTCTTTTCAAAACAATTTTTCTGTGATCTCATCTGCTCCCACTTTCCTGTGTTGGTGCTTTGAATTTTCTTAAACAGTAGTGAGTGACCTAATAAGCAGCATATCAATCCCATTGCAAGCAGCTAAATGTATAGCTTCTGTTCTTGGTCTGAGATTTGTGAATTCTGTTGAGCAAGTACTGATCTTTAGACAGTGTAAACCATGGACTCAACTGTGCCAGGGCCACTTGGCTCATTCCTTCTGGAAAGGGACACATGTATTGAGAGATCCTGCTTGATATTTGTCCAACATATACTTGGAGAAAGGACTTTGCCTGTCAAGGACAAACAAAAGCACCTACTTTTGGATTTCATGTTTTTGTACTGGGTATGAAGATTTCTGGTAACTAATTTGGAGGTCTTAATGTGCATATTAAAAACAAAATCTGAGGTTGTTTTACTTCTGCAGATCCAAAAGACTTGAACAGACTTTCAGAAATGCACTGAGGTGGAGCAGCACTGAGCATTTCAGCATGGGGAAAGTATGGTGAAAAGGATAGAGGTAATATGTGAACAAGCAGGAATAGAATAATTTCCTACAGCCTTTTTTTGGATATGCTAGCACTTGGAAAGATGTGCCATTCTTTCTTTGGGTTTTCTTTTAAGAGATAAGATGGAGCTTTTACAGAGTACTTCGTTACAATCTTTCACTGTCACTGCTGTTGTTCATTACTACTGAAGCATACAGTCACTGAGCATGTGGTCACTGCAGAACCAAATAACTGAATGCTCAAATCCAGCTGCACATGCTTTTCAAAACAAAGAAACTTCTCTCCAGGTATTTTGGACTCCCGTTGCATCTTGTAAACTTTTATAAGTATTTTATGAAATACAAATGAACACATTATCTGCAAGTGTTGATTTTTGAGGGTTTTGTGTCAATGGCTGGATGATTCCAAGTCACTCTTGAAATAGTGTATGGCACTGCTGCTACCAGAACAGAAGAAATTCAGTTGGCATTTTATTTCTTCTACTTTATTACCACATCTGCAGATATTAGAAGTCTGTAGCTGTCTCTACATTCAGCTGTTCGTCTGTTTCAGCTGTGATCTTTTTCTGCTTACTGATGAGGAACCGATAAGAGCAGCTTGTACTCCTGAACAATAGTATTGTATTTTATAGATAAAAATTACTAATTCTCCTACCTTCTTATCTCTTCCATGCATCTATGATCTGCTAAAAAAGAACAAAACCAAACCAAATCCAAGAAAACAAATGAAAAGATAAACACCAAAAAACCCAAACAAACCAAAAAGGTAATAGCATTCTTGATAATGTTCCATTCCTTGAAGCATGCTCTAAGTTGTGTCATCAGCCTGAATAGTGGAGCTGTCCTGTCTACATGTCTGCATCTCAGGCTCTCCCTGATTGCTTTGCTTTCTTCTTATAGATAAAAAATGCTAGAGCAAAAATTTTTCACTCAAACCTTCTTGGAGACATGAGTAACAACAAGTGGTAGCAGAACAGAAGGAGGAACATGTGAATTCAGTGTAGTGGTAGAAAAGCCATCACAACATTCACCTTTAGAATGACCCTTTGTTATAGTTCCAGTTGTGGAATGCATTTGCCCTTGCACAGCACATTTCCTTGAACCCACTGATGATGGGATTGGTGATACTTTTTCTTATGCTTTCAGTGTATTTGCTGATTTGTCTTATATTTTGTTAAATTTCTGAAGGTTTTGGAACAATGAACAATGAAAAAACCAACAACAACAAAACTCCTTTTTAGAATTGAGAGCAAAGTTAGGAGCAAAGCACTCTGCCCAAGTAGTAAATTCTGTGGTAAATTTGCCATCTGCATATAGACATGAGCTTTTTTTTTTCATCTCCCTTGAAATTATCTGTCCTCATGATCTTTCTCAGGATGTTCATTTATGAAAGTGACTGCTAAAGAAGCAGGAAGCCCATGAGTTATAGTAATGAGATAGGATCTTTCTGGCAATTCCAATTGGATCTTTCTGGCAATTCTCCTTTCCTCTTATGTTTATCATGAAGAAAATAACAACAACAAAAAAAATGTTGCTTGGAAAATATTAAACATTTAATTGCATTTACAGCTTGTTCTCTGATTAAATAAGGGAAGTGCTAGCAGATCATTTCTATGTATCACTTGTAAGGTACATAGAATTTCTGAGATGTGTGTTATGTCTACAACTTTGTAGGCTGTAGATGCCAGCTGCTTTCTAAGACTATGATTGAGATCCTTGGCTGACTTCTGGTGAGTCTTATAAACATGGGGAAAGTGTGAAACAGAACAGAGCATGAATCTGAAGTGAGCTCTTGCTGCTTTCCCAGGTGAATGTGACTGGGCCATAGTTCAGCTTCAGCTGGGTCGACTGCAGGTTGTGGCTGCATGCTGCCTACCCTGTGCCCCTGAAGGAGACTGTTTACCTCTAATCTGTGTGTGGAACTGCTCTTGTGAGTGCTTCCTAATCTATTTCAGGCAAAACGAATCTGCTTAGCTGAGAATTTAAACTTGTAAGCTAACCTGGCTCATTCTGACTGAAGCAGATTAGTGATGCTTATGTGCGCAGGTACGCCAGGAGATCTGGTTGGATGCAGGGATAAGCAGGCTGGGTGTGGGAGGCTGAGCTTGTGCCTCAGGAAGAGTGTATGCGTGTATCTCTACACTCCTATTCGTTCCAGAAGTCCCTTTAAATAACTTATTTTAATGTGTCAGGAAGTGTGCTTTAAAAGCAAAATAAATCTTGTGTGGAATAAGCATGCTGGGGCGCTTGCTGAGCGCTTGTTTTCTACTAGCCACTAGTCCTTACTTGTTTTAAACTTCATATATGACTGCTTTGCTGCAATTTTATCTAATTTAGTGATCTAGGGTTTCCTAGATGGTTTTAGTCCTTGTATGTCTCTAGGTATAAAAAGTTCAACTAATATTTCAGTTTCCACTGGAACTGTATGCACAGAAGTACAGAGGAGAAAGACTAACTAAATGATTTTTCAAAAATATCTGTTAAAACTGCTGTCAGACTTCTGAAGTTGATTTTTTAATATTTTTAAAAAATCCTACTAGGAAGTCTGCTGAAGCTTTCTTCCATTTTTCTCTGTTGCTTAACTAAGAGTATTTCTATGCAAGCTCATAGAAATTTCATGGTTTTTTGAGGTTGGTAATGTCATCTCTACTAAGTCAACCATTTGTCTCTGATGGATGGTGCCTGCATCTGAGCTGCTTAGTATTTCCATGCTGGGGTGTATATATGTATATGTTGGAGCACTCATCATCCAATCTCTATTCCTTCACCAGTGATGGAAATGTGGCTAGTCATACCCAGCCTGCTGTCCTGCTGCCATAGGCTGAACATTTTCCAGATGTTAGGACTCATCAGAAAAAGTCTCTGGAATGTTTTCTGTCTTGTAAATTTATCCCCAGGGACTGTAACAAGTCCTTTAAAACAGGTCCAAATCTGTTGATTTCAGATGATTTTTTTTTTTTCTGGTGAGCCCTAGAGCTGGGAGTGGCAGATGTTGCTCTCTGTGACAGCTTCAACTCCAAGCCAGATGTGCAGCAGGCTTTCTTTGCTCTCTCCCCCCACCCCTGAGACTCAAAAATCAAGGAATGCCAGACTAATTAGGCAGTCCATGAGAAGTGGCTTTGGGCCAGAAGTTTCAAGAAGAACCACAATAATTTTACACTGATCAGTATTTTTAAAATGGTCAGTTCTTTAACAGAGAAGTGAACACTGAGTGCAGGAGCTGCTGCTGAGAACAGCCGTGTTCCTGAAACAGTTGGTACTTTTGGTGTCAAAGTAGTTCTTTAACATTGAAAAAATACACCACAAGTGCCTAAAAGAGCTTGGGAGTTTTAGGTCAATGCCTACTCATGCTGATGAGGTATCTTGGAAACATATACTTGATCTCACTAATGTCTGAGGAGTAAGTGCAGATCTGTAGAGCTCACTAGTGCCATTATACCGTGTTGACTGCAATACCTTTGAGAATGGCTATGAGCTCTGTTGGAACGGATTTCAGTACATAAACCCTGCACTATTAGAAGTAGAAAATACATTCTTGCTAGGCTTTGATAAAAATCTGTGAGGAATTCACCAGGAAATGAAAGCATTTCTTAGAGCCTAGTTTCTTTCCAGGATTCTTACTGAAGAAAGAAAGAAAATTGGTGTGCTATGTATTTCCCAGGTGTTGAGATGATGGGAATGGAAATGTAAATACCTTAAAAAGTTCAGCTGTATTTTTTGTAACATTTTATATTTCATACCTAATTGTTGCTTCAACTGTGAGCAAGTAGTTGATTCTTATGTCTTGGTGACTAAAAAGTGACTTCTGAACTTTGGAAGAATGTTACCATTTGTTAGTCATCCATGCATCTGAGAACATGGAAGCCCATGTGTAAATTATAAGAAAAATTAAAATATATACTGACGTGAAGGCTGTGAGGGACAACTTGAACTTCACATTGCCTCTACTGTATTCTGTTTTCCTCAGTGGAGGACTAGATTTTTTGAAAAATTGAGCTATTTAGTGAGAGAGCCTTACAGTTACTAAAAGCCTTTTTGGGCTGCTCCAGTGAGAAAGTTACTGTAAGGTCCATTTTGCAGGTTTCAATCTATGTCATAGGACATAACCTAATCAGCCAGGTTTTCCAGTAAGAACAAATATAAATGCTCTGGTTTTGATGGTGCTGTTGCTATCAACAACCAATGTATTATTCAGAAAGTCATCCAGTTTGGCATTCTATCAGTAGAAACAGTTGGAGTGAAATGCAACTGTTTGCAGCGGGACTGTTCCACACATCACTCTTACATAGTAGAGATAAAACAACATTCTGAGTTATCTGGATAATGGCCTCAAAATTTGTATTAAATCAGTTATTTTATGAATTTTGGTTTTTAACAGCTTTTCTAGGTTAGAAAATAAACAATCAACCCAACAATGTGCTTTGTGTGCGTTCAGTGGATCCACAGCTCTGTTCTTTATTGTCAACAAGATTTGACTTTTCCCTTGCCTGTTGTGTTGTGGGTTCTTGTGGCACTTAGATAGACAAACTATTTTGCATCACAGATTGTACCATCTCAGCTGCTTTGGGTTTCCACCTATTAACAGCAATCTAGCAAATTTCTCCTCCTGAATATCAGTACTTCACTAGGACCTGAGGAACTGTCTGCTTGCTTCCACAATATGCTGGTCTCCAGTATCCACAAGGCAGCTGTGTGGCATGGCAAAATACCTTTGCCAAACTTGATACATCTGGTGCAGCAGCGAGGGCAGGCACCAGGTTTGGATGGGGAGTGGTGCAGTCGGTGTTTCATCAGTACAGCTGATGCTGTTTAGCACTGTCTGGGAAAGATAGAGACTGCTGTTCACCTACAGGAGTCTTGAAATATCAGGAACATAGATTAGCCTGCAGTAAAGGTGGATCAAGACAGTGACGTGGGGGGCCATTCCTCTTTGCAGCTGCTGTTGTGTGGTGGGCTCATTGTTGGAAAAACTGTCTTACCTCTGCATGCCTCTTTCCACGTTTTCATGAGAAATGATGCCAGCTGTGGTAAACTGGTGGGTTGGTGATACTCCTGACAGTAGTCAAGTTTGGATCCATAATGCTAGTAGTAGAGCATGCCTTGCTTTTACTGAAGAGTATAACTTCAAGTTCATGGCTAGGTGTTTATTTTGAAGTGGTGTAAGATGTTAGTTGGTCCCTAATCATTACCCATCTCTGCTGGAAAGATGTAAGATCTGCTGTCCTTCAAACAGTTCATATCTGTCATTCTTAACCCAGTGCCAGCAGCACCATATATGTTAGGGGAAAGTGGTGAGATAAAATTGATTTGAATATTTTTTTCTGGAATGGGTGAGGGGGGAACAGTTGATTTTGGTGAAGCTCCACTGAAAATGTCCTGTAGCAGAGCAGTAACAGCATCTTAAATGACATGATTCACTGAAAAGAATCTCTATAACCTGTTTTTCATGCACTCAAATTATGATCCCAATTTACAATTTTAAGATTGTTTATATTTGTCTGCATCAGTATCTCTTTTATTTGGTATTTCAGGTACATAATTTATTTGTAACATTTGTATACATGGTCAGTGCTTTACTGCATTGAACATGGCTCTCTTTACTGTTTGTAGTCACATAACCATTCCTGCTAGGAAACGGCTGTAGAGCAGAAACAGGGGATATAAGAGTTGATGGCTTTGTAGAATTGGAAAGAAAGTTTGAATGCCTGCCTGACATAAGTATTGTAGGCCACCTTACATTCTTATCTACATATGGTCAAGCAAATACAAAAACTTACTTTCCTGGTCCCAGAAATAGTTTGAGAAAAGAAATCTGTGTTTCTGTAGGTTGTTAGCAGATGCCCTGCTGCTGAATCATACTGCTTAATCAGTTACTGAAATAAGATTCTCAGACAGCCATTTTAAGGGCATTAAATCAATAACAATAATTGCAACCATTTCCATTTCTCCGGTGGAGCCTGCTAAGAGTCTGTTTGGGCCAGGGCCAGATTCTTTTAGACAGGCTGGGATATCATCTTCCTCCAAACCTGGCACTCTCTCGTGCTGTTTGTCAGCAAGTGCCTTGTTGTTCTGCAAGGTCAGATTTTAAATCTAGTGCCATAAAGCTTCTCTGTGACACAGAGAACATAACACTTAAGAACCAATGTGTGCTAGGCAGTGTTCTGGAAATGTGAGGTTAATGAGAAGGCATTTACTGGTTTTTTAATACCATGTGGAGACTGTAATTGGTTTGGATTTTTTTTATTTTATTTTTTTTAAATTTTAAATTAGACACTGGAAAAGAGAATGTGTTCTGCTCTGTTCTGGTAGTATGTGACCTTGTTTTACTTATGTCTTTCTACTGATGAAGATGCTGAAAATGCAGACAAACCAGAGTATTAGTAGATTTCAGCAGGTCTGGTAAATGCTGCCTGTATGTTTCTGTTTGTATTTCTTGCTTTTATTAAAAGTAGAGAAGTGCAGATCAAAGGATCTTCCTTATCAGATGTTGATGCAAAGGCATTTAACGTGTTCACTGACTAGCTCTGGAAGAAGATACATAATTTGGAGTTCATCTTTGGAAGTACAGCATTCAGAATAGAGACGGTATTGCTCAGTGGATGCTGCAAAAATCTGATGTAACATTCACAGCTGAACATTTTATAAGATATGAATTGGGACTGTGGACAGATAGACTTTCTTCATAAAATATATATTGATCCTTGTTCTTTTAGAGCAACCTCGCAGGAATAAGGCTGAGCTGTAGTTTTTCCCACCAACATGGTAAAATACACCAGTGTTTATATCTTGTGTTGCTTTCATGAGACATGTTTTCTACCCCAATCTGACCCCAGCTACCTTTTCTTATCTCAGAAATTTGGTTTATAACTGTTGAATTAAATAAGAAATGCCTTTGTCTATCTTATGTTACAGCCTTTTACTCTAATCTGTTTTAACAGTACTGATAGAATTACTTTTTTTTTTTTTTTTTCCTAGCATGTAGGACTACATGATAGCTGAATCAGGGAATGGGTCAGATTGGAACAGACCTCAGTGGGTCATCTGGTCACACCTCCCTGCTCAAGCAGGGCCACCCATGAGCACATGGCCCGGGATTGTGTCCAGACAGTTCTTGAATATCTCCAGTGAGGGAGACTCCACACTCTCTCCAGGCCATCCATTCTGGTGTGTGGTCACCTGCACAATAACCAAGTTCTTCCTCACATTCAGGTAGAACTTCCTGTCCGTTAGTTTCTGCCCACNCAGGTAGAACTTCCTGTCCATTAGTTTCTGCCCACTGCCTCTTGTCCTGTTGTCCAGCACCACTGAGCAGAGCCTGGCTCTGTCCTCTTGATACCCTCCCTGCAGATACTGACAGACATTAATGAGGTCCCCTCTCAGTCTTATTTTTCTCTTCTTGAGGCTGAACAGGCCGAGCTCCCTCAGCCTTTTCTGCTAAGAGACGTGCTCCAGTCGCTTCATCTTCTTTGTTGCCCTCCACTGGACCTACCCCAGGAGCTCCATATCTCCCTTGTCTCGGGGAGCCCAGAACTGGACACCACTCCAGGTGGCCTCACCAGGGCTGAGCAGAGGGGCAGGACTACCTCCCTTGCCCTGCTGGCAATGCTTTTCCTAATGCACCCAGGATACTGTTGGCCTTGTCCTTCAGACTTTTTTTAAAGAATAGGCAATGGAAACAGGAAATTAAAATAAAAATTTTGGGCAGTAGCTTGGAATGAGCATTATCAGTTGTGGATCTTGAGGTAAAATTTGTTGTTGGTAACTTGGAAAGACTTGAGTGTTTAATTCTCTTGTGATCTTGCTTAGAGCAATATAAGAAAGTGTAAAGTTCAAACGAAGGGAAGGCTATTTAGTATTAGGAGAATATACTTAGTTTTTACCATAACCTTATAGTAATTTCTAGGAGGTTAGTTTGATGCAGAAGCCTGCAACTGAACAGAATAGTGAGATTGGACTTCTCATGGCATAACCTGCATTGCTTCTCCTTTACATCATTAGTCATTATTAAGAGGCTTGAAAATACTGTTCTGTGCGTTGAACCTTCTTGGGAGTAAAGGGAGTTGATTATTCTTGCTTATTAGAAGTGGTATAAGAGCTGCTTGAAAAAGAGATATTTACTTCAGCTGTTTATCACTCAGAGAAAAATGTTCTTTATTAGTAGTCACAGCTCTTGATTGTCAAGGTTGTTTTTTTTTTTTCTGCTCTCATCTTTTTAGCCACTAGAATGCTTTTCAGTGTAAAGGGTATATATGTTCCCATCTGGTTTGTGTTGTTGTTCCATATTAGAAGACTTTTCTCAAACATCTCTGAGGTAGGGGACAATTTGGTAGTTGGTGTTAATTTCCTGCCCTTCCTCCTGTTTTCATATAACTACTAATTAACTAATTAATTTTAAATTCGACTAAATTTAGCTGCTATTTGTTCTCGAGGTCTGTTAGCCTACTTCAGTTAAAGATGACCTTTTTTAGTCCATCTTTTCTGCCCTGTGTTCTAAATCACTTTTTTTGGTTTTTTGATGTCTCTGCTCTTTTGTGTATCTGCTTGTTTGTGCTGCATTTCAGCAACATTTGAGTTGTAGTTTTAGTCCAAGAAATCATGTTACCATTTTGCCAGAAGCTGACGCCAGCCATCTAGTAAAATTGCAACTCACTATTAGCAAAACCTATAATTTCAGGAAATGTACCCAAAATTACTTTTATGATTAGTGGACAGGAAAGAAACTGAGACAGAGAAGTCAGTTGGATACTTCAGAAATCATTTTGAGGTTTGCAGGCAAACGTCTTAATGGCAGTGGTCTTGCTGCCAAATGCTGTTTTGCTTTTGCCTTCAGAATACTTTGCATTAATAATGAGCAGCTCTGCTTGCAAGTTATTCATGTATTGCTGTTAGGATGCAACTTTGTGAAGCAGCACTAGACAAGATAGCAGTCTTTGTGAATGGATATGTAAAGCGGTTCAGCATGCTGTACTGCTAAGGTTTTCCCACTGGAAATGCATCCCAGCCCTGGGGCCCATCAATGTTATGCATGCTGAAGAAAAATTTATGTTTAGGCTGTTCTGGCCATGCAACACTAGCGTTTGTGTTAAGCCTAGTAGTTGTGAAATAAGTCTGCACTGAAACGAGGCAGGGTTTAATCAGCACTTTGGTCATTCGTAGTTTCTTCTTTGTGTCACTGTGGGAGCAGAGAGGAGGCGACAACAGCTCTCCTTTGTGTGTGTTCTCAGGGAGAGACAGGCAGCTCACCATGCCCTGGGAGCTGCACTTGTGCTGCACGTTCTGCAGTTGTTGAATGTATGTGTTAAACTAAGATGGAGTATATTTCTAATTTAAGACTTAAAGTCTTAATGATGAATTTACTATCTTTCTAGTGAGCTATTACAGTGAGCAATTATCCTCATAGTTAATTCCATTTGTATTTTTCTCATTTCAGCATTTAGTGATTGGATCTTGCTTCTTGCCTATTAGATAAAATCCTTGTTCACCAAGACAGTTGGGAGGAACCAAGTTGTTTCTTCACAGTAAATGTTACTGAGTGATAGTCCTAGACTTGAGATTTCTGGTTCTGTGTGTTGGTATCTGTGGCTTAATGTGTGTAAACTCAGATGAGTTTTTCCATAACACAGTAACACTCCAGCACAGCTTAACCAAAGCTCTCTACTAGAAAGCCAGAGGGTCATCCTCATTGTTCCTCAGACTCTTTTCATATGGATGAAAGAGCTTGAGCAGTATAAAACTATCCTAAGCAGTTTTTGGTCTGGGCAGCTGGGGGGGTCCTTGTATGCAGTGGTGTTGATTATGCTGTAAAACAGACCCAAGGACACCTCTCATAGGGAATATGAATGGTCTAGTCTGGGGACAGAAAGGCTTGTGGGAATAGAACAGAATGCACAGTACTGTGGAGATGTCAGGCCAGCTTGGAAAGCCCTCACAACTGCCATCGACCCACAAACTTGACTTACTGACTTTTTGAAAAGAAGGTTGAATTCAAACCCAAAATTATCCAAACCTGTTAAGTTTTAAGGAGTGCTTAGCCTCCTTTTGCACTGTGAGAGTGATCCTTTTTTGTAGAGAAATTATTACACATGTATCTGTCATGGAAGCGTTCGGATGATTCTATTGGTGTATCTCTAGCCTTCACTAAGTAGGTGTACAACAGCATCCTTAAATTTGAAAGGCGTATAAGAAACTGCCTGCCTAGTTTTCTAAACTGAGAATTCTTCAGCCCACATGCTTCTCAAGTAATGTAGCTGAAGATCCTCTGTTTGTGTTGTTTTAAGTGTGATCTAATGTTTGCTTTTGGCAAGAAACTTCCTTGTTAGTATGCACAGGAAGCGTAGTTTACATGAGGCTGAAATATTAACTTGCTGTTCTAAATTGGGCAGACAAGGATACTTATGCTGTATCTCTGGCAGTAGTAGTGTAGGCTTCTTGTAGTAATCTAATTCATGGGGAAAACAATGAGCAGGTATTCATTAGTTATTCAAGGTAAGAACTTTTAATTTGGAGAGGTAAAAGTTTTAATGTAAGAACCCAAGTAATGGTACAGTTGTCATAGTGGAAAGGTTAAAACAATGCAATTGAAAATTGTGTGCTTATCTTTTATACCTCAGAGGTCCTTTCAATGGAAAAATACTCACTGCTTGATATTGAGTGTCAGCATGCAGGATTATATGGAGAATTTGCCTATTTTATTTTTAATAGTTGCTGGAAAACTTGACACCCTTTAAATAACTCAAGGCTTTTTTTTCTGCTTTTCCTTTTCTGAGGAAAAGGGTAGAGAAGCCTTTCATTAGTTCCACATGATATTTAACTTGTCACATTTTATGGCTTAATCCTTCTTTAAAGAGCTTTTAGTGAAAAGACAAACCAGCCATCTTCTGCATAACAGTCATTACTAATATAAATACTAAAAGTAACAATTATTTATATGAACACAGTAAGATCAGCGATAATACAGATCTCCTCCTACTGTGGATTGTTGCCTCCCATGATATCTTCCAAGGAATGCAAGTGAGTTTATTCTGCATTATATCCATTCACTGTTCTTGATGAAAACATAACAGTGCAAAATTAAAATTAAGGAGTTACTTTTGTACTTTTGCTGTTAGTCTTCCTTTTCAGGGAGCTAAGAAGTATGAACAGCGTTCCTGATAAAGTGGCCTGAGCTCCCCACTTGTACAATAACACTGTACTAATGTGTTAATAACTTGTCAGTTGGGATATGGCTTTCAGGAAAAGGACTTAAAATTGTGTGGTTTGGGGAATTTTGTTGGTTGGTTGGTTTTAAATACAGTTTTTTTATTACTGTGTAGGGGAGGCATTCAACAATTTCCTCATGGGTCACTTTCACATTTCCCTCTTATATCCACCCCATCCTTGCCACAGCATTACACAGTGATTCTCATTTTCTCATGAGTCAAATTTCAAGGTAAAAGCAGAACTTCTGTAAGACATTATTCACTGATCATTTGCTACGATATTCTTTTTGAAACAAGAAAAATGCAGGCATGTTTTGAAACACTTCAAATACAAGAATTAAGCTCATTAATTACTTACAGAAAAGTGTTTGTAGAAGGAAAAATCCCGTAGTTTCTCTCTTCCTTTTATATGGTGATTGCTTTAATTTGGACATCAAGTCTCTGTTAATACATTTTATAGCATGATTCTTTGTGCTAGAGCATTAAAAACTGCTATGACTTCAACTCAGATTATTCTCTTTTAGCCAGAGCAGTCCTTGTTTTGAGAATGCACTGAGAGGGAAGAAAAGGCTCTTGGTTTAAAGCATTAAGATTTGATGCTCCTCTTGCTATTGCAGAGAGAATCTGTGGAATCCATATGAGCTATAATGCATCCAGGTTCTGTGTTTCTATGTGCCTGAACCTTGTAGCTGATCGTATGATTGTACATACTTTATTGTCATCTAAAGAATGTGACTTGCTTGTAAGCTCAGACTCTTTCTTCGAAACTCTTGCTTATGAAACATCTATTCATCTCTCTTCTACCTCTGATACTTCTTTATCAAGCCACTTAGCCTAAATACTGCTAAATATACATAAATTCTTGTAGCATTTACTCATTTTCTAAACTGCTTTTTGTATTCTCATTCTCTAGTGGGTTTTGTGTGCTATTTCATGTTTTATCCTGTATTAAATACTTTATGTGCCAGAAGAGGGTAGGATTATGTGATAGGTCTTTCATTCCCAGAGGTAAAGCGAGGTTTTCTTTTTAATGGTTTCTGTGTGTTTGTCCCCATAACTGATAGCAAGGGACATGGCTCTGTCATGCTCTCAGTACCCATGTATTATCAATATTCTCTCTTTTAAGTGAATTGCTTTGTTTTCTGTGGGGAATGGATCAGAATAAAGCAAAGTGAGACTGTAAAGCAGCACTGGAGACTAAAAGGGATTGAGAAATTGAGGCCTGGGGTTAGAGAGGGAGCTGTGTTCAGAGGTGGTCCTGGGAGAAAAAAGTAAGTTGGAAGGTGAAATAGGGAAAGAAGGAGTAAAGTCTGATGAAATAGGATTGTGGGGTTAAATAGAAGCAGGTGAACAGGAGGCAGAGGCATCTTACAGTAGACCATGTGTGGTGGGAAACCTGGAAGTGTCTTTGTTCAGAAACATTGAGGAGGAGAGGTCAGGACACCAGAACTTGGTAAAAAGCTTCAGCAGGTAGATGGAAAGTTGGGCCTGAATTTCAGTAGAGAGGGCTATAATTAAAACTGGCTGCAAAAGAAGATTAAATACAGCTGGAAATAATTAAATTTAAACAGGAAACTTTAATGGTGGTATTTTTGAAAGTTAATTAATACTAAATCTATTTTTTTGTTTGCTGTCAAATTTGTTTGACATAAGTAAGTAATGAGAGGAGTGCTTTCATTTAATGTTTGTTGCTTTGACCACTTTGCACTGAATAAACTATATTAATTGATCATTAAAGTATATTGAGATTGTGAAAAAAGAGCAGGATTATTTCTAATACAACCAAAACATTGCATGTGCTGCTCTGTTAAGTGTTGTCAGAGCTTTGCTGGGAGGCTAATATTAAAGCAGGAGCAGAGAATCATTTTAGCTGCTATTTTCTTCTGGGGCTTGGAGCTGTAAATAGTGGAGTTAACTGAGAGATTTGAGCTGTGTATATGTTTCGAAGAAGTAGTTTATCATTGTTAGAAAAAAACATGGGTTCTTGTAGAATGAGACATTAACATTACAGTGTTGATGTATTTTATTTTGAAGAAAAGCCTCTGAAAGTTTTAAAATACCTATTTCAGTCTTGCTCTAATCAACAATATGTGCTGATGAAATACAGAAGGTTTTTTTATTTTCTTCATTTGTGCAATGTATTCAACACAGTTTTGTGACTCCATTACTTTGATTGTATTTGCTGTCCTTTGTAGTGCAGCAAAATTATTCTATGACATTCATTTAAAGCCCATAACTTTAGTTAAATTTGTGGCTTTATCTGAAGTATCTTTACTTTGTTAAGTCCTTGCATGAGAATACTTTTCCACTACCATAAGCTATAAAAGAAAGTGGTAGATTCTTCATTTGATTTTTGTATTTCAGTTATTGCATGTTGGCTGCTTTGGTTTGTTACTTAGCTATTGTTCAAAATCCTTCCACTCTACAAACTGTGTAGCCAGTAATCAGACCAATATATTAACTGTTTTCTTTAACACATTGTGTACGTGTCTTGCTCGTAGTGTTTTGCAACATTAGCTATCATGGCCATTACTCAAATACATATTTTTCTTTGGTAAAATATAATTCACAGTCTCGGTGTTACTATTTTATTTATTTATGCCTGCTTGATGCTGCATGTAAATCCCCTTTGCATGAATGTTTTTTCTAATGGGCTTAGCAGGCCTTAGATGAGCTGGGTTGTTAGGTGTATTTGCACTTGGTCTGGTAGTTTGGGCTTGGATCAAGTGCACCTTTTAAAGCCTAATTCCTGATTGTTCACACCGCTCCCCAATAGAATGAGTTGAAGCACAGCTGTCCCAGAACACCTTCTGGGGGAAACTAAAGCAGAAGGTGTGCTTCAGCTGTGAGGGTCATTTTAGGCTGGGGTGAGGGGAGGTTTGGGAATAAATCACTTCCTCTCCCCAGAGCTGGTATCCTGTAGGTGCTCTGTCTCAGCTTTGCACCTCTGCCGCCACAGCACTGCACTGCTTACATTGCACCAGTGTTGTTCTTGTGCACAGTGTGCTTATAAGGGTCTTACCCTTTTTTTTCACAATGTAGATTTGGATGTTGAAATCTTAGGAGATCCTTTGCTTGGGTGGAATGTCCCTATTTTGCTTTCTATTTACCTCAATTTAGTATTGCACAGTTAAATAATCCAATAAAACACTCAGCTATATTGCAGTGCTAAGATTTAGTCCAATATCTACAGAAGTTTTTGTGTTAGTTCAATTGCCTATATCCACTAAATCTGTAATCTCGAAAGCTTTGTTCTAGGAACATCCACTGGCCACAAACCATGTTGTATCTGTAGCTATACTCTCTTTTCATTAAATGCTGTCATGATACTTAGATTAGTATCCAAGTTAGTCTAATACATTAATTTCCAAGTTAATTCTTTAAAATCTTTTCACAGTCTGTTGTATTTTGTTAAGAAACAAACCCCACCACTCCCCAGCCTCCACCTCTCTACATCCACCTAATTTCCTTTTTTCTTTACAGTTTCAAGTGATAAAAATGGAAAAATAAAAACAAGCGGTACTGATAGAAATTCCATTTTTCCATAGTTATGTGGGTTTACAGGTTAAAAATATTTAACTACTTTTTTATCTGTATTAGCAAGATAGAAGTATTTCAGCAGTAAAGCAGGAAGTGAAATGGTCATCCTCTCAGTACAGAATACAACCTGTTGTGGCAGATAACACTGAGCAGTTTTCCCTTTAACTTTCTACTATTGCTTGGCATTTCTTGTTTTGAGCAACTGTTGTTCATATTTATTTTTATAATCTGTCTTCTGTGAAAATGTAATGGATAAAACGGAAGAGTTATGCTTAAACAGCATTTAATATTCAATATAGGTGGGGGCTCCATGCAGTCTTCAGTAGAGGTGTGGGATGCTTTCATCAGCTCTGAGTTTACTGTTGAATCAGTCTGGAGACTTCCATTTTCCTTAGGAGTTTCTTGAATTGTGTTTTCCCATACATCACAAGTGTTAAAGAGACTTACCTGGGAGTTGCCAGGTTAGATTCATTAACCAAGTTTAATGAGTTCTGCGTGTTTATACAATGTCTTGCCACTTGCATTGCTATGTTTTGGTGTATATCTGAAAAAAAATCTTTGTGGTCTGAGACAGGTAGGAAAAATATCAGCTTTCCTCAGTGGTTCTTCTTGGTTTTAGTTGATTTAAGTAATTTTGGTCTCTGACTGTATAAATGGAAGACACACTGTACTAACTGAAAACACATAATTTCAGTTCTCTGGAAGTTGATTTGTAAATACACTTCTTCCTGTAAAATAATAATTCTTTCTTATTCCTTATCTACCTTATATATGAAAATTATTGTCTCTTGTGTATTAGCTGACAGTAGTTAATTCTGAAAACACATGACAGAAGGCAGCTTTAATGTTTTGTATCTCTCAGATAATGTACATCCATCTGTTCTTTAGCAAATGCATCACCTCTCTGCATACTGATGATTTCTGATGTCGCACTGCTTGTAATTAAATTTTGATAATGTATTTTACAGGCTTCTTGAAAAAACAAGTTGAGTTTATTCATGCAAATACAGAGTAAAATGGAGACCACTTATGACTGAAACTAATTTCATGAACTGATGATCACTCAAAAATGTAGGAATAATTAAAAATATTTACTAGTACTAGTATACATTTTTAATTGGCTGGAATTTCATTTGGGTATAACAGTAACAACAGTGATTTTTGTCACTTAAACATTTAGCATATTCTTGCATTTGATTACTTTAATGTTTCAAAGCTGACCTTTTATGTTGGTTGTTTACGGATACCAATTGAAAGTATGTATTAAATTATTGAAACAAATGCAGCATTTGCAGTTTTATCAAGTATATACTAAACCAGTAATTGCATACATAATGCTGCTGATACTGAAAAAATGCTATTAAGCTTTTAAGCTACACTCATGGCTACTTAGAGAAACATTTGTGGTAGAAACTAGAATTTCTGGATTAAAAAAATGTAAACCTATTCTTCAGGTTGTTTGTTTTGGGGTGGGGGTTTTTTTGTTTGTTTGTGGGTTTTTTTCCTTTTATTTAAACTACTGATTTTTACATTATTTAGTGCTTCAAATTATTCAAAGTATTGTTTCGTTCATAATGCCCAAACTATGTAGCAAGCCTAGTATGTAAGTTGTGTTACCATCAGATGATATATGCAACTAAATTTGACTTTTGATGAAATGTTGTTATTAAACATCACTCCCACATGCTAAGGTTTCTGTGCTTTGGGGAAGGATGTTAAATGAAAACATTTCTCCTAGAGAGCGCTCCTCATGGCATCTTTCCTAAGTGCTCCTTACTGTGCACAGAAAAATAAACACACTTGAATGCTACCACTTGAATGTAAAAACATAGACACTAGCTTCTGGTTTGGGTCGTGTGCACTCGAGCGTCCTAAAGCTTTTTTTCCATGGAAAAATCAAGAGTCAGCACAGTGTCTGCTTCCTTCTATTGAGTGTGTGTCGCTTAACTGTCTTGTAGTGTTAGCTTCTCATTCACCGATTGGAACTTAATGGATACTTTATTTGAACACATATTATAAGATCAGTGACTGATCTTATAAAGTTTTGTTTAGAGGAATCATCACTTGGGTAGATACATGGAAATTTGAGAACACTGTTTTTGGGATGTAAGTAGTGTTTCCCTGAGGAAGAAAGGTGGAGAGAAGTGCAGAATCCCAGCTATGAATCCTCCTCAGAGAAAGAGTGGAAAAACACCTGTAAATGTGTTTTCTGCCTTTTATGGTACAACACACTGAAAATTAAAGTAGAGCAATGGTTTCTGGTTCCTGCTAACCAATAAGGTGAATGTTTTTGCAAATGTCATGGAGCAAAGTTGGGGTTTATCTGTGCCCTGCCCATCATATAAGGCCCTGGGTTTTTTGTTAAAAAAAAAAAAATTGAACTGTAATAGTGATAGGTGAATGGAGATAGGTGACTTAAGAAAAAGGAGAGGGTGATGGTGGTGATGGGGTATCATCCTGTGCTGAAGTACTCATGGAAACATCCTTTACTGCACCTACTCCATGGAGACTCAGAGGTTGTGTTCCCTTGCGGTATTTGTGGTGGTGTGCTTTCTGAATCTCTCCCTCACAGTGTGGCCTGCTGAGTCTGTGGGGTGGGCTCTGGGCTCCCAAGGACAGTGGCTCTATACACAATGACCAAGCTAATTTCTCTCTGCACACATTTTCATATACTGCTTTCATAGCCTCTGATCTGATTACCTGTTGAATTGTGTCTGACTTCATCTACTCAACACATTGCTTGAATCTAGGGAAACCAGAGTCTGGATGTGCCAGCCTCAAAGACTATATAGCTGGATATCATTAATAATGAATTAGTCTGTGTTATAGCTCCCTGTTCTTATATATTGCTTGGAGGCACATGGGTAGCTGAATGCAGGAACAATTTGGAAGTTGCATTGGTATTTTTCAGTTTCTACTAAAATGCACCTAATTATGGCCTTTTTTAACATCTCAGAGACTCATTTAACAATTATTGTAGCTTCTTGGACTTGGGAGAACTTTGCTACTAACAGTCATTTTTTTCCAGGTGAGGTATGTGCCATTTCTGGGCCACACAGGTTGCCTAGTGATGTCTGCTTTTGACCACTGGGCATCCCTCTGGCTGACTTAAGACTTGGCAGAGATAAGGCTGTATTCTTTAATGGCTGTTCTCTTCTAAATCTAAAAGGAAGTTAGAATAACAAGAAATGAAGCTTTCAATTATATCTGAAAACATGCTGCTCTTAATGCATAAGACCAAAAGCAGTTTGTTTTTTGAATAATATACTAAGTCTGTAATCAAATGAGAGGGAAAATAAATGCCATTTGAAATGATCTGTGTACAGTTTTTTGCAAGTAATATACTTCTGTCTTCGGTTAGCATGAATGTTAATTATTGTTGTGGATTCTCTAGAAAGGCAACTAGTTCTTCTGAGTTTTGGAGAATCTGGTGCTTAAAGAGACTATGATTAGACTGTTTGACAGAACAAGTAATTCTCTTGCTAGAAAGTTGCCTGCAGTTTTTTTTGGTTTTTCAAGTTGTGTGTCAAGTAGAAGTTATTCCTTGTTTCCTGGAAGTTTTTAGTTGTCAGGAATAATACAATGCAATAGGTTTTACTGCTTTATCTAATAAAAAAAAATAACTTTTGTAATTTTCCACTTTTTCTTTATCTCCTTAGAATGTGAAAGCATTTGCATCTTCAGATAGCCTAGCCAAGGTCCAAGAAGTAGCAAGCTGGCTTTTGGAAATGAATCAGGAACTGCTCTCTGTGGGCAGCAAGAGGCGACGAACTGGTGGATCTCTTCGAGGTAATGCTTCCTCAAGCCAAGTAGATGAGGAGCAGATGAATCGGGTCGTAGAAGAGGAGGAGCAGCAGCAAAGACGACAACAAGAGGAGCAGCACATTGGGAGGAATGGGGAGATAGGAGGAGAAGAACCTGGATTTGATGACAGGCATGAGTCTCAGCAGGAACAGTTAGAAGAAAATAATAATAGACTTATTACAGTGGATGAAGATTCCACTTGTAACCAAGAGGAAGATGACGATGAACATGCTGGCGATCAAGAGGAGGAGGTGGAAGAGGAGGAGGAAATGGACCAGGACAGTGATGATTTTGATCAGTCTGATGACAGCAGTAGAGAAGATGAACATGCTAACAGTAATAGTGTCACAAATTCCAGCAGCCTCATGGACTTGCCCATTCACCAGTCATCGCCATTCTACGTGAAGACAAAGGTGAGAAGCTACATTTTTTGGTGCTCTTAGTCCTCATTAACTTTGGATTTTGGAAAAAAAATGCATATTTAGCATAAACTAAAGTTTTACAACGAAGCAAAGATTTTATTTCCTAAAGAGTTTACAGTGAAGAGTTTATGTAGTCCACAAAAACTATGATATTTTAGCTGTTAATAATAAAAATACTTGCATCCATTTGACATGAGCAAATACCCCTATGTATTTTAAGGAATACCATTCTGATGACTATGGTCAAAATACCAAGATGTTTCTTTATAAATATTTTTACATAAGACCCTCCCAGCATTATTTATGATATTTTTCTTCTCCAAGTGGGCTAGAAGGGAAGGTAAGCAATCGTACATGTGTGGTGTTCTCAGACAAGATCTGGTTCATTTAGGTGAAAACATTGTAATGAAAAAGTAGGGTGGAATATTATAGAAACATGAAGTTCTTCCTGCTAGCCTGATGAGGTCCTTGACAATATAGAAGTTAAAAAAAATGTGATAGCCAGTCATACATTTAGGAAGTCATTACAAAATGTCTTATGGTATCCTCCTTGTGAGGACCTTGAACCTGTGTGCTGGTTGTTGACTTGCAATAAGAATCTGGAAATTAATCTTCTAATAAAATGCTTCAATTGCTACTTATATCAGCTAACATTTTAGATTTAAAAGAAATTATTGGGTTATTGGCTGCAGTGTACATTTGTACTTCACTATATTTTCCAAGTTCTTTGGGAAGGTGGAATTTTGTTAACTCTTAAGAGCAGCAAAATAATGAAAGCAGTGATATTGCCTAGTAAGAAAGAGGAGCAGGCCAGTGTTCTTTTGGAAGAATGTTCTTCCTAGGTCTATGGACTAATTTATTTTTCTTGCTCATTAATTGTTAGTAGAACACCTAGCTTCTTTTCACCTTTCAAAAATGAAATCTCCTCAAACTTTTAAATTTTACTTTAAAAATAATTAAAACCTGATGTAAAATAAAACCACAAAAAAAGTCAGTTAACATAAGCTAGCAGGTTGAGTGTGAGCATAAATGTATAGAGATGGATAATCAGTCTTGAAGATGCACCTGAAGAGGTAAATAGAGTGAACATTTGCTTCTGGAATCTACAGTGATGTTTTAGTTAATTACAATAGTATGCAATTCACTTCCATGTTTAAAGTATCTCAGCTGACGTCTTTGATTTTTGAAAAGTTGTAATGTTTTCTCATGAGTTTTTAATATAATTTTATATTTATAATTCTACTCTTCAAGGTATTGAAGTATATGCTTTCTAATTTGCAGTGAAATACTGTCATATTTCATAAAATTGAATTGGATTTTACAATTGAAATCCTTGGGTTTTTTTCAACGTATTGGTTTTCCTTTAGTATGTTTAGTATTTGCAATGTTTTACAGAGTATCATATAACAACTTGCATCTAGTATGGACAATTTTTAATGTACCAAATTCTTATACTCAAAAATGTGTTTTTAAGTCTCTAAATTGGAATCTTGTTGAAGTGCTTTGTAAGTAACTATCCTCAAACAGTACAGAGCAGAGCATAATTTTCAGTGGTGGCTAGTTCTGAAGCTTTTTTTTATTGACTTCTGTAATGAATGTAGCTTTTTCTTTCTTTTCTTGAGGCATATTTGACATGAACTGAAATAAGCCGGTTTAGCCTGAAGGAAGTTGTCCGACACATCTTTTTACAGATGCAAAATTTCTGTGTGGTCTCATAGTTGCTCTGCGTATTCAATCCAGGGCTGGCCATTTTTGTCTCTGCTCTATCCTCAGGCTGTGCTTCTGCAAGAATTGTTGGGCAGCCAGGTAACAAACCATATTTGGGAATTTTTTCATGGTGCAGCACTGTTTTAGGAAGTTTCAACTGTGTACCTGAAGTATCAGCACAGGTTAGAAATCTGCTTGAGCTGGCAGTGCTCAGCACACATTAGAACTGACAACATGCAACATTAATGTTACCAATTCATTAATAAACCAGTATTTAACCAGAGGAACACATTCTGTTACAAAGTGTTGTGGAAATACATCTGTGAGAGCATGAATGAATTACAAGAGTGAAAATAAGCATGAGTAATTAATATGCTGCTTTTGAGAAGAAAAGGAAATGTTAGCAGACTTGTCAGCTGTATTTACAAGTGATTTCTGCTTCTACCTGTTGAGGATAGAGTCATCCTAGGAGACTTGAACCTGGTGGACTTATTTTTAGCTTTTCAGACATATTTCTCAGTGTTTGTAGTCGATTACCGTTCTCATAACTCTGGCTGAATTACCTTGCTGTGTGCTGTACTTTCTGAAACTTGCTTTGTGCCACCATTATAGGCAGTGATGGCTGAATGCCCTACTTCATGTTTGTGTGTCAGATGTAAACCTGGCTCCTCAGAAGCATTTCTGATGCAACACAGTTTATTCTGCTTATACATATGGGCAACACACTTTCACTACTACTAAATACCAAGAGATAATAGTGAGACTGAACAAAATAGCAACTGCTACTACTGTAGATGTTGTGCACCTCATCTTAGTTTTTTAATATCTCTGTTCTTTTTCCTTCTACTTTTCCTTCCTTTCCTCATAAACTACTGAATAAATTCTTTCTCCAGTCTGACTTTTTCTTTATTTGTTGACCTGCAGAATCATGTGTGGCTAAGGAAGGAAATGTCCTATATTTCCCCCATAGCACCATGGTGTACCCTGCTTGGGTTTGCCGCCAGTCACCTTAGTAGCAGCAAGCATGCTGTGTCCTGCCTAATAAACATCATCAGAGGCATAAACCCCATTATATTTATATAAAAATAATTTTTATAGATACTCATGTTTTATATAATGTTTAGATAATAGATACAAAAATATATAAAAATATTTGCCTCATACTACTGTTCTGTGCAAATAAGTGATATAATTGCTGCCATAATGTTGTGAAAATGTGAGTGAAGGGCATCGGCACTTGAAATGAGAAAGCCAGTGGTTTATGAGAGACTTCATTGCATTCACCAAAACCACACAGGAATCCAGAAAGATCCTTATGGTTACCTTTCATGATTTCCTGCATAAAATATATTGGTTTATTTTCATGTTGTATTGAAGAGCTGTTTAACAAATGTGTTTTCTTTCTCCCCGTATGTTAAGCAATCAAGTTAAGCAATCCCTGAAAGGTCTCTTAAATGTAAATTATAAGGACAATGTGTCCATTGGGCATATTTTTCTATTTTTTGTTCTTGTTACGATACTTCTCTGAGCACTCTGATGTTGGAACATTTGTCTTGAATCATGGATGTTTTTATATCTTGATCAACAATCTAGATGAGGGGATCGAGTGCACCCTCAGTCAGTTTGCAGGTGACATCAAGTTGGGTATGTTGTGGAGGGCTAGAAGGCTCCACAGAGGGGTCTGGACAGGCTGGATTATGGGCCAAGGCCAATTGTATGAGGCTTAACAAGGCCAAATGCCAGATCCTGCTCTTGGCTCACATCAGCCACAAACAGTGCTACAGGCTTGGGCAGAGTGGCTGGAGAGCTGCCCAGCAGAAAAGGAGCTGAGGGTGCTGCTGGAGAGGAACTGAACATAAGCCAGCATGTGCCCAGGTGTCCAAGGTGGCCAATGGCACCCTGGCCTGTAGCAGCAATAGTGTGGCCAGTGGAGAGCAAGGCAGTGATTGTCCCCCTGTACTCGGCACTGGTGAGGCCACAGCTCAAATCCTGTGTCCAGTTCTGGGCCTCACTACAAGAAGGACATTGAGGTGCTGTAGAGAGTCCAGAGAAGGGCAGTGAGGTTGGTGAAGGATCTGGAGCGTAAGTCTTGTGAGGAACAGCTGAGGGAGCTGGTATTGTTTAGCCCAGAAGAGGCTCAGGAGAGACCTTATTAGTGTCTACAAATACCTGAAAGGAGGCTGTAGCCAGGTAAGGGTTGGCCTCTTCTCCCAGGTAACAAGCAATAGGACAAGAGGAATTGGCCTGAAGTTGCACTAGGGGAGATTTAGATGGGATATTAGGATACACTCCTTCCAGGAAGGGGTTGTCAAATGCTGAAACAGGCTCCTCAGGGAGGTGGTTGAGTTACCATCCTTGTAGGTATTTAAAAGACATGTAGATGTAGCACTTAGGGGCATGGTTTAGTGTTTGATGTGTAGTAGTGTTAGATTAATGGCTGGACTTGATGAAACCTTTTCCAACCTAAATAATTCTATGATATCAGAACTATGATTAAAACCCAGTAGCAGCTGTGCCAAGGACAGTTAAATTTTGTTTATGCAATGTATTTACCTATTTATATATCAAATAACTCCATGCATTGGGATTTCATGTTTGACTGATTTGTCTAATATGATGCAAGCTTTTTTCAGAGAGCTTTGTGTTCTGTAAGGTTGGCCTATGTCCTTTGTACCTACAGAACTGATGCTCAGTTGTATTAAAGTGACTGGAGTTTTCTCACATGTCAGATCCTTTACTGTTTGTTAATTTTTACTCCACTTGATCTGTGTCTTGTCAAATGTTGTCAGATCTGTTTTAAAAATACTAAATAGCACAAGAGGGCAAAGTAAATATATATAGCAATCTGACAAAACATGTTCTCGATGCTGATTCTTCCATGATTGCATTGTATTTGTGGTATCCATTTCCATTGCTCTGTGATGACTTTGTATTAATTGAGTTCTGTTGGGTAACAATTAACCACAACATAAGCAAACTACTCTTACATCCCATATTTCATAGCAACTGCAGTTAAACACTGTTATCTCTCTACATATGGGATTCTGGGACAAGAGGCAGTGCAAGGACAAAAATGTATTCCTGGCAGTTGCCATCACTGTGAAATACCTCATGCAAATTATAATTTTTGCTTAATTGAGATTTAATTTGTTTGTCTACCTGTGCTCATGCTTGTGAAATTGTAGTACTAGCAGACATACCATGCCAGCAATATTTTATGTTTATCAAAATTGGTTTTTATGACAGAGGTGATACCAGCCTGATTTTGTGGAAGAAAATATCATCAATGCTATAATCCTATTTTATGTCAACCAATGCATTATTTTCTCTTGTACTGACACCTGGATTTCACCATAACATTATTTAGGTTGTACTCTGTTTGCTTTTCCAAGTTTTTTTCCTGTGAATCATTCTGCTTATTTGGTATTTTTGAAATATTTTGATTGTTCTAGTTCTTAAAAATACTATGATCATAATACATACAATCTTTAACCTGTTCCAGTTTTTTTGTCTTTGTTTGCATAACTGTTCCTGTAACTCACAGTTTCATAGTTTTTAAATATTAATGACTTCAATATACTTAAATATTTTGGTTTTAATTGATAGTTTTTGTTCCCATTAAGATGAGTTGTTTATCTTGAACTCCTGCAAGCTTTTCATATTTAGAGGAGCACTGGCTTCTTGATTATCTTAGAAATTGTTTCTAAACAGCCACAGTAATTTACAGGTTCAATCATCTCTGGTTTGGGTTTGACAGGGAATTGATTTTATGGAGAAAATGTCATGATCACTTGTATGCAACCTCCTACGAATTTAACTTTGTTCAATTAGTTTTTATTTATCTAAAATTCAACATTACATAATACTTCTAATATGAAATGTCTCTAATGTTGAAGCCACCTCAGTTAGGAAATAACCACCTAAAAAAAATTAAACACATGAATTCGTGAAAAGCATTAGCTTTATTTCCAGCAAAGCATTATTTCCAGCAAATATTGGCACAGATTTCTATGGTGTAGGCAAAATAGCTACTGGATACTAGACTAACGGGAGTGAAATGTATTATGTAAGGACCTGAATTTTAAAATCAAAGTGAGCAGGTGGGGCAGGAAGATTGTTAGCTGGTGCACAGCCATTTTTCTTGCTTTGGGTTTCAGAAAACACTTTTGCCTGTTCTGCTTGTCTGGAGGGATTTCTGAAGAGGGTTTGAGTGCATTTACGTGAGACGCTTTATCCTTCTGGATAACAGGCACTGTTCAACAGGAATCTTTGCAATGACCTCCACTTACTGGAACATTTATTTCCTTTTCTTCTATTAAGGCTGTCATAAAGCTTGCAAATTAGGTTATATGAATGTGAAATGTTACTTCTGTGTTAACTATGTGGATTGTGATGGTGACGTCTCATAAGGGGTCAGGCATTCGTGCGTGTGGAACCCTCCAATAACTTCATTAATTAGTCTCCTCTTCAGATGCAGGTTTGCTTGTTGCAGAATTGTGGGTTGTGATTGTTTTGTTGGTTAGCAGAGCTTCCAGGGAAACAGAAAACAGATTAGCTAAAATGAAGATGAAAAATTATTGTATAGTTGCATCTGCAACCACGAAACCCACTTTGATACCCTTTGATAAGTCATCATATTTTAGCATGTGCATCATTACTAAAGGTAATAAGATGGTTTTTTTAAAGGATACATTTAATACATGACATACATTACTAACAACAGTGCTAAAGGCTGAGAAGCAGTTTAATTTTCATGTAAAACCAGTGTACTTTGATTGCAGCATCCTCTACCATCATTTATACCATACTATCCATTTGGCTGTAAGTCACAAGAGAGAGTGTGTGTAAGTAATGGAGCTGTTCAGGAGTGCCTTTTCTTGATTGTTTATTGACATGGGAGAGTGGCGAGAGGGAAGATGCAACAGATAAACTGGATTAATTTGGGTGGGGCTGGAAGAGGATGTGCTACAGGAAAACCTGTCCCTTGGAACTTAAATACCCATCTCTTCAGTTCTGAAACAAATCTAAAGCCCTGCTCGCATACAGAGCTTTCAGCTCTCAAATAGTGCAGGCTGAGACAGAGGTTTTTGCTGCAGGTGCCTGGTCTAAGCTTGTATGTAGAGCCACAGATAAGAAGGATTTTTTTTAGGGGATTTTGGCTTTGTGTGGAAAGACAGCATTAATTTTTTAAACTGAGGAAACCTAAGATTGCACTGGGTACTTTGTGCAAATGTGAAGTGAAAAGGACTCCTGTGTGAAATTGCTGCTCTGCAGTTATTGTCAGAATTATTGATAGACTAAAAGCAGGATAGGGGAATAAGGGGGAATCAAAGATGGTACAGAAATGCTGATCCTTGGGAGCAGATTTTTTGTGTGTGTGTGTACAGGCAGTACATGGAATTACGCAAAAGTTGCAGTGTGTGTAGGTGGAGGGAGGTTTGTGTATGTTAATAATTTTTCTCCTTCTCTGAGCAGCAGAGGGGGCTATTATTGCTTTGCTGCAGCCCTATGGAGACTTGTGCAGTGTTCCTTTGCAAAGGTTTTCCTTGGTCCTGCAGCATATAAGCATAAAAGCCTGAAGCATATTTAAGTATAGGGAATAAATGTAACTGGAACAGAAGGACTCAGTATTTATTTGTCAAGAAATACGTTTCCAGTATAGGAAATGGTGTAGGAATATTTCCTTTAAAAGAACAGGTATTAAACTTATTTTCAGATGGCTCATGTGATGAGAATGTAATGTGTAGTTCTCTGCTCTGAGTACATGGGAGAAAGAGAAAAAACTTCATACTACAAAAAGAAATGAATTTTTGCCTATTTTTTTTTCAAGGATCACATGCAAGGTATGTAGATTCTTCATGCCTTTCAGTTTCTTTCATGCTTTGAAGCATTTTAAACTAAGTAATAACTTGCCTAAAACTGTGTCAGAAAGGCTACACAAAAATTGTTCTGATTGTTGAAAAAAGGCAACAAAAAAGAATTGACAGTTTTTCAGTTTTTTTCCTTTTTTCTCTTGCTTCTTCCTATGATTCTTTTTTTTAATTGAGGGGGATCTTGTCGAGGCATACAAATGCTTTAAGGGCAGGTGTTCAGATATTGGGGCCAGATTCTTATTCAGTAGTGCCCAGTGACAGGATGAGGGGCGATGAATACAAACAGAATCACAGGAAGTTATATCTGAAAATGAGGAAGAACTTTCCTTTGAGGGTGACAGCCCTGAAACAGGCTGTCCAGAGAGCCTGTGGAGTCTCCTTCTGTGGAAATACTTGAAACTTGCCTGGTCATAATCCTGTGTAACCTGCTCCAGGTGAACCTGCTTTAGCAGAGAATTGGACTAGATGATCTCCAGAGGTCCCTTTTAAAGATTCTGTGATTCATAATTGCCAGTTAGAATTTCTTTTGCTTTACCATGACAAGTTTTGTTGTTTACAAAGCCAGTTTTGTTGTTTTAAAATATATTTTCTTTTTTACTTTGCTGATACAGAGCCTTGTTTTTTGTATTGGGCAGTAATAACTTTAGAAATATTCATACTTGGAGATTAATATAAATCAACACTTCTAACCTTTGATTTCTTTCTCATTTATATTCCCCATAGTTTAGTGCTAATCATTCCAAGCATGCAGGATCGTTTGAAAAGGTTACACAACTGTCATTAGATGTAGTTTGTTAAATATTTAAGCATCCATGGAAGGAATGCAGATTCTTTGTTTCTCTGTAGATAGCAAGTTACTTCTCCAACTTTACTAAGCTGCAGCATTCTTTCTCTACAAATACCAGTGTTTTGTTTGAAAAGTACTTTTTACTTCCTGTGCTTTTACTTGGCTGTGTTAATTTATGATTTCATTTGCTGCTCAAGGTTTGTAGAGGTTTAGCTATACTTTTGCATTTTCTAAGTAGAATTTTCCTACACTTTCACTTTACATAAAACCAATGTGTTACATAATTGCTGCTCTGCTAATTTTTCCTACTCTGTAAGTGGATCTTCAAGTTTGCTAATAGATATGTGGGCTATCTTTGTAGTAATGTGGTTATTACTAATAGAGTTTGTGGCTTATTTAAGAACTTTTCTATCTAGTTCAGCTTTCTCATGCAAAGTTCTTGAAATGCTTAGGAATTAAATTTGACTGTTAGGTTAACGTGTCATAGTCAAATTAAAGGAATTTATGATAAATTCTAGGGTCTTCTTCTTTTATGTATGGTGTCTTACCATTTTTCAGTATGATTTTTACGAATATTGCAATGATTAAAGGACAGTTCTAATATATAATTTGTGAATGAAGTAATTCTGTATAGAGAGTAAAATCAAGAATCTTAGTGCCTAGGAAGGAAGGAAGGTAATTTAATAGCAAACATTGATTCTAACAGTTTGAGTCATAATTTGGACTACAAAATTCTATTTAATAAGTAGATTTTAATTGATTTTCTCTTTTCCCTTCACTGCAGAAAGTTGCACCTTTTTTTTTTTTTTTTAATGTGGAAAGAGGTAGTGCTGATTTAGTTTCTCATTACAGCAATTGCTTACTAGACTGAAGTACTAGCTGAGTAAGGCACCAGCAATTTTCTGCTGCTATGCCAGTAATTGAGGTCAGCCTTTAAACTCAAGGCAAAGGATTTGCCTCAACGAGGCATACTGAAAAATAAATGTACAGAGCTTTGGATTGTGCCAGTTTGCTCTGTAGAGGCATCTGACAAGATACAGTTGCCCTTTCTTTGCAGTGAAGCCTACATCAGGGCATACACCTTCGACTTCCTGGTGGTTCTTCCCAGAGATGTCTAGTATGTTCTCCTGAAGATCCATGTAGCTCTTCTGTAGCTATGTTGGTTGTTCAGTTTCCTAAAGTAGGGAAGTTGCCCGCCAGCTTGGGCAAGGGGCATGCAGAAACAGGGTAAATACTTGAGTTGGCCTTTGGTTGCTTGGCTTAGGCATTGCTCCCTAAAGGTAAATATTGGGGAGGTACTTGCATATATTACTCAAACTTCCATATCAGTTTATTTTATGTAGAATAAATTAAATTGATGTCTTCAGGATAACTACCTGAAGCAGCATCTTGTTGTCTCACACTTTTTCGTAGACTTCGAAAAATCACTCTTGGTTCAGCACCCACGTGGTTTTTGCTCTGCATCTTTGTTGTCAAAATTAAAATGAGCTTTTTTTTCAGAGGAAAGAAAAAAAGTGCAGTAGTACTATTTCAACTCAACAATTATACGACAACAATATTACTAAGTAGAAATCATGCAAATATGCTTCAGAATCCTTTCAGTGTACTCACTCTGTAGGGATATGTGACTCTTCTAGCAAATGCATTTGGGAGCTCTGCCCCACTTAAATATGCCATTTGTTGCTTTTGTTGTTCTTGACTATGTGGCACATGCTATTGCCTGATGTGATCGTTAGCCCAAATATTTCCAGTCTGTAGTGATACAGCTGTATTTTCTTGAGCATTTATCAGTGGATGCTGTTGCCCTGTCTGTTTTAAATTGTGTCTCGTTTTAAGCTTAACTGAAGTTGGTATTATTAGTTACAAAAATTAATGCAAATGGTGAATTAAAGTGTGAAGTAAGTAAAACTTTAGCTGGTTAGTTTTTTGGTTTTGTTGACACATCCTTTCCCAAATGGTTGTTAAATATTCTTTCAGCTATGAATTTGAAGCGTATGTTTAAAAAATACAAGTTATGATTAGTAAACTTCTTGCATTTGCTGATGTTTATACTTATAAGGTCATGGGATCTGAAATTAGCTTAGGGAGCTGGAAGACTAGAAATTGATCTGAAGACCAAAATTAAGTTTAACATCTGCTGCAGGACTAACATTTTTTCCTGATATGTTTCTCACTCAGAGCTGTTTTGCAAATTACAGTATATCCTTTATTTCTGTAGGACTTTCCATTATCTGCAGAACATATGGCTATTCAGCAAACTGTGCACAGTGAAGGAATTTACATACCTTTATAAATTCTTGAGTATAAGGAGAGAAACTAGAAAATGTCAATTTCTCTGCTAGTTTAATGATTTCTGAACAGGCAGAATGCTTAAAAACAAAATTTCCAAGCTGTCTCAGCAAATGTTTGAACAGACAGCATCTAATGTCCGTCCACAAAAGATGATTTTTGACACATGACCTGTTCTTCTTTGCTAGTGCCTAGTGTCTCATCTGTGCATGCAGCTGTGCTTGTGTAGTAATGATATACTGTGCATTTTGTGTAGACTTATTGATGAGCTGTTATGTTTTGTTTATGTGAATGTTTCACCGTTTGGTTTATTGGTGAAATTTCTATTATAAAAATCCCTGTAAAACCTAGATCAGGTGTTTCTATAAATGGTTCTTTTTGTCACAAGCATCTTCTCCCTTTTTTCCCATAGTGTGGTTAATGAAGATTCTGTCTAAACTTTATGCAAAATTTGTGAGACTTCTGCCCATTCTCTCCAGGCCAAACAAGTTTAGGAATTCACCAAATTATTATAAAATGTGTTTTATGTTAAAAAAACCCTTCATGTGCCTTGATTCTGTATGGTACAACTTTTGATGTAATATTACATATAGTTAAGTGGTATTAAGATTTTAAAGGAGAAAATCATGAGTTCTTTTGGATAGATAGGTATCTTGATCATAATCAGTGAAATACAAGTGGAAAGCATTGCTGTTGGGCATCTATGCTTCTGTCCTATTTTTCCTTTTTACTCTTCTTGCTAATTTCAAATTTTGTTTCTTTAGTTTGTATCAAGTATTGGGAAGAGGGAGAGGATCTGAGAAGGACACAATTACTAAAGAAGTGCAGAGATTTCTATCCCAAATCAAGGTGGTCCACACTAACTATTTCTTTGTTAAAACCTTGCTTTTTAAAATCTTTGTTCTTACTAAAAGGTGATGTTTTCTACTGACTTTACTACCTGACCATATATTGCATAATATGAAAGGAGTGAATTGTGACTTTTAGTAATACTCAGTGTAATTCAGTCTTGGAAGACACTGGCTATACTTTTCAGCTGTGTCATGACATATTACTCAGTTAATGCTTATAAAATTTTAATACATTTGTTCAATCCCTGGCCCCTCTGTGAAGTGGAAAATGTACTTATTGCCACCACAGATTGCCAGCAGGGATAAATTTCACCTTATTCATCATCAGAAGTCATTGCTACTTTCAAGTAAAGCATTAGCAACATTTCCTGTAAGTGCAAATCTCATTCTTACCCAGTCGATGTTTCAAAGTGGGCAGGAGACCCTTTCTTCTTCTCATTTAACTTATGGAGTGTCCCTTAAGGATGGCAGCTGCTGTGATCATTATTGGCCCAAGTATATTGAGTACTAAAAAAAATTAAAAGACAACAAATAACAAACACTCTTTTTGCCAATGTCATAATTCCTTCATTTTTAATACTTTGGTCAGATTTTCTAGAACATGCAGCAAATAATTGATTTAATTAAAATGAATATGTAAAAATAAAGTAAGTAGAAGTGACACAGTGAAATGGAAGAAATCGGACCAACAATCATTCAGTATGAATCAGTTGTTCTTGCCAAATGTAATAATGTTGTCCCTCAACTTTTAAGCTGGACTTCATCCAAAGCAAGGACACTTCTGTTGGTACTCGGAGGCACTTACTCTTCTGCACAATTTTTGGCTTTGGTGCAAACCGCTGGTATTTCATGCCCTAGAAGCACGTATGCTGCACACTGGGTGTGCAGGTATTCCCATGTATTTGTTTTGGAGGACAGGCTGTTGAGCAGACCCTGACTCTTCCCACATTGTGCCAGTCAGAATTTGGTGCTGGTGCACTGCATGTCTTTCTTGGCAGGGTTTAGTACCAGAATGCCAGTAAGCTCAAAGCTGGATTTGGTCAACCATACCAGTCAAGAATGCCAGCCTTTCCACATACTACCTGCTTTCTTCTGTGCTCTAAGCATTCTTCACTTCACATATCTTGAGCTTTATAAATAGCCTCACACCCCTTTGCAGTATGCTGTTACCAGCTGAGAAGGATTATGTAGCTTAATTTGGTGCTATCAAATGAATGCCATTGTAACAATCAGTTGTTGCATTTGTTAGATTTATGTGTATTTATGAGTATTTTACAGTGCTGGTAAGAAAAACAGTCTCGTATCAAAAGAGGCCTTGAGAACCATTTTGTTTCAAATATACAAACTATAATACGTTGCACTGTTGCACTGTTCAGCCTTTTATTTTGGCAGTTGTCAATGTGTCTAATCCATAGAGTGTTGTTGGAATTTTTTTTTTAATGCTGAATAAACAATCTCGGGACAGAATTTTGCTACAGAAGAAAAGAATTCTTTAGGTGTGTAAGGTGGCAGAAATATTTTTAAAGCCTTTTTGACATTTTGGGGATTTTTCGTGTTCCCATTTAATATGTAGAAAGATAAGTCCAAGCCTCATTTTTGTCAGTGTTTTTTGTACATTATTTGGAAACTGATAAACATATTTAGAGTATTTTGGTATTGCTTTGTGCATTTTTGTATGTGTAGGTATATAAGTAGAGATTTTCTCATTTAAAGTGTTACATTGTACATGGAAGTGTGATACAGTGATAAGAAAAGCTGGTTTTTGCAGTATGGAAAATAATTTTTTCAGTTTCCTGTCTTCCCTTTTCATAAAAGCAGCCTCCTTTACTGAAAAACCACCTGCTTTCCCTTCCCCCAGCTTATCCTCAGCTGGGAATTTGACTTGCATTTTAATCCAGTCTGAAATATTGCATGACTTCTCTACCTGTTGCAGTTCTTAATTCTTGTCTCAGCTTTATTTAAAGGTGCAAAACCAGCATAAATAAGTGGTCAGCAAATAAATTCCTGCAGAGCAGCTGTAGAAATTCTTTTTAACAGCTGTTGCAACACTGACTAGACTAAAGAGTTAAACTTGCTTATCCAACAAGTTATGTTAAAGCCAATGAGAACTAGGCAGACATTTCTGGAGTATTTTTAAAATGCAAGATGATGCAGCTGGATTTCTGTTGCATACCTGGAATGTTTTCTGAAATATTCACTGGAGAAATGAAGACACATGCTTTAAAGATAGTTTAGAAAAAAGTGATAGTGGCAACAAGAAACCGTAGCATGGTAAATACAGTGATAAAGTTAGGGGACTTGTAGAGTAAAGACAGATAATAGAGGCCTCCTGTTTTAATGGTTACGTAAGGTAGGCATTATTTTTTTCAGATGCTCATGGTTAAGTATTTTTTTAATGTTATGATAGCATCATTAGTATTGATACTTCATAGTCTTGTCAATATGCATTTTACTAGACAGTGTGTTTTGATTTCCTAAACACTTCCTGGGAGCTTACAAAAAAATTACCTTGTGTGAATGCAATTGTTGCTCTATTGTAGTAGTACTGTTGTGATTGAGGGCACATCCCATGCCTGTAGCTGCATGTATCTGCAAGTTCCCCTCCCTTTCTTTTGAGATGGAATTCTGCACTTGTTGAGATGCCTGGGAAGCCGTCATCATTTTTGGACCAGTATCACATGCTAAGGGATCCATGGACAAAGAGAGGTGATCTAATAGCTTGTTCTTGCCCAAAGGTGGAGGTCTTGACTGCTCTCCACTTCTAAACAGTTTGTCTCTTCATGCAACTGGCTGCTTTGTGAGCTGTTTACAGTTGCTAATCTAGTGGAAAAATGACTTAGCAACAACAAAAGCTGAGAATTTTCAGGTTTCCTACTTAGTGGAGTTATTTTGGAGCTCACATGCCTGACAAATTTTACTGCCTGTTTATTGAAGAGTTGGGAAAAACTGGCCAAATATAATAGGGGGGAAGTGCTAGTCTTCTCCTTTTTGCTTCTAGAGTCTCCATTGGATGTTCTTGTTTCTTTTCAGCTATAAAGAGGATCAGCTGAGGGATTGAACAGATCTAGTAGAGATGTTATTTTGTTAGAGTGACATTCAAACTCGCTTGAACTGGTGGTTGTGATTAGAAAGTAGTGAATCCTTGATATTGGTTAGTTTGACTTACTGCTGGGCTCCCCATACACGAATATTTAAATCCAGGTTGTCAAATTTGAATCTCATTTTATGTCTCTGTACACTCACACTTAAGTGCCAGGATGCTTAAACAGTTATGAGCATACACATACACATGAAAAATATGTAACAGGTATGTTTCTCTGATGATCTCCCCTTCACTGATATACTTGATATTTCATTTTCCCTGGCCTCTGCTAGTGGACTTTGGGGAATGCTATCTTGTGTAGTGTGAAGTCTTTTGCCAGACAGCAGCTTTACCATCATCTTTATCTATATTTTTTTGAAACGTTATAATTTTTTTTCAATATAGGAGTGTTACACAAGTTGTACCATCTTCCACCAGCAGTTACAAAAGGCGTAGCTCTTTTTTGCTCTTCCACAGCTAAAATTGTAAGGCAGCTCTTTAGTATTAGACACAGTAGTTTGTAATGAGCATGCCTTGATATGATTTCAGAGCCAGAATTATAACCAGGAATTGTCATTTGAGTTAATTCAAGTTAAGAAAATCTGAATTCAAGTGCAATTTGAATTTGTGTAATAATCTAACCTGGAGCCAGACTTTGCTCTTTGTGTTGGTTGTCTAGGTCTACACTTGAGGTTTTCTCATGGGCTATGGAGAAAGCCAACAGTTTGCATGTTTTACTGGTTATTTTGCCCCTTTTGCATACAATTCAAGTGTACACTTTTTAGGACATTTTAATCTCATAAGATCAAAATTGTCCTCCACATTGATCGCCTTCACAGCCTCTTCAGAAGTCTTCATTGTTTTCTTATATGTGCAGATTTTTGTATTGGATAAACTTGGATACAACAGAGTAATTTTAGAGCAATAGGGTTTTTTTCTATTCAGCACCAGTAATGCAGTTGCAGTTAACTTCTGTTCAGCAGTGCCTCTTATCTTTACAATTTATTTGTTAACTTGTACAAAGCAGGCTAATATGCAATCTGTCCTTTGAAAACTACTTGTATATTGGTACTAGAAATCCCTCACATAAATAAACTTGGGACCACAGTCCCTGGATTTGTTGTTACTAGTATCATGTAGGCTGCCTTGCTTGGCTGACAAAGTGGTTCTCGGTCTTTCTAGACCTGGGCAGGGACCAGCATGAGTATCAAATGAATAATAAGGCTTATGTATAATGTAAATTATAGTGCATTCTGTATGCTACAGCTATGCAGAGCTTACTACAGATTTTTTTAGGAAATAAATTATCAAATATATTCAAAGGTTTGTCATGTTACTGCGATTAATTTGAAAAGGTGACTTCTGAAATGTTGCAGTTCTCTGATTTATCCATTTGAGGGCAGCTGTTCACCGATGTTAAGAACTGTGGAGAACCTGTCTGGGGTTCTGCTATCTGCATTTTAGTTTTTCTATACTTGGAAATACTTCATTTAGGGCTCTCCAGGTCTTGTACTGTTCCATCACCATATTAAAATGTCGTGATTTGGTTTGGGGTTTTTTCCAGTAATGTTAATAGGCTAAACAACTCTAGAAAAAAACTCTGGGAAGTTTACATGAACTGGTTTTTGATGTTGGGATAATTTCCTAGATCTATGTCTCAAAATTATGGCTTTCCTGAGTTCAGTATACTGAATGAGCTAGTTAATTTTGTTACATTTGATTCCTGGTAAACAGCTACTAAAAAGCTGACTTTGAATTACTCTGACTGGAAGGTATAAAGATTATTGCTGCTTTGTACATGCTTTCATTTTACAGGCATCTCTTCACTGGACTGGCCAAAAAGAAACAGGAGTCTTCTGGATTCTTGTGTTTACAGTTGAAAGTTGATGACAGTCTTAGCTTGAGTTTAAAAACGCTAGTTTTTCAGGCACTTTTATGTGATTTCATTTCAAATGTGATATTCTGATTTAAAGGACAGGCAGGCACTTAAAAAGAGCACCACTGGAAATCAGCCCAACTATATTTAGAAACAGAATGTTAGAAAAATGTATTACAAAGCATTAAAGCTCAAATTTCCATAATTTCACATTTTGTCTGCTTTATACATATTCTCATCCCATATCATGCAAAAGTACACACTTTTAAAGATAAAACCAACAGACTGGCTGTTTAAGCTTTACATTTGAAGCTTAAATTAGAATTATATTTATAATATATATGTATTTTACAAACACAAAATAATTGATATCTACTCTATGCAATGTATTTCTGACACTTCTGAGATAGTTAGTCCTCACCATTTTTGTCTTCTCTCTTACTGCTTAAATTAGACTGTGTTTTATTTTTTGGCTAAGGACTTTCACTTATTAAAAGTTTATAACTTTCCAGCATTAGCCTGGGACCGTTAAACATTACTGTACGACAATGATACTTACAGTCAGCAATATATGACAAATACAAGACTGAAAACTAGAGTGATGGTAAGTGGAAGTAAAACTGGGACAAGATCTCAGGTGCTAATGCAAGGCTTTTTTTTCTGGGAGACAGTGATAAAAATGTGGGGGGAAATAGACACAGGTGAAAATGAATTTTTTTCTTATTGCTATGGTAAAGTATGAAATTTATTTTTGTAATTTCACATCGGGCAAAAAAAAAAAGTGCCTTATTTTGCCATGGCTTTATCCACTAAAAGGGGACTACACTAATTATGAACATGATCCCTTTTTTCCAGCTAGGAGTGTGTCCCTGTGGAATTGCTCTAGGATAGTTTGGAAGTTCCTGGGGAAAAAACAATGTACCACTGGGACTTCATCTCAAACCACAAAAGAAGAAGGGCTGACAATCCCGAGTTTTGTGTTTTCAGAGGTGTGGGAATAACCTGTGACTGGAACTGGCGTGGTGAGCAGTGCTTGGAGAATGCAATACCTGAGTCTTGTTTACTCCCCAATTGTATGTAAATCTGTAAATGGGCCAAGTTATGTTCCTACTTTGCACTCATGTTATGAACTAATATTTTTTTAAAAAAGAGGGGGAGTAAGCCTGTAAAGTAGTAAGATGCTAGGCTCTTGTATCAACTAATAACTCTGGTGGTCTGGCACACTCAAATTCTTTCAGGAATTGTGCAATGAAATACTCTTAAAACTGAGTTAAGTTCAGCAGTTTCTTTTAGTGCATACAGACAATTCTGTATGCAACTAAACAAAATATTGAGTATTGTTTAAAGGAGAAGGTAAGGCTTGCTTTGTACAGAATGTTGTATTTGATCCTGATCTGATCTCAAATTATGTTTATGTAATTACATTATATATTGCATTTTGCTAAACTTCATGCTTTGTTGGAACAATTGAGATGGCGACTAGTTCATCAAAAATGGAAAACTGATCTGTTGCTTCTTTTTGAATGATACATCAATAGGGTATGTGAGTTGATCTCTTTTGAACTTTTGGTTCTGTTTGTCACTTTAGTTATTCAAAGTAAAAACAAAAGGCTGCTCTTTTCCCTCTTTGGAGTATTTCAGTGAAATTTTCTTATTTGAATAAAACCAAGATTCCGAGACACTTATTCTGAAGCTTTCCATTCAAGTGAAAGCCTAGTATTTGTATAAAATATGAAATAATTCAGAATGAAGTTACAAAGTAATGCCATTACTATTGTATACAGGCTAATGGTAAACTATTCCTTGGAGTTTTAGCAGGAAGTATTAAGTAGGAAATGTAAAGAGTCTTTTAGAAGAAAATGTGTCTAAATGTGCTTTCGAATAACATCTGAATGGGAGGTAGAAAAGAAAAAAACCAGCCATCTGTGCAAAAAAAACCTGTGCTACCCAGCATTCTGTCACAGCTTTTCTGTATGCAACATCTGTAAAGAAATAAGGATTGTCTTGTTTGTTTGAGAAAAATATTGTATTATAAGTAGGTGCTCACTGTAATGTATTTATACTCTCAATGAAATGTTAGGGATTTTTATATATGTTTTTTCTTTTTTCTTTTTTCTTCATAAAAAACTTTCCACATGCAAATGTTTGGTCAGGGAGGCCCTCTATATGCAAATGAGACATGCTTACAGCGTGGCTTTTTTGAAAGGGAAACAAAGAGCTAAGTGGAAATGCTAATACAGTCATATTTTAATGCTGTCTTTTGTCAAGTTACATTGTTGTGCTCCAAGCATTAAAGCATTATGGCACTCCCTCTTTTGCCCTCACGTAATTATACAGTTAATTATCTTTGCTGGTTGGTGCATAAAGAGACTTGTAAGATTTCTTAATGGTCATTTATTCACTGTGTTTTGGACTGTACTGACTCAGTTCATACAAGAGCTTTGATGGTTTTCTGCATCTCTTATCAGCAGTTTCATAGGACATTTTCACAGGCTTTTGTTTCTTTCTACTTAGTTTTGCTCAAAAGGGTTTTCAAAATATGAATATGTTTTTAAGAAACATGTCCAAGTATAGGCACCAGAAAGGGATTGTGGGAACATATGGAGACATTTTAGGAAAGCTAATTTGATCAAGAAATTATTCAAAATGGAAGTAAACTAATTGTCTAAAATCTGAGTAGTAGACATTGCTTTGTATCTTTGTTCAGTGGAGTAAGAACTTTTTTCTTGGAAAATGGGCCTTGCATTTGTTGCTAAGGGCAAGCAGACCTCTTCTCATCCTTAAAGAGATGCTATGTTCTTGGAGGAAGAGCCCTCCTACTTTACACTGGTGTGATGGATAGGCCTGAGCAAACTGGTATCTAAACTCATAGGAAATGAGTTAGTTGGCCAGAAGAGGGAAAACTACTGTACCACAGCATCCTTAGAGCTAAAGCCACTTGGCTGTTGCTCCTCCTACAGTGACAGGGAGAGAGGAGGAGGTTCAGACTGGAGTACCTGTACATAAGTAAGGAAGGCCAAGAGGAAGGAATTAAAAATCACAATGTAGCATCTACTTTTATTAAATGGGCTAGTTTTGTACCAATTTTTTGGAGGCACTCATTTTTTTTCAAATTTTTAAAATCCATTTTAATTTCCTTTTTTAACTTTTGTACAATATACTATGTTTTTGGAGACCATGGCTGAGGAACAGCAAAGTCTGGATCAGTTTTTCATTTAATTTTATTGACAGGCCAGAAGAAATCTGTTTGGGGAGTGATAGAATTGATCCTTCAGCAACACTGTCACCCTCTGAAGGTTGCAATCTCCTTGGATTCCCCTTCTGAAAGCCTAATACCAACTTGTTAAAACAAAACAAAATGAAAAAATTCTTTCTTTAAAGTGCAGGTGTAAGTGACTGTGCTTATTAGAACTCCAGGCAGTTATGATTTTCTTCTTTTTCTATCTGCAGATCCCTTTTTGGAGAAGGGCTCTTCTGACATTGCAGGGGAGGTCCACCAGCTGTTTGACTGACAGGAGCAGTCTGCCTGCCCCTTGGTGGTTTAATTCCTGTCTATACTAGGATAGCTTGCACTTCACTGAGCAGCAGACAGGTCAGGACACTTGGCAGGAGAAGGCTGAGAGACAAAGGCAGCAGGCTGTGGGGAACCACAGATTCACCAGTCTGAAACGTAAAGGAAAGAAAAAGAAAATCGTGCAACTTTAAAGCTAAGTTTTTAGCAATGTTCTTGCAGTGTTAGTAGTCTTGACAAAGTAAGAACGATAAAATGTCCAAACCTGGGAAAACTGCCATCAACCATGGCTTGGTTCCTGTTGATCTTAAAAGTGCCAAAGAACCTCTACCGCACCAAACCGTGATGAAGATATTTAGCATCAGCATCATTGCACAGGGCTTGCCCTTCTGCCGTAGGCGGGTAAGTGTAAAATCTTTAAAACCTGGATTTTCATCACTTGTCTTGGAGCTCAGTGCTTCGTCATGGTGCATTTATTCCATGAGGAACTACTTAGGTCTGCTATTAACTATTCACTCAGGGTGCTATAGAGGAACTCTTTGGTAATTTATTTCATCAATTCTTGTGCTGTAATTTAATTAAAATCTGTACATGTTATCTTAGCTATTACTTATTTTAAGGAACATGTCAGTGATTCTTTTATAGCTGTAAACGGTGTAGGTGAAAACAAATGCTATACAAAATAGGTGCACTCATAAATGTGTATTTTGCTGTTATTCAGTCTTTTAGGTCATGAAGATAGTTTGGGGTCTAATTCATAGAACTCAGTTCTGAATTGTAGTGGCATATGTGACTTGTTGGATATTAAATTAGAGCATTTAGAAGTGTTAATTAATATTTAAACATTTTTAGTAAGAATTCTTAAAATACGATTTTAATACTTTTGTAACTCAGTAAGGAAGATAACATTTTTTGCTGTTACATAAAATAAAAATAGCATAGTTACTATGTGGAGATTGCGATATAGTTTATATATAGACAATCCTAGCCTGACAAACTATCACGGGTCTTATACTACAGCTTCAGGAACTGTATGAATTAAGTGGTTCTTAAAATACATTATGAGTTTTTTCTTGCTGCTGCATAAATACTGTTTCAGTTTATTGATGCAAGTTTTAAAATCTAGCTCACCTTTTGTAAATATGCTGGCTTTCTTTGAATGTCAACTTACTGCTTTTTAGCAAACTTAGTTAAATCACAGACAAAATTTAAATTTGACAAGATCACCCTGGAAGGCTTGATTTTTTTTCATACTGTGTTGTTTGGAATATCTTAGAATGTTTCTTATATGTAAAAGGGAGATAGCATGCATTGAAGGCAGTGACTTAATGTCAGTCTGCAACAATGCAAAATTTAGAACACATGTATATACACACACACACACGACTGTTTAATATTGGATCATGTGCATTTCAGAAAGTATTTTTTCTGAAATTAGATATGCATATGTGTTTGCTGAACATGAAATAGGAATATATTATAATATTGAAAGTGATAAAGTAAGATTCTGTATTTTAATAGAGTGTTTTAAATTTTTTATATGATTTGGGAACTGTGTGTTTGAAAGTAAGCATTTAGAATACGTTTGCTTACTTTTAGTTCCTTTGGCTTGGAAAAAGCATAGTATACAGTGTAGAAGATGAGTTTAGTAGATACACTTCTCAAGTCTTTTTGTGGCTATATAAGTATGGTGTACTGTTGGAACTTTATGCTGATGTCTTATGTGTGTATTTTCTATAATGAGAAATATGATCATACATTAACTTATCACAGATACAAAAACCCCCAAAACAACCCAACCAAAATCTAAAACAATTTTCTCAAGATTTTGCACTGTTCCAGAATGACCAGAATTATCTCATTTGTCCTGTCCTATACCCCGCTCAAACAGTCAGTTTAATGTTTTAGTTCTGGGAGGGTTTAGAAACCTGTTCAGCATCTACTTTTCTTTTAGCATTAGGACTAAGGAGAAAATTTAGAAATGCGGCAAATGTATGTTTTACCAGCTAAGCTATCATCAATCTATTTATCTTATATTCTGAAACTAATAATTCATAGTATGATGGCTGCTGATAGTGGAAAATATGAGAGCTCCACCTTTAGTCCCATGCCTTGCAACACTCAAAGCCTGCACGTAACTCCCAGCGATGACCATATTGGGTTCCTTCCATGCTAACGCACAGGGGTTGCATGCAAGAGCTGTGTGTTGAAAAAATCCAGTGCTAAAACCCAGTCTAATTCTTCATATCAACAGTTGAGAGAGACAAGACTTCTGTTTTCTAGATTTATTCTTTTATTAAACAACAACCAAAAAAGTATTTTTATGCAAAATAAGAGTTGTGACACTAAGTCTTTATTTCATGCAGCTTCTAGTTTTATTTTTTTAAAGTTTTTCTTTTTGTTTAATAAGTAATGCATTGAATTATTTAGCACTACTTCATTTTCAGAGCTAAGTCTGATGTGCTTTAGAACATGAGCTACCATTTTCTTCCAGGTTATTGACTTGGTAATATATCAATGCCATCTTTTTTTGGGTGAGTGTATGATTGGGCCATTCAGACATTGACCTGACTTTAATATTGACCTTCTCCTTATTTGAACTCATTTCTTCCCCTCCTTAATTGTGCATTAGACCTAACAAAACATCTTTAAAATGTGTTCTGTGATCCTTGAGAGTGAAAATACTTCCGTTACGAGAGCTGACAGTTCATGGCTTCTGCATCCTCTGCATTGGTTATACTGGGCTTCTATCAAGAAATGCACTGTAAATGGTCACAGGACTTAGCAGTTTGCCCTTTTGCATTTTGTCAGTTTGCTCAAGTAGTTAAAACATTTGTCTGCAATACCACTAATCTGAATCCAGTTAAAAATAGTATTACTTGGCATTCTTTGTGTAGCACTGGAGAGTAACTTTAGTGCACAGCTATGAAAGTACGGTACTTGCACAGTAAACCTATGTATTCCTACAAAACTGTCAAGGAAAACACTGATGCACTATCACCAAACATAGACATAGCTGTGGTCCTCTTTAGCCTTTGACACATCTTTCATAGGTGCTGGAGTAGATTTTGCAGTATAAAGTGAAGAGGTAATGAATACCTTTTAGCTGGTGCACACTTTGAGTATCAAATATCATGTAGCTCTTCAGTGCGATGTAACTGCAGCTGATCATTGAACATACTTAGAGCATAGTCACGTATGTCACGCATGTTCCAAAATCAAGTGCCACATTTTGTTTGCCGTGGTAAATACTTCCAGTTGACAAAAAATTGGTCTCTTAATTAAGTATGGGATTTTTCCTTTGTAATGCTCTTAAACTAATAGAAGTATTTTTCCTTCTGAAGTCTTGTAATTCTCAACTCTTTAAAAAGCTGTATTTTACAAATAGATTTCTTCCCTCTTTAGTTTTCCGAGATTTTTTTCCCCTGAAATTTGTTATGAATTGTCTTGAAATATTCTCTTGAAATTTGTTGTATAACAGTTTTATCACATTGACTGTATCTTTTTAAGAAGTGCTAATAAGCTGGAGAATTTGTGAGAGTGGCTTTTTCACTTGCAGCATTCCTTCATTTCAAGTGGATTAAAGTAGCACTGAATTGTTGTAAGGCAGGGGTTTCAGTGTGCACCCTGTGGTATTCCAAGCTGGAAAAATCAAGGTAATGAATGTATCCATTTTCAGTGTTGGTAATCTCAGAAACACCAAAGGTTCTGTTATACTCTGTCATTTTGTGAGAATAGTTTTCCTGTAGGTATGTATGTTTCACCCTTAAAACACATCCAACCAAATTTTGGCAATTTTTCAGCTTAGTTTATCAATGAAGTGCTTCTGTCTGTAGGATGCATTTGTATGTTAGGTGACCAAAAGATAAAGCATTTGAAGCATTACTTTTTACCAGCCTGTGTTCCTCATGTAAAAGAGCATCCACTGGTCTTACAAATTTGTTACTACAGTAGAGCACTTGGAATGAGACTCCAGTTCCTTTTCCTCCCTCTGGTTGCCAGGTACGCTAGTAGTATATTTAAAATACTGATGTGACTTATGTATGAATAGCTTCACTTATTTGGACTTGTTTCTTTATCCATTAATTTCTGTGTTAAAACAACCAAAGCACTCTTTTCACTGTCAGTCAAATCTATGTAAATGTTTGTGCCAGCAGTTCAACCAAGTAGTCTGTCCATTCAGTTTTCCAGGGAAATGTAGTCCTGAGTTTTTCCGCAATAAATCATATTTCTTGCTTGAATACAGCACTTGATTTCATGGATGAGAGTAAGAAGTTACTTAATGGACAAAAAACTGTTCAGCTTTCTGTGAAATTATGTATCCTCCTATTTATTTTTCCTTGTACTGCAGATGACTTTGGATTGGGTTCTGAATAATATAAAAAGGCACTAATCTATTTGCCCCTTAAACAAAAAATAAGTAATTTCCCTTGGAATTTCTCACCATTTGGTAAGAAGAGACTGACAGAAGAGCATAAAGAAAAAATATGTGAAAATGTGCATGTGTGTGTGCATATGTATGTATATGTGTACAGTTTTCTAATGTAAAACTAAAGGTAATCTTCAGAGTCTGTCACTAGACAAATCAGAGCACTCCCAAATGCTTGCATCTTCTACAAGAGAATTTTTGTTTCTGAGCTTTGTGGCAGGGAACGTGCATTATGACCTCTGGTGTTAAGATACCTCTTTGAATGACTGTCAGAAATAGCTTTCTTTCAAAGCTGGTTTAGCCTTTACTTCAATTTCTCTTGATTTTGTTAGAAAATTTGTCAGAGGAGTACAGATCATGGACTGATCAGTTGATGCTTAACAAGAAAAGAAGTTTGTTCTTGAGCTATGGTTATTTTTCATAAAGGGGTGTGCCCACTGCGCTGGTTTTCCAAATATTCACAAAAAAGCCTATCTTCTAGATATTTTACTTTTCATTGTTAAATTCATAATTTATAGTGGGAGTTTTTCGCTTGTTTTTTTATTATTTTTGGTGTTTCAGTTTTGGAAAATGTTTGGAATGAAACACAAGTACTTCAAAAGTTCAGTAGAAGGATGTTAACTGAAAAGAAAGATAGTTTTGAGTGCAAAGAAAGGAATACTGAATAGTTACAGAAATGAGGAAGGCTAAGTCTTCTGTAACATTCTGCCTAGAGGGTCATGCCTTTAGAAGATAAATAGTCTTGGATAATGAACTTCGTCTTGTTTTTTTTTCTTTTCTTTTTTACATATATGCAGTGTCTCCACTCTGAATCTGCTTTTCGCGTGCCTTTCATCTACTCTCACAAGGGAAATAAATGTTTTTCCTCTGTGAATTGGTAGCCTTGAAGAAAAAGCAGTATGTTACTTACTTTAACAATATGGAACAGCAAAAGTAAAAATTATCTTCTGCAGCCTTTTTTTGCTTCTTTCTGCAATTGTCTCTTTCATTTTGTTTGCAAACAAACTTGCTCTGTACTGTACCTGAGAGGGAATAGTACAGGTTTCACACAAGTGGAAAGAATTGTACAGATCCTCAGTTCCCTGGTCAGCTCAAGGTGGGGTGAATCAGCCTGGCTCAGCTGAAGTGTCCCGTGGTCTCCCAGGCAATGTTCACAAGAATTCTGCCAAGCCTCACTGAAACTCTTTTAAACTGTGCATACATTCACATGTAACCAGTGTTTATGGCTTTGTAGAATGCGATACAGGCAGAAATAGGCTTCTCCCTAGCCCTGCCTTTCTCTGGGGTGTTAGAAAAGCTCTGGGCTTAGGATAGCCATTTGTAGGAGGAAGCACTCGGTTTGCTGTTCGCACAGCTGTTCCCTGTATACCGTGGAAAAAATAAAATTGGTAGCTCACCTGTGCATATCTAGTCCAGCCTGGTGTAGTCAAAAATAGTTTGACTGGGTCAAAAATAGTTGGATTACTTGCTTGAGTTTTTGTTGTTGTTTGGTTGTTTTCAAACCGGCACTGCAACACATGTCATAGCACTCCCAAAGACTGCTTTTTCAGAATATTCAGGGATCCTCTGTCACCATATTGGCTCTTTGGGAAACACTGTTATTTAAAGTGTTCTACCTATTTCTGGCCAAGATAAAAGCAGCAATCGGAAGCTCATTTATATTTAACACTAGCTAAAATGTTTTTCTTAGTGGTTTTGATGCATTTAAAACTTCAATTTCCTCTTGCAATGAGCAGTGCTGTCTGTTACACACTGCAGGAGTGCAGATGTTAAAAGCATGTTATGATGATGCTGCAGTCAGTCCTTTCTCTTCAGGAGGTGTCAGAAGAAAGGTTTCCTGGACGATTTTAGTCCCTTGTGCCCAGTTGTTTAGACGTCTTTGGAAGGCTTTATTGTCATGCTCTTTGAGCTATTCAAACACACTGGGCTGACTTTGTAAAAGGTCTTTACCTGCTTAAAGTCCATCTGTTTTGTTGTCTCAAACTGTGGAGGTTATAGCAACCAGCAGAAGAGGGAATGGGAGACTACAATGATGCCATAAACTGACCCAGCTGCCTCTTTGCTGATGGATCGTGCCAGAGGGGAACTCATGAAATGTGTAATTAAATACTTAATGTATTGCTTTGAAACCTAATTGCTTTAACTATGAATCTCCCTTTTCTGTTTTTGCAGTCCCTTCTATCATTAGGCAAACTTTTTGTCCTTCGCAGCAAATGAAGGAAGTTTAATTTCCTGAACAGATCTTTTTCAGGTATGGGGGAAGAATCCTTTGTGATGAAAATATTGCTCTGCTGTGTCATGACTATCCTTAGTACAGAAACACAAAGAGGGCAAATTAATTTTAACTGGCAGTTTTTGTTCCTGTGTTCCCCAGATTTTGAGTGGAAGTCAAACTGAACTAGAATGACACTCAGACAAGTCATAAGCAGGGTTGTAGCCTTAGCATCTTGCTCTTGGATCTCTGCCACTTACCACAACCAATTGGCTGTCATTCCTTATGTGATGAACCCCTTCTGTCAGTGAATGATGGTTTTGCCAGTTTGAATAGCTCCACTCCTCAGAGCAGCAATCCCGCCTCATTCCTAGACTCACTGCTTGGCCTGTGTTTGTCTTTCAAGCGCTGTCTGTGCTCTGGTATACTCTGTCTTACTCTCCCTTCACCTAGTTTTGGACTGGTATTTCTGCTTTCTCCCTACAGTTTCTCATTGATATTCATCTTCTGTTAAAAGTGGGCTTCTTTTCTGGAAAATTTATTTCCCATGTTTGAAAATACAGTTTTGCATAGGAACAACAGCAGTGTCTTTCAAATGTTGCTCAGGTATTTTATAATGTTACTCATTTTTTTGAAAAGGCAAGAAAAAAAGCACTGGAATTGACATGACTTTTCCTTTTATTTATTTATTTTTAGTCAAGGAAGCCTGTTCCTTAAATGAGTAACCAGTTTGATTGCAAAGTTTCTTGGTAAGAGGTTTGAGATGGTTGCATATAATTTGTATGGTCATGTGTAGTTTGATCACATTTCAGACAAACATTTCTAGTTACTTGCTCCTCACATGGACATGATTTTAATACTGAAAGATACAGTCTATGAAGTAGGGTAATGATTTTTCTTTAAAAATCAGATGAGAGTTAGAAACTGTTGGGCATTTTTGATATACTGCAGATATTTATGCTTGTAAAAGAGAAGTGCTTGTTATGTATGTCATATGAAAGCACTGATGCTGTGCAAGAGGGCAATGCAATAAACCTGTTTTTAATAATTCTGCTGCTACTGTAATACTTGGAAGTAATAGGCAAGTTACATTTGTGTGTGGTGATTTTAATTTGTTTTGTAGATCATATTCTAGTATGTTGAAAGACAACCAAAATTCTGCTGACCCTAAACTAATGGATAAAACGAGGAGAATAAGTTAAAATACATAAATGATGCTAGAAGTCTAAATGCATTCTTCTATGTATGTTCTTCCCTTATGAATTATCTGTGTTCAGCAGTACTTCCTTAAACCAGCTTAGTTTATATGTTGTTATGTTGTATCAAAGGCACTCGTAAGACTTGGTAAATGCTTATGAATTCAACTTCTTTATTATCTAGGGAAACTTTTTTTTTTTTCAGGAAATAGTATAGTAATGTAGCAAAGATAGTAAAATTTTGTGTTTTATTTGGTGAAACATGCTTCTTTCTCTCCTGTCTGTTTCAGATGGCTCATTATTTCTGGTAGTTTATTAAGTTTGTATGTGGTGCATGGCTTTGCATATGCAAAGTTGTAAGTAGAATTTTATTTGTAAATTGTGAAAAAGAGGCAACTTGTCAGTAGAAGATGCAGGTAGGTAAAAAACTTATTTTAAGCATCTGTAATATGTAAACACAAGGAAATTTGAGACCAGATGTTTTAATATACATAACTTCCTGTGGAATTTCTAAAATTGTATTTTTAAGTTAATAATGTAGCTAGTGTACAATGATGGTAAGCAGTTGCAGCATACTGATCCTAGATGTTATCATGTGGGATCTTTCCTCATGATTTAAATGGCCCCATTTATGTATAGAGGCATGGGTTTAAAAAGCATAATTTTATTTGCAAACATTATTATTCATATATATATATAAAAAAAATAAGTCTGATATGCTGTATCCAAAATTGTCCCTGCACAGAGAGTTTACTGCTTGTAGAGATGAAAGACAGAAGATGAAATGGGAAAAGAAACATGATGTATTGTTAGCTGCTGCTAGCAGAAAACTATTCCTTGGTTCACAGACCGGGAACCTATAGGTGATACCATACTGGTCTCTTTCTAAGGATCCTCTTCCAGCAGCATTTTACTTTTTGAAATTTGAAGAAGAACAGCATTGAAAGTGACACACAGGTATATTTGGTATATTTTTAGTGCCATATTTTTCCCTGTTTATCCTGTGTTTAGGTACTCACTACTATAATTAAACAGTGAAGATTTTGTTGCTCTAAGACAATCTGCATGGTGCAATGTTCTGTAAGTACAAAAGGCAGTCTCTTCCAAAGCATGCTACTATTAATAAACCCTAACACAAGATTACTTTTTGTGATTACAGCAGCAGCTGGCAAGAATGTTTGCAATTTTAACTTATTTACAGCATTGCTACATTCCATCTTGCATTTCTCCTATGGTACGTTGTTAGTGAAATTTCAGACCAAATTCTTACCATGAATTTCTTCATGGCCTCACAGTCTTCCCTTCTTTTGCCTTCCCTTCTCCAAATCCTGTCTACATACCAAGCTGTTAAAAAAGGTCCTCTACTGTCTAGTGCCTGTCCTGTCCACATAGTTTTTATGGATCATCTCTCTTTCCTGTCTCTTTACACCCACAGTGTTCCTGTCCTTTGCCTCTCTGCTTATCCTGCAAACAGTTCTGGGAAGTCCTTCCTGCCCATGAACCACCTTTAAGAAAACAAAGAATGATCTGTAACTGGCTGTATTTCCTAAGAGAACCAGATGAGCCATCATGCTAAAAAAAAAAAATTGCAACTTCTACAACATCTATCACTTGATTTTCAAAATACATGTCTTTAGCTTTAAGTATAATAAATTCAATATTAAAATACTACATGTCAATCAATTTCCTCTGCTTACCCTTGCTTTATTATCTCTGGGCAGATGATAAACTCCCATAGTTGGTACTAATTCTCTCCTCTTGAATGGCATTCAGAATAGATGCTTCTGCACCTTTCTGCTTTGGGAGGAATGTTTTTGTTTTAAACAATAATAAGTTTCTGTTCATTTAATTTATTAGGCATGCATGCTTGCCACTTATTTGCAGTTTCTGTTCACAGTGATGCAAGAAATAGGTAACAGACAAAAAACCCAATAATACAAATTATAGAAATGAGACTGCATCATTCCTTTAACCTATGGCAGGATCTGTGGTGTTTGTACTATTTCTGACTGAGATTCATCTAATGTATAAAATTGCTTCTCATAGAAATAGTTAGTTTTCTCATCATTTTTGAAATGTCATTATGTGTTGAGGTCACTTTGCACTGTGAAAATTTGACACTAATTGCAATTAATATCTAGATTTATTAAGGGCACATACATAGCAGTGCTTCTCCACTTTAGAAAGAAAATGGGTTGGAATAGCAGCAGCTAATTTGGTCGGTGCCTAATTAGTATGAATATTACATGGATTAAAATTGCAAAAGTAGATTAATTTTGGAGGTTTGTTTCTTGATTTTTTTAAAGATACACTGTGCCTCTCCTGTATGGGTTAGAGAATGTTTGTAACAGTTTTGTTGGGATTATTCAATTCAGTTGTCAGATTAATTTGCTGTATGTCAATTTCCTGTAGCTTCTTGTCCACTTCCCTTTTCTTGTTATATAAAGACCTGCTCATGGGAGAAATCTCGAGTGAGTTGTAGCCATTCCCTCCCGGAAGAAGAAGAGGAGGCAGCTTGAGCTGCCTGGTTCTGAGCTGTGTGACTGGTCGTGGGTGTTCATGAGATCTGTTGGCACGGCTCAAGTAGCTCTCCAAAAGGCCTGTGTCTTATGCTGCCTTACTGAGAGGAATTTCTTTGGAGCATCTGGTTAACATGGATCACTTTCTGGCACCACCTCCGTTAATTACATCTGCTCAACCTGTCTTCCTTGGTTTGTCTTGTGCATTCCCATGAAGGGTTGTATCCAGATGCAGCTGTCTTGCAGGCGCAGCACTAAGCCCTGCGCCAGTCTTGAGATTTCTGGGAAGGCATCCAAACTTCTGAGTGGGTGAAGAGGAAATAGTTTCCTCTTCTGAAGTACTGGCCCATTTTAATTTGAGCACACAAGTGAATGTTTTAAATGTCCATAAATACTGCATATTTGTCCATTTATGGCCATGTTTAGCAGGTCCAGCCTTCCTTTTCTTGATTTAGGAAGAGCTCATATCAGAAGTGACCTGTTCTTTCTGGTGTGTAGAGAAAGTAAATACTTCAAGTCATCCAAGACATCCTCAGGGAATTAATTAATTCCTGAAAACATGGCAATGAGGAGAGGTGTCTGTGCAAACCCTCATGCCCCCTGCCCCAGTTTTTCTCTTTCTCCCTTCCTGATACAGAGGGAAACCCGCAGTAAAAATTCTCACTAGTCATTGAAGTGCAAAAATGTTAAAACCTGTAATTTGCACCTCTGGAGTGTCTTACTGACTTGTGGGACCTAATTTATGGAAACAAGTAGCATTGGCAGCCCCTTGCAGTGGACACACAGACCGTATGAAATCATAATTGCTGAAAATTTTCAGCTTATTCTTTGGGCTTCAGTAGACAATTTATGCCCCCCCTGAGGTTATAAATAGTTACCCAGTCATAATAGGTGCTGCAAGTCTAATAAAACTAATCTTTCAAGAGACATCTGTGTTTCTTTGCTCTCAGCATATTCTGTCTTTTGTGTATGTATGTTGATAGAAAAATTGAAACATGTTATTTAGTAATTGGCCCTAAGGCCTTGTATTTTCTCAGTGATTTTAAGATTTGTAATTCAAATTTGCACTACTTAAGCATGAACAATGTTAGTGAGCAAAAAACCCTTAAATTGAACTGTCGTCTCTCTGAAGTAACTAATCTTCGTGATATAAACACAAAAATGTCTTTTTTTTTACCTAGTGTAACAACTGTGTGCATAATGCACAGTATTTGTATATTAATGTACTTGGAAGAAGGTAAATAGAATCTTTTTTTACAAAGGTACTTATATTGACACAAACCTCTGGGGTGAAACGTATGACAATTATTGAAAAATAAAGAAGTACATTATGTAGTAGTTTTGAATGTAGTTTAAACTATTTTCCACTTCAATTTTAATTTCAGATTGCCTGTATCTTAGAGTTTTTCTTCTTTTTTGCTTATCCTTCAGACAAGACTTATCCTGTCAAGACATCTATTTGTGTGTTTTCATGTGAGCAGTTCCCTCCTGTGAGGCAACATGGGGCACATGCTTTTTTTTGTCCATCTTTTGATCTCTCTTTATCAGGAGTTTTAAATTCTGTACAGGGTTTTGAGAAATAGTTCATGTTTTGATGGTATGTGAATGTATGGGGAATGCATTTGGAGTCCTGAGACTAAACTGCTGAAAATGTAAAGAATTGTCTTTTTTTTTTTTCTTCTTGTTTTTCTTTTTTTCTTTTCTTTTTTTTTTTTTTTTAAGCTTGCTAGGAGAGCATTCCTGAGGAGAGGACATAAAACATATGTTGTCTTTGAAGGATCAGTGTGCCAAATATTGGATCTGGCATTCCAAAGCATGGAATGACATGGATCACAAAGATGTTGCCCTATTAAAAACCTAATATATGCAACCATCTTTGTATTTCTAAAAGAATGTCAGTTGCTACTAAGAAATATGCTAAAAACCTTTCTGAACTTGTGAATTCCTTTGACAGTGCTTGTGAACTTCAAGGTCTATTTTTAAAATACAAAATACAACATATAATTTTCATTCTGTAGCACACAATATTATAGCTCGTAGGCAGTTGTTTCCTTTCTTCTTCCATTCAGAACTGGGGAGTCATAGCATCTTGTTATCTAATACTACTTAATAATAGTCCTCAGAATGCATACACAGATACAGACGCTCTTCTTTCAGGGAGAGTTTCAAGATTTCCTTCTAGCTTATTGCCAGTAAGTAGCACCAGTGCTGCTTCATAAGACTGTCCTAGATTAGGCGTATCTATCACAGATATATCAAAAACCATATCAAACACAAAGCTTTTATCTGGCCTCTTTAAGGTGAGCCTTCATTAATGTCTAATGTTCATTAATTTCACAAATAGACAAATTGGTAAATTTGCTACTATTATCCAGCAGAAAAAACCTTAAGAGTTTTTAAAATTATTTTTTCTTTCCATCTATATTATCTTATATTCTGACTTTAAAGTAATCAGGTACTTTTTTTGTATAAACAAGAGCTCATGTTCAATAGGGAAAATATCAAATGCGAAAAACCTTGCATGTTGTCTTATAATGCATTATAAATAAGGAAGCTTGATTTTCCTTCTTCAGTCCTTTGCCCCTCACGTCTTGAAAATAATGAAATAAAAAATTCTCCCAGCTTACCTTCTGTGTGCATTTTCTGATTTATACACAAAAGGGGAGACAAGAACCAAGATGTAATTGTAAGCAGTAGCTTCATAAACAGATCTGGAAACTGAGGTAATCTTGCCTTATGTCTTTTTCCCTGTTTCTTTCACCTTATGGCTGCTGTCATAGTGTCCAAACTTGGAAACAGCTGCTGCTAAGAAACCCTTTCCTTGTTTGATTTGGAAAACAGGAGTGGATTTTTTCTGTTAAACTGAAATGGAAAAAATACTTGTGTTGAATGCTGGCCATGTGTCTGATTGCAGCAAGTTAGAAATTGGAGGTCTTTGAGGTAGTAACACACTGTTTGAAGAACTGGACATGTGGGATGTTCAGACTCATCCCTGGTCCAGAATGCATCTAGCATCAAGACAAAAGCAGATGAGAGACCACCACTACATTTAAAGTGTAAAATGTGTTTTCTTTCTTAATTTATAAATGAGAATGTTTGTGCTTCAATTTACAGCCATGTTTATTTTCATAAAAATACAAAAATCTCTAAATCTGACTCTCACCTGAAAGTAAAATTGAAAGTGGTCAGGAGTAATCAGATAGATTACTCTAAATAATTGGAAAGATTTGTCTTCTACAAATGCGACCTGAGCTGCACTTCTGTGGTCTTAATGCAGTGATTTAGTTTCTTTACAGTGGTTGCTTGAAGGAAATGGCATTTTCTGCTTCTGTGGTGATGCTTCAAATTTCAGAGGCTGTTTAGCAATATCATAGTTATCACAGGGTGGAGGAAGCCATGCAGTGCTGCTTTGGTCCCAGGGTTGTGTCATATATGCAGCATTGCTTGGTTGGCTACAAGTGACATGAGAGATACAGAGACTGTCAAAAGGTGGAACGGAAAAATGAGTTGCCATAGTACCAAGCAGCCAGAGCTGTACTGCTAAAAATGTGACTGTTTCTGTATATGCATGTCAGCAAAATAGAATGTCTTTGTAGTGGTAGAAGATATTTTTTTAGTGCTCCCAGGGTGATAGTCCCAGTTGACAAGAACTTTACATCAGTTTTAAAAGTGGCACTGTGCATTATACAGTGAAGTCTCCTGAATAGGAATATATTCTTGAGAGAGAATATATCATGACTTGAGAATACATTAATTTCATATAAAGAAGACCTGACACCAAGTGTTGGACAGCCAAACTTTGCCATAATGCCTTTTTTGAATCTTGTTTTATGCCTTGCTTGCAGAGTCAAAGCTGGATTATTTGCACTTACAGAGGTCTGACCTCTAGATGCCATTAGTAGGATAGAAATACAACCCCTATTCTTAACCAAAAACCTTTCAATTAATCCAATACTGAAATTGTTTGTCACAGCCTCTTTCATAGAGGAGAAACCCCTGAAGAGGTCATGGTAGTTCCCTTGAGATTCAGCTCTGCTTCATAGCTCAGAATGTGTTTTAAGAGAAAGATACTGTGAGGAGAGAAATTTCTTTAAAAAAATTGTAGCCAGAGGAGAAAATGAAATACATAAAATACATAATCACTCAGATACTGTCACTAACTGTAACAACTACTTTTCCAGATTTATTATGAAACAACTTCAAACTTGTCTTTTCAGTCCCCTTGTTTCTACTTGCATGTAGTCAGAAGAAGAAGCTTGAATTTTGTTTCCCCATTGTTACTAGAGAATTCTTTGGATATTATCTTTGTGGCTGGGGGAAAATGATTTTTTGCTATACCTAGCATGCCATTATTTATCATATTTTTTTATTAGAAACTACTTCTTGCAGCAGTTTGTTAGCAAGGAGATGCCCTACCCTGACATTGGTTAAGAAGCTGTGTAAGATGTCCCTGTAAAACAGCATGGTCTATGTATAAAGACAGAGCAATAATAATGCAGGAAAATCTGACGGGGAATGCGGTAAGTTCAAAAAACAGGAAATCATCTTTAAGCATCCTTTTTACCATTTTGTGAAGGATGCAAATTGCACCGAGGTTTGAAGTTTCTCTGCATAAATTTCCAAAACACATAATTCAGAGAAATGCTTTGCACCCTTTTTTGTAACTGTTGATAGGCCAACTGAATTTTTCTCTTCCTCCTTGAGAAGGTGCTTGTATGCAGGTGACTTGAATAGTCTGGGCAATATGGGTTTAGTCCATGAGAAGATTAAATTATGATCAGACTCTGTTAAGCTAGGTGGGTTTTTTAGCCTCTCCCAGAGGCGTATGTGATGTTCTTGTGAACTATAGCATGTCTAAAATGTCCCATGAAATGTCCCATGGATTTAATAAAGGGCACCTAGAAGTAAAAACTCTGATATGTCATTTATGTAGAGTTTCCATACCAATGAAATGGACAGAATACATTTAGGGTATTTTATAAGCAAAAGCATTTTGTAAGGCACTTTTTCTACTTAAGACTATGCTGATCATATCTACCATATGAACATTTGTAGCACACAAAGTAATTTGAGCATATTTTTTTTTTAATTGCCAATTTTACCACTCTGCTTCTTTTAAAAAATGTATTTGGCCTCTGAAGTGTAATGATTTGTTTTGTGGTCTCATTGTGTAGCCTTTTTCTTTAATAGTGAAAAGTACAATTTTGGATCACAGTGGTATTGAGTAAGGTCCTTGTCATCTTGTAGTTCATTTATGCTAATTTGTCATACTGTAGGAAGGGGCAGGAGGAATGGCAAGTTCTTGTCTTGGCTTGAGAGAGGTTTCAGAATGCATGTGCTAATGATACAATGAGAGATTTGCCTCATGGAGATATGGGACACCTTTTTTATTCAATCTGAAGTTCCTGACTGACATTCTAGTTTATGCTACCAAAAATAAAACCCCATACATCTATCAGAACAACACATTTAGCATTAAAGGACAAGCCAAATAGCAATTGAATTATAAATTAGAAGAAACAGGATGTTTGGGGGAAAAACTGTATTATTTAAAAAGCTGAGGGAATTTATAAGATGTATGAAGTAGCTTAGATACTAATAAATAATTTCTCATGCCATTAAGAGTTGATTCTGATAAAAGCTTTGTTGTTCCATTCTTAGATAAAACTTTGTGTCATGGCTTAGTATATCCATTTTAGTATTTTTTTTCTTTCCGGAGAAATGTTTCTGAATGTTTTTTTTTTCATCAATTCTCATCCACTGTGTGATCAAGGTGGAAAATTCATATCTTTTTAAAATGGGAAGGTCTAAGTATGTATATCAAGGGAAGAAAAGGTGATTTTCCCACTAAAGTTAGAGTTTGATTTTATTCTGCTTTTCCTCCATTGTATGTATGTTTTATTGGGGGAGCAAGGAGCTATCCTGTAGAAAAATATAGGAAATTTGTAGTTTAACATAATTGGTGTGTTGATATTCAGTGATTTTTTTTTGCTGTTTTTGTTTGTTTGGTTGGTTTGGTTTTGTTTTAGTTTCTTTTTAGTTGGTTGGGTTTTTTTGTAACATCATACAACTCGTGAGCTTATGGTGTTGTTTCTGTAGTGGACGTGAAGGGGCAGTGTAGTGCTGTCGATAAATCTTCATCTGTGTTCATCTTTTCAATCTCCTATGGAATATCATGTTTAAAATGTGCTCATTTTATCAGTTGTGTATATGTGTGTTACTTGTATGATAATTCTTTTAAGTTAAAGAAATAGAATTTCTAGAATTCTAGAAATATCAATACAGTTAAGAGCATTGTTGTTCAAAATGAGTCACTGTTTTCTCCTTGACACTGTTTATACTTGTGAATATAGATATTATTCAGTATTTTTATTAAGACTGTTAGTGTTTAAAGGCTTCCACATGGTAAAAGCACATGAAGATTATGGACAAGTGCTGGCAGAGTACAGCCAGACTTGAAATATAAAAGGGTATCAACAAAGCAACTTTGATGTGATTTTTGCTTGGCTGGTTTTTTTCACTCTGAGTATTAAAGTACATTTGAAGTACTTATTCCTTGTGAATGGCACAATCATACCAATTAATTGTCAGAGCTGAAATATTGAGGATGCCTGCTATATTTGTACCCAGTAGAATAAGTAGGTATCTAAAGGAGGCATTCTGTCAACGTCTCATGAAACCACCATTGCAAAGAGAAAAGTCCTAATCTTGGGATATATTCTCTGAAACAATTAGTATAAGTATAATCCTCAGATATATGGAAAAAAAGATAAAAAGAAATTCTTCACTGTGGGGGTGGTAGGACACTGAAGTAGGTTTTCCAAAGGAGTTTTGAAGGCACCATCTTGAGAAGTGTTCCAGGCAGGTCTTGATGGGGCTTTGAGCAACCTGATCTAGTGGGTGGCACCCAGTGTGTGGCAAGGGTATTGGAACTAGATGATCTTTGAAGTCCTTTCCACCTCAAACCATTCTGTGATTCTGTGATTATTTCTCATGTAACTGTTTTCTTAACAGAACCAACATTCACTCCGGTCTTCTCTTATGATTTTTGGTTGTTGTAGTTGATGTTCTGTCCAGATGCTAGAGTAATGAATATTTTGAGGTTAAACCTTAAAAATGACTGAGTGTAGCTCCACCAGTTTCAGTGACAAACTTTTTCTTGCATATTTTTGAATATTTTTTGCTAGGTTGTTGCGTTTTCTCATAGACAGCTTCGGCTTTGTTTCTGTGAATGCTTAATTTTGTTTCTAAGTCATAAAATACAGAGTTTTAGAAAATTTGATATGAAACATTAAAAAAAAATCTTTCACCATTTCAGTTTAAATATTCTAAAATAAGTGGGGCTTTTCTTGTTCATTGGTTCTGCTTTAGTACCCCAGAACTATAATCTGAAAAGCTAAATAATGATACTGAGCAGCTCAGGCTCCTTTGAAGATACCAAGGCATACCTGGGTTAGCAAACAGCACTTCTGTTGTATCATATTCTTTCCTCCTGGAGTCCTGATGAGCTGAAGAAATACATGTTTCTGGAAAGAACAAAAGTAATTCTGGCAGTTAATTTTTGCATCGGTTCAAGAATTGTGCCTTCTCTCATAATAAACCACTTTAATTTGCTTAGTGTTTTTAAGCTAACAGCTTTCATCCTGGTGCATATTAAACAATTCAAGAGCAGAATTTAGAAAAAGAACTGAGTAAAATTTGTGCTAAGTTTTAAGTACAGAAAATTATGGGAATCACTAATAATTTTAATGACTAATAATAAGTATATAAATTGAATATTAACACTTTTTTAGCCAGTGAGTTGTTTATGATTAATTAATCATTAGCTAACATGTTATGCATCTCTGTATCTTGAATATATCTGTTACCTTTTTTTTCTTTTGATAAAGTTTTAATGAGTTCTTTAAGGTGCTTAAAAGATGAAAAATATCTTTAATGTGTGCTAGAATTCTCCAGGAAAGATCAAAGTACATGTTCTTTAACCTAAATTCAATAGATTTGACTTACATTAAAATTTGAAATTAGGTAGAGATTTCCAGTGAATGTCAATAGTGGGTTTTTTTCCATTTATTACAAGGTCATGATAGACATGAGCAATAAAAATATCATCTGTGAATACCATTGTATAGCTGCATGACAAGCTCTTTCATGCCCTGAGAAAATTGAGTTCACTTTTTGTTTTTGTTTATTCTGTGATCACCAGTGAAAAGATCACCAGTAACATAGATGATTTGTTCTGTTTAACTCTCTAAGTGCAATGTATAAAGGTTAAAGGATTGTTTGCTTTCTTAGGAGCTTTACTGTGATGGCCTTAGAAGTAAGTATGCTTTTCTTGCCCAGATAGAAGGCTTCATTCTTCATTACTTTTAGAAACAATATAGTATTTTTATTGCAGTATGTCTTAGTGGATGAATCTTTGAAAAACATCTTACTAGAATTACTTGTTGCTAAAGACAAATGTTAGGATGCTGAGGGATTGTAACAGTAAGGCTTTTTAATCAGGAATTTAAAACTCCCAAACTCCATATATCACACTTTTGACAGAGCAGCACTTGCTTGAGCAGAGTCAATACACCATCTTTTCCCATGTTTTTCTTTGAAAGTGTTAGGCTCCAATTCTTCAAAAGCAACAGTAGCATCCTAGATGCTGTTAGAAAATTGTGAACAAGGAAAAAGGTCCTGTATTTTCACATCAACTTTATGTATCAAAACTGCATGCATCTTTCACATCTGCCAGTAGACAGATGTGTGTAATTTCAAGTGCAAAAGTGCATGTGCCATTTTAAGACTTTATGCAAACAGCATGTATCAAATTAGCTACTTGTATAAACAAATACTCAACTCCATGCCTTGTATGCATGTCAGCTGAATGCAGTTACACACAAATTTTCTTAAAAGCGAGTGTCATTTATGCTCACTGCTTAAAAAGCTTGTCAGTGTCTGGAGGGTAGCATGACTGTTGTCAGCATTTAAAAAAAAGTCTTAAAAAATGGATCGACTTAGAGGGCTATTGTGCAAAAAGTTAATAGATAGTATGGTTCTTGTTGGTCACACATGCTGAAAGTACCAGAAACTGAAGTAGGAGAGCGTGTTCCTGTTCTTAAGGACTTCCCCACTCCCGGCCAATGAAGAGATTTGTTAATGAATGGAAAACTTTCATTAACAAGTTGCCTCCTTTAAAAACTAACTGAACTTGCAAATGATCAGAATAGCATTTGGCATATCATTAGTACAGGACGAGTAAGCCTTAGAAAATTTGAAGAATTGGTTCATGCAGTTTCAACAAAAGTACTTTAGAATTTGGGCTTTTCTTTGGTAGCCTGTGCCCCTTCGGTCGCTTTTCATTTTCTTGCTATCTGTGTAGACTCTTTTTACATTTTTTCCAAACCTCCCCCCACCCCTGTTCAATAGCTAATCTGCTAAATTCATGCTACAACTGCCTCATTGAGTGGATGCGTTGTTCTGCCCGCTTCGTACCAGCTTTGTTACTGTGCAGTATTTTTCAGCTGTTTGTGCTCATTACCATACAGCTGGTATTTAGAGGAGAGAGGGAAGCAGGCAGAAGCTTTACTGTCTGCAAGTATAAGAAGCTCTTTTGCAAATGGGGTACTGGCAGATGGGGCATGTGTTTAAACGGGTTTTGCTGATAACAGACTGCATTAAAAATCATTCTGAGAAAGTCTAAGGTCAGCCCCATGAATTCAGAACTTGAGAGGTATTCAGCTTTTGGAAGACCTTTATAGAATATTAATTAACCCAGGTCCATGAAAGTGACAAATTGATTGTTTGCAAAAATGTTAGATACTATCCTGCTGCCCCCACTTTACGGTTCATTTCCTTCAGCATCTCCTGATTTGATTTGTGGGTTTTTTTAAAAAGATGTGGGATTGTATATACTGTGTTCATGATCAGGGCTGTTGCCAGAACAAATGAGTGAACCAACAGTAAAATCCCAGACCTCATGAAAGGAAAAATAATTTTCCTTTTGATGTTGTGACTGAACTTTGCATTATGTACAATTATATAAACCTTTGCCAGAAGCCAACCCTTTACATACACATGGAAATTGATTCTCTTGCTAGCAGAATGAGTAACACTGCACTGGCTGAGGTGATCTGAAGAGATAATTGAACAAAGTTTGTGTCTGGAGCCAGTACATCTTCTACTGGCTCCATTGCTGTAGCTGAGAAGGGAGAACAAGCTTTAGGGTCCTGGGACTGCTCTTCCAGGCCTGCAATGGCAGCCAGAAATTATGAGGCTAAGTGCAAGCTGGGAACAGGTGTTCTGCATTTAGACACATAAGTTAATCATTTACTGTCTGAAATACAAGGTAATTGGTATGTGCTAGCACAGCTCTGTGTGGGTCTAGTGCATGGCCCTTGTAACAGGATCATCAAATTCCTGGCTTCCTTCTGGAATTTAGTGCATTTTGGCATTGCTCTGAGCCCCTTGGGATTCCTGGGGTGACTAAGCAGTCACCTCGCACAGATGGAGTGCTCTGACAGCTGATGAAGGATGGAAACACTGGTGGGTTAACATTTCTCAGAGTACCCACGCAGTCTCTGACCCTCCCAGTCCTAATCCTCCAGGAAAAGCTACAGAATGCTTTACAAAGCATTGAGTCTGGGACAATAAAACCATAGAGTCAATAGAGCTATTGATTTCATGGGATGCTATAATCTTGGGGTTCTTTCCCCTTGTTTTATCTCTTTCTTTCCCATTGGAGACAAACTCCTCCTTCATTACTAACACTGCCCTTTCTGCTTGGTGGGAACCAGCAAATCTCAGATGCATACGTAAAATGTATACCACACCAGGTATATCTGGAACCTTATCAGCTCAGCATTTTGGTCTCCTCCCCTTCCCCATCCCAGCTGTATTATTTGGGCTAGTGAAAGATTCTGCCACTACCCATAAACCTTCCTTTACTGATAATAAGGAAGTGTGCTGTGTTTGTAGATGTTGGTCCTGCAGCACAACAAACAACTGTAGTGTGTAAAGCCGGTGCTTGGCAGTGAGAAGGTGAGCTCTCATTCCAGACCAGTTAACAGATGTATGTATAATTTAGGCTACATTTTTATGTTCTTGAGAGAAGAAATCGAGGTGCTTCTTACCTACTTAACTATTGACTACAGTTTTATTTCAAGAATAGTTACAAAACAGCAAGAGATTTTAAAGAACAGCACTGTTCAGCTGCAAAATTCCATAGCTTCTCTATAGTGTGAGCTAACACTTGGAAAATGTGATATGAAGAGTTCTGCTTTGAATAAGTTAGTGATCACATTCAAAATTACATTGAGGACACTGAAGATTTAAACACAGCTTTATATGAGTTTTGAGTTGCAAGTGAAATGCTGTTCACTGGTTAGCTTCCTCATCACATTCACTCTGTGTTTGTCAAGAGGAAAGTGGAGAATTCACTAACTGCAGCTTGTTCAAGCTCTTTAAATCAAATATTATTCTCTTAAGTTTTTGATGTGTATTGAAGTACAGCAAAAAAAAAAAGTAGTGGCCAAAGTAAGACCCTGTTGTGATAGCTGCTGCAGCAGGGATAGTTCCCCTCCACCCCCTGAGTTTATAAACGCTAGCACTTTGCTTTCACACATCTGTCTTCAAATGCAGTTATATCAAAGTACAAGAAGAGATTACGAACAGCTGCCATCTTCTGAATTCAGCTGTGCTTCATGGAGGCTTTATTTGCACACCTCTGCCTCCAGCCAACCTTCCTGCTTTCTCGCTCTTTTTCCAGTACTGTCTAGAAGTCTGCCAGAAATTATTTCCTTCCTTCATCTTTGCTGGCAAATGGATCCTGTAAATGATCTAACTTGCTTTAGGCAAAGTTGGTTAAGTTTAAAAGGCTATCAAAAGTGATTTAAGCTACCTGGAAAATGTTTTGCATGTAGGAGATGAAAGAGCAGCAGAGCTCTAATGTCAGTAACCTCTTGCAGAAAGGTGGTAGAATACCCAGGAGTTAAACATCTTTAACTGGCCAAGTGAATGTGCATCTGTGGTGCATGAAGAGCAGATGTAAGAGCTGCTGTCACTGTAAAGGCCCTCCTGCAACTGCCTGTGCTAGTATCACTACTTTGATTAAAAATCACATGCTAGAGGTTGTAGACAGACATTCACTTGGCTAAAATCCATTCCACTGGAAACCTCCGTGTCTCCCAGGCAGGTTCCTATTGCCCCTCTGGTGGTAATCATGGCCTCACTGGAGCCTGCAGAGCTCCCACACGGGCTATGGAGCGATCAGCCAGAAAAGCTTAGCCAATTTAAATGGGTGATTTGCACTAACCCAGCTGATTTCACATAAAGTGGATTTATTGTTCCTTTGGTTCTGCTGTGGGGACAGCAGCATCTTCTGTTGGCACAGCTAAACATGGGGGAGCCACGGTACAAATGCTGCGTGGTGTCCAGGTGTGACAAATGGGCAGCTCCTTCAGTAAGGACCCCTCTCAGCACTGTGCCCAGCATTGTGGCTTCAGTTTAGGTTTCCTGTGAGGTGGCTTGATGAGTAGAGATGAGCAAAAGGCTGTGTGAGTGTGTTTCAGAAGTCCCTTTAACTAAATTAAGAAGGACAACTGTGAATTAATGAGGCAGTTTGTTCTTCCATAGCAGAAAGCACTAGGTGCTTTTGAGTCTGTGGAAAGGTGGTAACATGGAACTTTATCATCTAAGTCTGGATGTTTTTAAGTATCATGTAACTTCAGCGTCAATGGGAATTAAGTTCATATGTAAAACTAATTCAGTGGGAGTATTTGGATGGTAAATAATTAAGGTTTTGCTGTAAAAGAAGTCAGAGTGCATAAATAAATTTTTCGTATTAAATACAAAATTATTAAATTAATGGTACAAGTTAGAATCTCCCAGATCTGTGATGTCATCTTTGTGGTAGAGAATCTCAAATTCCTGGGATTTGTGAAAAGCAAATTACATTTTAAAGTCTGAGAACTACCTCTGAAAACCTTTTGTATGTTTCTACCTTAAATAGTTTGAAAAATGTACAGAATCCCTTTGCATTGTAATTTTTATGGCTGTATTATTTGTATTTTCCAGATTATTCAAAACATAATGCATGCAAAACCTAATGTTTTACCTAATGGCCAGTAATCGTTTGGTGCTCAGAACAGATGCACAAGTTGCAATGGACTCAGAGATCTCCAGCAACATGTCTTCGCCTGTTACACTGTCTACATGTGAATTTTGTGATAAAGTCTGTGGTAGGATCTAAAGTGCCCATAAAGTAATAGATGCAGTAAAAGCTACGAGAAATTTTCCTAATAAGAAGATGGAAAGCAGGCACCACTGTGGATGAAGTAGAATCTCCATCCAAAACCTCATCTCACTAAAGATATTTTATACTGATTTGTTTCAGAAAAGTTCATGATAAAACCTTCACTGAACTGGAAACAGTGGAGAAATAAATCAGTGTAATGAGCAATCAACATCTGAAGCAACTGACTGGCAATGAGAACACATCAAAGACTGTTTTCAGAGAAAGGATGGAAATTACTGAAACTTCACAGTATTCAGAGACATTGTGGTTCTGTCTTTGTCATGATAGGGTTCTGGATTTCCTGTACTGGATGCTTCATTGTGTTTGCAACCCATGGGCAAAACCTAATTGTCAGTTACGGACAACAGAGAATGTCCTTGTAGAGTTTTTTGCTTTTGTGAAAAGATTTTCTGCTTCCCTAGTAAAGGACAGGTTTTTAGCTCAATTTTTCTATTGGGAATATTTCTGGTTTGTAGGACTTTGCTGACAAGCTTTCAGTGTTGAGTTTTGGACAAAACATCCAAACCAGTAAAGTTATCTAGTTAAAAAAAAAAACAACAAACAAACAAACAAACAAATGAAACCAAAAAAATCAGTCCTATATCCCTGGAGCCTGTTTTAACAGCTATACTTTAAGCTCAAGAGCTCAGTGAAGCTTCAAGAGGAAGCATTTTTGATGCTTAATATTAATTAGGAAACCTTCTCCAAAAATGAGGCAAATTAAAATAATTAGGAAATTGTTGTGGGGTTGGCCCTTCATGTGTATTGTTGAAACACAAGCATAACAAGGAATAATGGCAGGTGGAAATACCATAAGGCAAAATATACCTGCAACAGCATAAAAGTCCTGAAGGAAGGTGGTTAGTAGCTTTATTCACCAGCCTTGCAGTAATCCACTTTGCTGACATATGCCCTTCTCTAGTTCTACATTGGTGCCACTCTTCAGTTTCACTCATTGAGTCACCAAGTAGCTGTCCGTAAGTTTGTTTAAATAAGGTTCCTGGATGTTATCCTCTAAATATATTATGTGAAGCTGTGCAGAAGTCACGAGTGCTGTATCTTGCTTCAGATCTTGAGCGATCCTTGGAAGTATGTTCAGGTTACAAAGGATCTTATGTAAAAATTTGGGATGGAATTGTACAGCATGTTGCTATAAAGTCTCTTCAGGAAGTCTTTTAGTGTAATCCCAACCCATCTACTGTTCTCCTACTGTGTTTATGACTAGTGACTGATAGAGTCACTTCTGTTGCTGCAGCCTATATTTGGTTTTGGGAGGCAAGAAAGTCCTGATTCACATTAGTTTTGGACATATATGAATGGAAAGCTGAAGCAAATGGATGCATTTTTTCAGCCTATCATGGTTTCCAGTCAGTAGGGTGGATATACAGTGTCAAAGAAGTCAGCCTGAAGGCCTACACAGAAAGAGAAAACCACGGGGAATGAGTTGTTCTCTGAGAATAATGTCGATAAAAGAATTGAAAATGGCCTTAATTCAAAATAGGAATTGCAAAGATACAAATACCCTATCCCCTCTGAAGACAATATGAGAAACACAAAGATATCCCCCATTTGTGAAATAGACAGACAAATTATTATGATGGATGTCAGCTGCGAATAATAGAAAGCACTTATTCTGGTCCACGTGAGTTTAGGCACTGTACCAGGAAGAGTGAGACTACAGCCTCCATTGGCTGCAACGCAGGGAGACACTGAGGTCTTGAAACTGTGGCTAATAGATTTATGCTGGTTAGCTGAAAACATCATCTGATGAGGAGTTTATAAGTAATAGCCATCACGGGTTCAGCTATTTCCAAGGTAGAAAGATAGTCTTTCCCTTGGTGACAGAAATTTCCTGTTGCAGAGTGTGCTCTAAATCAGATGAGAAATGTACATCAGACAGCATGGTTTACCAGGCAGAAATTGAATTTTGGGGTGACACGTGGTCTATGGGTACCCATCCTCCCTGGTAATTCACTCAACAGGCTGCTGGTTGACCATTTTATGTTGAGGGAATGGGCAAGGGGCAGCAATAAGATTATTATTTGGTCTCCCTACTTGTCAGGATTTAAGAGAGAGCTGTCTCACAAAGCTGGCAATAATCTAGGTGCAATATGTCATTTTTCAGAGCAGGACTAAAACAGACAACTTCTGTTCAGGCTGATGAAGATGGTGGCGAACTAGCTTCATGATTCTGCCTTGCCAATCAGATCTGTTATTTCAAGGTTCTTTTCAGTGCCATCAGATTCAAAATGATGATTAACATTTGGACCTGCCAATGCTCTTTTACCTACACTTGGGGAACACAAAAAATTGCTCAGTTAATTAGCAGTAAGTTCTTTCAGAAGGGATGTAAGAAGTCAAAGTTCTTCACACGTGTATTTCTCAATAAAAATCAGGATGGACACTTTTGGAAATCTTAATGTGAACTGTGTTTTTGTTTTTCCCTCTATGAGGACCAGTGCAGCGGTAGGACTGCATTTTCAGTCCTTATAGCACAGCACCAGTTGATTCTCTGTGGGAGTTGTCATGTTTGTTATCCATTAAAGCAGACCCCTTAATAGCTCCTATCACTGCCAGGCAAGCTTTAGAAGTTCAGAGTGTCTCTTATGAGACTTGGTATTATACATCTAATTCAGACAAGTATGTCTCGCAATCACTATTGCATTGTTTCCAAAGAAAATACAAGAATTATCCTTTCCTCTCTGACGCATCAAAGCCCAGCTCATGGCAGAGTTAAATCTCCTGGCAAGAAGGTTGTGGTAAGATTTGCTATTTAGCTCTGCAACAGCCAGTTTGCAAAAGCTGACTAAATACCATTGGACTGGCTGTCAATATTTTGCTGTGCATTCTTGACAGACATCTTCTCTTTGATGTGTTCCCTCCACAAGGGGAACTGCATAGGTTGTATACAACCTTTATGATGCTTTTGGGTGTTGAAACTCTTAAGAGTAATTTTTTTTTTTCTATAGTAGGAAGGAAGAACTACTTTTGTCACCATCTGTAGACAGTAGGATGAGTAAGAAAGTAATCTCTTTTGAGTAAAAAGTTTTCACATGTGATCTCATTGTAAAAAGAGGGTCCATCCAAAATACAGAGTGAAATCAATATTAAAAGTTTGGTTATGTTTTGTTGGAAGGTATCTGTGCTATGAAAAATAAGTGGGGGAATTTTAGCCTGCAGGTTAGGATATAGTTAACCTTGGCTGTAGAAACTGCCACATGGTGGGAGTTCCAGAGAGCAGGACGAATGTCTTTGATGCCAGGTCTGGTTTGCCTGTAGTTTCCATCTTCCATCTGGCATTGACAGCACCACCTGAGGTAGGAAGGTGGAAGCAGGACCACCCCAGTTGCCTATGGCTGTTTTTTCCATTGGTATTGGACAGACCTCAGAGCTTGGAGGCGTGAGCTTTGGCCTGTGAAGGAAGGGTAGAAGTTTTGAGGCCAAACCAGAGATTTTGCAGCTTCTTTTACCAAAAGGGAGGTCTTTTTTCCTATTTCAGTTTTAGTAGAGTTGAAACTACAGGGAAGAACCCAGTCTGCTGTCTTCTGTCTCCCTTGTAGTGGTGACACATGATGTTGGCCGTAGAGTTGTTTTGTGGTGAGAGCCAGTAAATTTTAAAAAACCTCTATTCTCTGAAAGTGTATTCAAGAAATGAAGACATATTTTTAAGAGTAAAAATGCATTTTTAATTAAAATGTGAGGTTATAATAATGACTTCTGGTTGGCAAATTACTGATTTACATCAAGCCCCAACTTAAAACATAGCACTTGGAGCACCATGAATACAAAATTCTATCCTTTCTTATACCATGTGTAGGAGGAATCCATCACAATTGCAGATACAATGAAGCAGTGGATTTTGACATTTTATTAAAGTTTGGACATGTAATCACTCTTCAGTGTGCTGTTCAAAGGAGCCTCGGCAGAAAATAGCATAAAATTACCATGCACTGATAATGGAGAGAAGCACTGAACTTCAGATTTACACTCTCATTACTTGTTCCATCACATTCTCAGTTCTTTGTTGTGTTGTCTTTATGGCTTCTGGTGTTCTGAGAGTAAGGTTCCCATTCATTTTTGGAACTCTAAAAGAACATAAATTATAATGGCTGAATTCTGATATGAGACGGGTTAACAAAAATATAGAAGTTCTTTACTCTCAACTCTCAAAAGCAAAGCTGATATATTTTCCTACTGTTTTCTTTTGATTTCTTTTCCAAACATACAAGAAAAGTTAACTGTCTCTGACAGCGAGGTAGATGTTTTGTTATATTTCTCTGTGGTAAAGTTCTTATATATGTTTTAAATACTAGCATTAAATTCTGGACTCTGATTATAAAGAAAGTCACTTTCATTTGTAAAATTACTTCCATAACTTCTGTCATGAGGATTTTACATAAAAATATTTGTGTAGGTTGCCTTTTTCGAACATCTTAGCACAACAAACTCAGCTAAAATGGAAGGAAAATTATTTATGGGGAGAGAGAGAAACTTTCTGATCTCAAGAGAAGACTATCATGTTTAAAGAAAAACATGTTCTTACTGATAAAAGAATTATTAAATAAACCCACTAGGTTCACTAAGTAATAACTTTTTACCTCTTGCAACTGCTGCAACAAACAAAAAAATAGTTTACTATTAAGACTTTGCTGAAATAGCTGGGAATTGCCTGTTCGGTTTATTTACCAGTGAGCAGAAAAAAAGAGAAAAAAATCAAATATTCAAACAGAAGTTTTTTAAAAAAGGACAGGGAGAGAGAGAGAAGGTTGTAAACTCTTTGTACTGTCTTTGACTTTGTACTTTTTTGCATATTTGAAGTCTCCCTCCCAGGATTTTTTCATGTTGCAGATTTCTGTGCATGAGTGGATTTCTTAAAGAGCTTGCAGATACAGCCTTTAAAGGCATCCGTCAAGTTGCTTAGTAGATGGTCTCAACTTCTTAGGCTTTGTCAGAGTGTTTTGGGGTTTTTTTTGAGGGAGGCATTGTCATCTGTGACAGTTTACACTCTTACAGGCAAATCACTTGGATGATGACCATGCCTTCATAATAGCATAGAGACATTTTCTGGTTTGACAAAAAAAGTGAGTATTATTGCTTCTGCCAGAGTACTTTTCACAGAAGTGATGATGTCTTCTGTAGTAGCTTTGCTGATGTAACCCTAAAGTCTTATGGCTTGGAAAGTTCTAATTTTACCTGCTATTTCTTTGCTAACCAAACCCTTCACTTGGTTACAGCTAAGATGGGCAAAGAGCACTTCTGTTGGCAAAGAGTTCAGTCTTAGCAAGAAGCTGCAGCAGCTTAAGATACTCTTTTATCCAGCTGTTTCTGGATACTCTGCTCCCAGGGCTCAACTGGTAGAAGGAGTACACTAGTGATCCACAGCTACATATCTGCAAAATCCAGGAGCTGAGTTTAGCAGTCTGACCACTACAGTCACTGATAAACATGGGTTGAATCCTTATAGATTGTTTGCCTAGGTAAGTTCAGGTAAACAAGCCTTCTGTTTAAGGGAAATGCCCTCTTAAATCTCCTGGCAATGTTGTTTGTCAAAATGAAATAAGGCTCTGCCAACCCGGCTTGTTTGGTTGGAGTGGATTAGGTTGGGCTGTTTGTACAAGAGGCGATTTGCAGGTGGGTACAGGAGCCTGCAGGGGAAGGGATGAGTGACCGATGACAAGCAAAGCTTGTTACCCACTGAGGCACAGTGGGCACTGCTTCCACTGCTGCACCAGAAATAAGTGTCAGCCTGGAGGGTACTCACAGTCCTAGGGAGGCTCTGTTGTCACCAGTACAGCAGGAGCAAGGGCTCTGTAACAGAATTGACTTGTGAATTGGTGTGGCAGAATGAGGTCTGTGGAAAGTGGTGAAAGAAATGTGTGATTTGAAGATATTTTAGGTATTTCATCAATGGGTTTGGAGAACACACCCTCATTAATAAAAGTCAGTTGGTTATGAAGTTGAAAATTTGAGTGCAAACGCGTGTTATGCATAATACCTGAGCAGAATGATTTCACTGGAAGGCCTTTCCATCTGGTGAAACCAAAACCACCTCTGAAATACATCAATAAAAAGTTACTAGAATTTATTTTGCTGATGTATCATTTTACACCTGCAGAATGAAAGTGCAGTTTCATTTAGTTGTCCTGACTGATAGTAAGGGAATCATTGTGGAGTGGGCTTCAGAGTAATCAAGAGTTTCTGAAAAGTTTGTGCTTTATCTGCTTATAGTACTAAACCTCTTGCTGCTGTTTCTCACTGCTTCTCCAACATGTCTCATACACTGAGAAAGCAAGGGGCCATGAATCCAAGCCTTCACTTCAAGCAGCTGCTGTTTGCTGTCTGCAAGCTGACCCATGTGTATGCGCTAACATGTAATTCTCAGCAGAATTAAGACCTCTGGCATATCTATCTTCTGTGTAGGTTATGACAGTTCTCCCTTCACAGGGCTAAGGTGTTGCACAAAGTCACATGTAGCCACACTAGAAACGGAACTCATGACTCCTTTTTAAAAAAGGAAAGGGTAAGTTAGACCAAAAGCTGGTTTCTTCATCTAACTCGTCTTTTTGAACTGAATACTTGAAACATTTTAGCAATGCTGTTTGTGTATCTATTTATTGAAAACACATATGGAGGAGATGACTTGGCGTGTCCCATCTGACAATAGGGGATTTTAGTGTGTATATGTGGGAATAAGCTGGGATGGCCAGTACAGGAGAAGCTCCTGTAACAGTAACTGCAACAGTGGATAGCAAACACAACTGAAATTCATGACAGATATCTTGACTTTGGATTAAGTAATTTGCCTCTAGAATTTCTCAAAGAAAGCCACTTTTGAAGTCAGATGTGCCACTCTTTTCAGGTATTGGATTTGGGAGGTTTTAATGATTGAAGCAGCAGTAATATGGACTTATAAGATGTTGGGTCAAATCCTGGCAGTACCATGAAGCCCCAGTGAATTCAGTGCACTTATCCTACCGATAGGGAATCCAATGTATTTTGGCTTCTGTGTCTGTGACCAGTTGGTACTGTGAACATGTCATCTTCCAGCTCAGCTAAGTTGGCTGGATAAACTGCCACCCTTTGGGCTACTTGCAGGTATTTGTCATGCATCCTGTCAGCAGACTTCTGCTGTTTCAGATCTGCCACTTAAGCTGCTCGTGTCATCACTTCTTAGCCTGTTTAAGGGGAAAAACGTGCATTTATTGCCAAAGATCTACTACTATATATAGTTCTATAAGCCAATTTAGCTCACTGACTGAAATCTGTTAAGGAGGGGAGAGTAATCTCTTCTGGTACAGCTATATCCAGCAGAGAATATGCCCATGGCTTGCCATTTTGAGAGCTGGTTTTGACAAGTTTGTTTCAGAAAAGCTTATGGACGGTATGCTGTCTTACAGTGAAGAATGTCTGTAGAGAGGTGTGGGCATTTTCTTAGGAGGTGATAGGAGCAGGCATGAGGAATGCTTCTGAAGCAGATGTACCTCTGATCTAGAACTGTTCTTGATGTGAAGCATGTTTAGTTGTCAGTGGTCATCTTCACGTATATTTGAAAATAGGATTTGAACTGGTAAAAGCACGGTATTCTCCTTTTCCTGAAGATTTATTTCCTTCTCAACAACAGTTTTCTACTGATGTTGTCTAAAGTCATCCTCTCTACTCTGCATAGAGGCATTGATGTGGAAAGTCAGCCATGGCCCCAGAGTTTGTTTACAACCAAAAGGTGGGAATGGCAACATGAAGAAGCAGTCTTGATTCCTAGCCAAGTTTTTAGTCTATTTTGCCTCTAGGTTAAGCCCTCAGCTTGTGGGCCCCTCTCTCCATTTGGTCCTTTTGAGCTGGGGTCTTTACCATACCTCTAAGTAGTTCTTACTTTGAAAGGGCAGTCTTATTGAGGAATATTGATGTTATTTGACAAACCTTTGTTATACACATTGAGCTTTCTGTTCCTTTCCTTTCCAGCTTCAAGATCATTCTGAAAAGTGCTAACAAATCAGAGCTTCTTGAAATAGCTTAACATGAAGAAACAAATATACTCAATTCAGTTACTGGTTTAATGCAGATCAAGATAATATTCTCACCTCATTCCCAAATGCCCCTAAAGGAATAGTGCAATTCCGTGATGGCATCCATACAGATAAAAGGTAGTATAACTGCATTATTTGGAAACTATTGCAAGCTACTCCTCTTTTCCCTTTCATTTAAAAACATTTTGAAGACACTAATGCTGTGAGAAAAGAGGCTTAACACCTGAGCACTGGGAAATTTTTTCTTAGTTGTCCATTCTTCCAGAATATTTCTGAGAACTGTGATCTTGTTTCAGGGAAATGAAAAGTTGTAAGAACTGGTAGAAGGTTTAGAAAGACCTATCAGAGGCATAAATGGTTAATTTGCCTTACTGAAGTTCTTGTGTTGTCTGGAAGAAATTAGTTGATAATTTCTTTTAGACTGAGGTTTTGGTTGGGCAGGACCAGATTTGTTCAGATCTAGATGTTATTGCTCAAACTTTTGTTAGAGAATGTAAGCTGGATATGTGATAGCGGCCCGGCTGGACGAAGCTGCAGCAGCCTTTGACTCTTTTGTTGATACCCTCAGCTGGCTGCTTGCATGGTGGGGTCTTGTTTGGAGGCCAGTTATACATTCTGTTTCATCCAGGGCTAAGTCAGTACCTCAGCAGTGAGAAATGATGAAGGGTATATGAACCATTCCTTGGGATCTCTCTAGGTGTCACATACCCCTGAGCACAAATTCTCCTCAGGAGCTGAAGACACTTTGATTGCTTATTTATATATTTAGGTAGATATAAAACCAGAAAAATGTTAACTGCCAGTTGCAGATATAGAAAATACCCTTCCAAAAGATGGAGAGGGTTAGATTTGGTGTGCTGGTTGTTTTCACAACCTTCATGATTGCTCCTTAGCCGGGTATCCATCCCCCTTCTCATACTTGGGCATCTGTTAATTTTTTAATTCAAGAGTTCCACTTTGTATTTCAACAAAAAAGTATAGTTTTTGTGGAGGTGAAGGGGGAATTATGATTAGTTTTCACACCTTTTTTTAAATTCTGAGATGAGATTTCTTTTGGTGCAACCATCTCCTTAACCTCAGTGTACACTGCCTCTGCTTAGAAAAGAGTGTTAGTATCACAATTCTTCAAAACAGATACCTTTTAGATTGTAATAGATGTCCTCTGGAAATTGGAAATGGGAAATGAATTGGATTTTCTGTGTCTTGGAACTGTTGACCCATGCTTTAGATCAATGCAGGCTCTGGCTGAGTCTTCCTCTTTTTTCTTTTCCTCATTTAACCTGTAATAATGAACAGCTAACCCAGCTTACTAGTCACGTTTCTGTATCTCCTTTCAGAGAGCCCACACAAAACTGCCAGCCATCTACCTGCTGTAAAAGCAAAAACCCACCATGCCTAAAGTAGATGCACATAATATGGTAATGTAACCAGCTATCATGAACAGAAAAGTGAAGAAATCCCAGTTAGTGTTAATGTTCTTGCTTCTCAGTGTGTACACCTGCTGAGTCACATTTAACTTTCCTCTGTGATATGGCAAATTAACTACTTAACATTTTTTCCTTAGGTACTTTGCATAAAGAAGCACAAAGCTTGTTCAGGTTTTCTGGTTAACAGGATACTACCCTGAGAGTACCTATTGTGCTCTTCAGGACTGAGTAGCCCACACATCTTGCCACAGATGTGAGGCTTGTCTGTCTCAAAGGAAGAGAATTTCAGAGGGCTCTTTGAAGGACTGTGCTGATAAGGAGGCTGACATCCCTATCTTAAGTTGAAATGTACCTTATTGTTTTAGCTTTTAACCCAGTAGTCTGCACTACCTAAATTACAGGGAAGGTTAGTATCTTCTGCTGTCTTTTCCTTGACAGGTTGATTGCTCAGTTAAACTTGAGGCTGTTGGATTCCCTTCTTAGACTAGCTGTCCACCAAACTTTCTTTGTATTAATCAGAATCAGTAAACATTAGCATGCTGTGCATAAGGCACATGAAAAGACTGTTGCTGCAGTTGTTTTAAAAACCCCAGAACTTTGCCATATGACTTGTGACCATGTAGAGTTCTCATGCTGACTTAGAGGGAACACTTTCATTTTTTTCAATCTTGCATAGCAGAGAATGAGGGTTGCTTAGTGCAATGTTGCATATGAATCCAGAGACCACCCGCTGTTCCTAAACGCAGGGAATTAAAATAATTTGTAACCAGGAGAGACATTGGATGAAGTTTGCCAGAAATCTAGTAGGAACCAAAATAAAAGAGTCCCTAGTACAGGTCAACCAGTTCAGCTTTTGGAATCAGCATAGCGTAGGAGTTCCTAATCCCTCTGGTGATAGTGGTCTGCCTTCTAATTTTAGTCTCTTTCAGTTTACTTGTAAAGCACAATAGACCAGTGGAAAAAAGTCTGCATTTTAAAAAAGTTTTTGAAGAGCAGGCATGAGTCATACCTGTCCCTGCAGGCCCTTAAAAAGCTGCCAACAGTTAGCTGGGAAGAAGTGTATTTAAACTGTGTTCATGCCAATTTAAATCACTTTATTCAAAAGCATGAATGAGGTTGTAGTATTCCATTAAGACTGTTGTTATCAAATTTTAATGAGGAACTATATTTGCACAAGCAGCAAATGAGTTCTTCCCAGAATTTTCTTTTTAATCAAATATTCCTAAACATTGTCTGTGATTTTACGAGGGACAAAAGTGAACATTGTTCAATCTTGTCCCAGTGGGGAAATTCAGCTAACAACTGGGCTGTGTTTAAAAAACTGCATAGAAATTGAAATTTAGGTTCATCAGTGGATGATCTGGTCAGTGGCTCATAGCATGTTTTGTTGAAGGTAGGTAGTAAAATGGGGATTCAGGTCTGGCCAGTTTTCGAGGCACAAGTTTGTTCTGCATCTGAAATTAGACTAAAGGAAAGAGTCCACATGATGTGTGAAGCTTGTGTTGAAGGTTAAATTAAAAGAGACCTAACTAATGCTATTCTGCACTTTGATTTTTTGCCAACTTTCTGATCAAAAAAATGAGACTTCTGCTAAATACCAGACTGCAGGCTGGTGCTCTCATCCTCCTCCCTCCTGCTTCCCTTTCCCACTTCCATTCAGTCTCTCCCTGTCACATCAGCAGGCCTATGACATACAGCAGGATGTTCTTCCATTTCTCTGAGAAAGATTGGCATACATAAACCAGTTTGGCACTGATTGAATATTAGAGATGGAGTATGATAATAAAAGGAAAGTGGGTAAAAAAATCCCTAGAGATTTGTGAGAACATTGCTGGCATTGCTTAGGCAATGTTATAGCTAATAACAAGCTTTAGTAGTTGCTTTCAGCAAAAGAAAAGGAATAGGAACTAAGACATGTATTTGCACAGGCTTTATTACAGAATCTTAAATCTCTCTTCTAGTGTACTAATTTCAAATAATAGTTTGCAATATTCTGCATTTTTTCCTCCTAATTTAAAGTAGTTTTAAGACACTTCCCTGTACAACCAATCATATTGGTGATGTGGGCTATTCCTTGGCATTTTACTTTGTAGCATTCAGTTGGTAAATCAGTAACATTAGATGACTGCATTTCCTTAAATAATTGGATTTGTGAAATATTGAATCACCATAAACTTACAAACTTCAAAACCACAGTTGCCATCTAATTTTGTGGTTACAAGTGAATGGAACAGCAAACAAAGAAATTTTGAAATCTTTAATTTACTCCATCCTGTCTATAAATAAAGAAATTATAAACTTCAAAACCCAGGAGTTTAGTTAACTGTCTTGCTATTTAACCCACAGTGAATGGATTGGTTTAGGGAGTACATCAGTTCCATTACACTGATCTGGCAAGCTGACAGAAGTTTTTAGAGAAATGGTTAAATATGTGGTGTCTGAGATTATGTGAAGATTTCAACATGCAGTTTTCCTTGAGGGTAGAAACAGGCATTTTTGACCTGTAGTTTTTTGTGTTTTTTTTTTTAATTCAAGTAGAAATGTTATAGCTTTATAAAGGAGGCATAAGCTCTTATTGAACAAAATGCTTTCCCAAAAGAAGCTTAGACATAACAGTGGACAGGTATGGTCATTTCTTTTTTTTATGCTGTAGTTCGTAGGTTTTGCACAGGTAGCACTGTTTGAAAATATCTCTGAAACACTGTGAAAGGTGCCACCTATTTCGTACTTCTTGAATGCGATGAAACATCTGTTACAAAGAGTTGTGCTGGTAAAGCTAAATTCAGTATATAAAAAGAAAAAATATTAGCAATTGTCATCCCTCTCATCTGGATGAGGATCTGGTTACCTAAAGTTATGCAGTGCTGTGTCTCTAGTGAGAGACAGGCAAGCATGCTTTGTGGTTTCTAGACTGGAAACACCTGTTCAGGGAAGAGTGTTTTTAGATGGAGCAGGTTGGCTGGCCTGCTTGCTCTGCCTGTAGCCCATTTTGACATGCAATTGCACAGCATAAGGTTAATGACAGTGGGTTAGCAAGCCTTCAAAGCATCTGGTGTGACCCTGGGATGCCTGGCATTCCTTTCTGCTCTGCAAAGGTTTGGCATCCATCCTCCACTGCAGGAAGAATGTACTCAGGAGAAACCAGCTCACAGGGCTCCCCCAGGCCTCTGGAGAGGGGAGGGTTGTCATGGCAATAAATCATGAGGGTTCATGGAAAAGGATTAAATCCTCTTCCTTGTGCTCTACCAGAGGCATGAGTTGGGTGAGAAAAGGAAGCTGGATCAAGCAGGTAGAATGTGCAGTTTTCCCTTTTGTAACCACCACTGCCACTTAATGCTAGGGCAGAGTGTGTGTCATGGGAAAATGACCATTTCCATGTACCAGAGACACTCTGGGCTGCAAGGAGTCTGTGTCCTACCAAGTTATAGTGCTGATCAGACTGACGTAAGACACACTGAACATTCTGTAGCCAAAGGCAATGTTGGCAGAACTGCATCTTCCCTGTAATGGTTGCTTCCAGCTGCTCTGCAGATGTGGGCAAGAATGGCAGAGAAAACACCAAATATCCTCTAGATAACTTGCTGGTGCAGGTATTAGACGAAGCAGAGGAGAAGCATTATTGGATCTGGTGCTCACCGATGCAGAGGAGCTCATTAGACAGGTTAGGATTGGAGGCAGCCTAGGCTGTGGCAACTGGTTGAGTTTCTAATCTTGAGGAACATGGGCCTGACAAAGTGCAAAGCCAGCACTGTGAGCTCCAGAAAAGTGAACTTTAAGTCCTTTAAAAATTAGTGGATGAGATTCCCAGGGAACCTGACCTCAGGTACAGAGGAGCTGACCAGAGCTGGCAACTCAGTTGACACAACAGAGGGATGGGATACCATCCAGAGGGACCTGGGCAGGGTTAGGAAGTGGGCCTATGAGAACCTCTTGAAGCTGGGAGTCCAAGTGCAAGCTGCTGCACCTGAGTCAAGGCAATCCAGACATGAGTACAGACTGGGAGATCTCATTGAGAGCAGCCCTACAGAGGGGGACATGGGTGTTCTGGTGGACAGAAAGCTGGATGTGAGCCAGCAACGTGCTTGCATGCAGCCCAGAAGGGCAGTTGTGTCCTGGACTGCATCAAAAGCCCCGTGGGCAGCAGGGCGAGGGAGGGGATTCTACCCCTCTACTCCACTCTGTTGACACACCACCTGCAGTGCTGTGTTCAGCTCTGGGGTCTTCAGCACAAGAAAGACATGGACCAAGTCCATGAGGAGCAAGTCCAGAGGAGGCCATGAAGATGATCAGGCAGCTGAAGCACTTCTGTGAAGACAGGCTGAGAGAGCTGGGTTGTTTAGCTTGGAGATGAGAAGGCTCCAGGGAGACTTCACTGTGGTCTTTCAGTTCCTCAAGAAGGCTTATAAAAACGAGGGAGAGTCACTTTTTATACAGGCAGGTAGTGCCAGGACAAGGGGGAACAGTTTTGAACTGAAAGAGGAGAGATTTAGGTTTGCTGTTTGGAAGAGGCTCTTTACCCAGGGGCTAGGGAGGCACTGGAATAAGTTGCTTGNGGGATACCATCCAGAGGGACCTGGGCAGGGTTAGGAAGTGGGCCTATGAGAACCTCTTGAAGCTGGGAGTCCAAGTGCAAGCTGCTGCACCTGAGTCAAGGCAATCCAGACATGAGTACAGACTGGGAGATCTCATTGAGAGCAGCCCTACAGAGGGGGACATGGGTGTTCTGGTGGACAGAAAGCTGGATGTGAGCCAGCAACGTGCTTGCATGCAGCCCAGAAGGGCAGTTGTGTCCTGGACTGCATCAAAAGCCCCGTGGGCAGCAGGGCGAGGGAGGGGATTCTACCCCTCTACTCCACTCTGTTGACACACCACCTGCAGTGCTGTGTTCAGCTCTGGGGTCTTCAGCACAAGAAAGACATGGACCAAGTCCATGAGGAGCAAGTCCAGAGGAGGCCATGAAGATGATCAGGCAGCTGAAGCACTTCTGTGAAGACAGGCTGAGAGAGCTGGGTTGTTTAGCTTGGAGATGAGAAGGCTCCAGGGAGACTTCACTGTGGTCTTTCAGTTCCTCAAGAAGGCTTATAAAAACGAGGGAGAGTCACTTTTTATACAGGCAGGTAGTGCCAGGACAAGGGGGAACAGTTTTGAACTGAAAGAGGAGAGATTTAGGTTTGCTGTTTGGAAGAGGCTCTTTACCCAGGGGCTAGGGAGGCACTGGAATAAGTTGCTTGGAGAAGTTATGGATGCCCCATCCCTGGAATTGTTCAAGGCCAGGTTGGATGAGGCCCTGAGCAACCTGATCTAGTGGCATCAAAGACCACAGTGGGGGAGGTTGGAACTAAATGATCTTGAAGGTCCCTTCCAACCCTGGCCTTTATATAATTCTGTGTCCTGCTGTCCAGATGTCCCCTGCTTTGTAGACACTTGAACATTGTACAGGAAAATGTTTCCCCTGAATTCTGGGGAGGGAAAAAATGGTCAAGGATGGGAAAGGAAAGGAAGGGAGTTTTAAGGTAGGACAATAAGTCTTGTTAAACTGTGATGCTGTGGAGAGGGCAGCAGGGAGGAAACTGCTGAGGAAGTAGTGGGCCAGAAGACTGATACAGGAAGCAAGGGCAAGAGAATGGAGGACGTTGGAGCCTGGGAAAGTCATACCTGTTCAACAGAACAATTGCCTCTCCAAAACTGAGACTCAAGGATCCTACACTTCTGCTACCAGCAAACTGCCCTGGCACATTTCACCTTCCTCTAGAGCTTTTGCACCAAAGGTGGCATCCTGCTGTGTTCCTCACTGCTGGCTACCCACAGTGGTGGAGCTGTGTTCCATGTCACTGGCACACTGGACAGGGAGTCAATGCGTTGCCACGTGATAGGGTCAATTCCCTTGATGCTGTAAAATGGATGCCAGGATGCCATGCCTAAAACATTGGAATGTTTGCCTTTGCAAACTTCATGCACGTGCACAGGTGGATAACAATGTAATCACAACCTCAGACACTGTTTGTTTCCACAGAATCTCTTATTTAGTATGTACCATGCACAGGCTGTCTTGTTAAGCAGCTTTTTCGGAGTAAAAGCATCTTATTCCTGTCATTTCAAATTCTTTTGAATGCTTGGTTTTGTAACCTTTATACCCCCTTTAGGAAAAACAGGTAGGAAAAGAGATTTGACATTTTTAATAGCTTTTTCTTTACATTCATCCTAAATCCTTCTGGTTTAATCTGTAATTCCAGGAATTCTTCTGTCTGTAGCCTAAAGACTCATAACTAGCCCCTTCTCATTCTCATATATCACGAATGACAACAGAAACTATTTTGTAAATAAATTTTTACAGATTATGCCAGATAAACAAGCATTTCTCTTGGCAATTAAAATTAAGGAATCTCTGAAAAAAAAGAAAAAAGAAAAACCAACAACAACAACAACCCCCCAACCCCCCCTCACCCCCCGCAAAAAAAACCACTTTGAAGAAAACAGCAGTAGATACCAGTCCTCCATTTGTATTCAGTGCAAAAAACAGACATTTTCGGTAAGCCTTCCAAGTCCAAACACACATTTCTTTTTTTCTACAAAGGTGATTTGCCAACCTGCTTATATTTGAAAACAGTTTGAACTTTGGTGTTCAAAGGCAGAAATGCACACTTCTCCAATTTGGAAACGTTCTTGTCAATATAAACAAAACAATTCAGCTCTCTGGTTGAAATATTGAAAAAAGGAACTGATAATTTTTTTTGTATTGTGTTTGTCATCTGTTGATCAGCAAAAAGGGCTTGTGCTTTGTGTGCCTAAGAACAAGTCTCTGTGCATGTTTTTCTAACTTCATGGACTATTTTCACATGCAGAATCTATGAAATGATTATAATAGAAATATAAAGTGAAATTATTTTTAAAAGACCCCAGGCAGTGACTGCTATCTTCATGTTGTGCCAACAGAATGCCCTGTGCCCAGGTGGCCTCTCATTGCTGGTGTGGTTTGGCAGCCACCGCCCTTGACTTCAGTGGTGTGTATGGATATCTGGGAGAAGAGTGGGCCAAGGGAGGGAAGTGGATGGGATGTGTGGTGCCAGCTTCCTCCACAGTGCAAGTGTGGGAGCCAGTGGCTTGCAGGGGCTGCTCTGCGGGGCCACTGGGGCTTGGCCAGTGTGTAACAGGCAAGGTCATCGCTTCAGGAAATTTAGGAATGTCCTTTGGTCTCTGAAGCAACTGCTGCTGTGACTCAGAAGCACAGCCTGGTTCAATGTGAACTTGAGTGATTAGCACAGCTATTACTGCATCTATAAATAGAATTCATCTTACAATATATTAAGTTTAATGATATAATAAATAGATTACAGTTAACTTTAATAGGAGCACAATGAATGGAGACACAGTTCTTATGAAGATCTGCTGTCATTAGGAATGTTTTGCAAGATGTATTATATGTAATACCTTCTTCCTTTGAAAAATGAATAATCTTATAAATACTGTGTAAAAACAAAACTCAAAAAAGCAACTCATAATGTTCCTGTTGCACAGAAAGCAGTGAAGGATGTGAAAATGCAGGTTGCATTATCAGCCTTAACTCTGCTCCTTATGAATATGCAGTATGAAAAAAATGTTTATTATATGCTAATATTGCTAGTTTTAAAACAAACCATATATTTCTGTGTAGGAAACTTGCATGTGGTTACTGTCACAGGGAATTAAAAGCAACAGGAAGCTTAGCTGTACTGATATTTTGTTTTAATTTATCTTTTTCTTTAACAAGAAGAAAAATACTTTGGGAAGAAAAATGTTCTGGTTTTGTTGGTTTTATTCAGTGAAATAATATAGAGTGCTAATGAGACAAGCTTCCTGGAGTTACAGTATGACATGTTTAAAGAAGGTTGGCATTATACCCCTGCCTGTGGTTCACCTTGTTGTGCTTGTTTGAGTGTCCATTTCCATTTATCACAGACTGAAGTATATTTTTCAATGCAAATAATTTGTTCTGGTGATAATACAGTCCTCTGGGTTGGGAGGACAAAGCCCAAACCCCACAGTTCCTTGCCTTTTCACCTAGGGCTGTAGTTTTGCAAGTGTTCAAGGTAATGTAGCTCTTCTGGGGGCTTGGGGAGGTTAGAAAGGAGGGAGTGGGCTGTGCCTCTTGCTACAGGCACAGATGTGTGTGTGTGGCTGTGCAGTGAGGGAGATGAGGAATCTGACCTGGCTGGAAAATAGCTTAGCAAAAAGGAGACGCGAGGTCAGCTGCCACTATAGTTGACCACAGAGCCATACAGTGAAGGCTGCGGTGGCACCTGAGAAGGTGATGTAAGCATAGAAATGAATGGCCAAGGGCAGCCACAAGTGCAGGAACTGTTTGGTTTTTTCTTCTTCCCAGTGGCTGTGCTGGCTTAAATGCACATGAAGCTATAGCTGAGAGAGTGATGCCTCTAGGTGTAAATAATAGGCTTATCCTCTCTGCATGGGACACTCGGGTCAGAGTTCCTCGTACCTTTTTCTCAGTGGTGTAGCTGTCTCAAGGAGTTTGTGCCCTGCCTGTGAATTGCTCATTTTCTTCTGCTGGCTCAGTTGTTTGTGAAAGCATGGTGGAAATTTAATCTAGCAACTAGTTCTAAAAGAAAAAAAAAAGAAAGCCCCAAGGGTAAAAACTTAAACCCATCTCTCTTCACCCTCTATCAGTTAAAGAATCTGATTCACAGGGTGCTCCTACAAATGTTTGTTCCTGCAGAAATACGGGCAAGAGCCATTCGGGAATGGGAATGAGCAGGTGAGACTGGGACATCTTGAAGCTGGTGTTATCACCAAGAAAGAGTGCGTGGATCTGTTCCTTTCATTATTGGGCATATGACAGCTTTGGCTGTACTCCTTTAAAATAACCTAAGCATCGAAGCATATGTTGCAAGTTCTGTGCCCAACTACAGGGAACCAGCAAAGAGGACAGAAAATATGACCTTCAGAAGGGAGTTCTGCTCTGCTGGAGACACAGTGATGCCATATTACATTAAGCCTATCTGTGAAATCTCCATGCTCTTAAAACATAATTTGAAGTTTATTATAAGCATCCAATGCTGATATCTGTTATATACACTTCATGTTTAAATCCTTTTCAAAGCTATTTTTTACAGCCATTAACTAGCACACCTTTTGAATTCTATCACAATGTAGTTACAACTCTGTTTTTTTAAAGGCAAGTATTTTAAGAAAGTTGTTTATGGGAAATCTCTGCTGTTGAGATATATACCTTATATACCTCTGCTGTATACCTTTAAAATGGTATTTGTAATCAAAGTTCACACTATTCTAATAGGATCAGGATTTATAAATAAATATTAATTGATTTTTTTCAGTTGCTACTGATGCCATTTCCTTCCCTGCAGAAACAAAGCTTAAAGTCTTTTTACAATTTTGTTTGACTACAGTACCTTACTTTGCATGGAAATCACAAATCATCATGTGTGGGAAATTTCATTTTGAGAGCAGTCTTCAAAATGCTTTGCCAAGAAACATTATACAGTTAGTGAAACAGTTCAGTATTACCTATCATACTTTATAATACATATTCTCCACTCCACTTAAGTGAGGTTTGGAAGGCTTCATGCAACTTAATGTAATGCCTTTCTGTGTCCTTCCTCCCATAATAGAGTTACTGTTGGTTTCACTACTTCCTCCTGAACCTTAAGTTCATCAGTATTATAAAAATAAGTCATTTCTCATAAAGCTGCTGATCAGTCCACATTGCAGTGTCCAGAATTGCTTGTACTACACTTGAACTACACATGATCATAAGTGTAAATTTCTTCCTGTTGAGGCAAACATGCAGGAGTGAATGTTTCTAAGCTTGCTACACACATGATACATAAATTGAGCAGAAATTCCTCTATCTGAACTGATTCTGGGGAGCCAAGTGGCTTTTGTTCTTCCCTGATAGCTGTAATGTAGCAGCTGCTGGTCACAAACTGGTGCACCTAAATTCATTTCTTCAGGTCTGTTCTGCAGCATCAATACTAATGGTATATTCTGCACACTTATACCTGTGTGATAGGTGCATCCTACACTGTACCCTTGAACTTCCTTAGTCAAATACCCATTTTCCTTAACTGGTGAGTGTGCTAAACCTTTGTCTCACCCTGCCCACACATCTGGAATTTACCCATAAAATACTTCCAGCTCAGCAACTAGGATGCACACTAATAAATCTCAAATCTGTAGCCTGTAAGGCTGTTGCCTAGCCCAAACTGAAGTGGGATAAACCGTGAGAACACAAGATTTCTATGATCCCAGTGGGTCACTTGTTTAATTTCATGATAGTTCAAAAAGAAAAAGATCTGACAATAATAGCAGTGCCTTTCTGTAATGGAAAGGCCCACCCTGAATTACTTTGAAACATGTTAAACACATGCTAACATGTGGAATATTGTTCTCCTTTTCTGAGACCTTACACATGTTGGACTCTAGCATGTGCCTTTCTCATTGAGTGAATGGGAACTTAGACTTTTAAATGTAGGTATCCTAAGCTAAGCTGTAGTTAAATGTCTAAAGCAGATGGCAGAAGTACCTCTCTGTGGGGCCAGATTCTTGCCTGAATGGGAGCATTTGGCAAATTAAATGAAGTATGTAGTTGGATGAATAGGTCGAATATAGAAGACAAAGTGCTGGCTGCTGCAGCTGCCCAAACTAGATTACCGAGCAGAAGGGGAGTGTTTAAAGCCTAAGTGGGTCCAAATTTGAGAAAGGGAAAAACAACTAAGCATGACCGTTCTTCACTTCACTGTGTCCAGGGTAAATCTTGCACAGCTAAGGATTTGGCCCCTCCCAATTAGGATGTTTGATTTCCTGGACTGAAAAAACCCCGCAATCCTATTAGACAACACACAAAAATCCCTCTGAAATGTTTCTAAAGGAGTCAGTCTGCTAAGCGTCTGCTAAATGTGCAGAGTACACAGAATCCCTTCTGGCACTGTCTTGAATGATGCATTTACCAATATTAATGGAGATACCAAACCATATTGCTCCACAGTTCCTCCTGCACACATTATGCTCCCAACACACATGTGTGTGTATGTGAAATGCCAATTATGGTTTTTGCATTCCCTTGTTTAAGCACCAGTGTTTTTTCAAAATGCTGACTGGCCATTACCACAGCTAGACCATCCTGTAGTCTCTCCACTCAAAAATGTTTCTCCAACTAAAAAAAACCCAAAAACAACAAAAAAACCACACCAAAAAAACCCCCAACAACAAAAAATGTTGTTTCTTTGGTCTGTTGCACTGTAATCTCCGTTCTTCTGGGGATTATATAGCTCTGCGGGTGATTTCTGTAATTCATTCTAGTCTTTCATTAGAAGTAATAGACAGTCTTAATTACAGCATGCCACATGACAAACTGGTAAAGGTGCTAGAAATGTTGCCAACAGGAAAAGAATTGGATGCTGTGAATTTTTTTTAATTAAGAGTTGGCAGTACTGACGGGAAATAAGATTGGACTTGTGTCCACTGAAAACTATGTAATTTTGGTGTAGACATTTTTCTAAATGTCTTGAATTGTTGTTTGTGGTTTTAAGAACTTGAAAAATTATTGTCAGCTTAAACAAAGTAAGACCAACCTTTGAAATGAAATATATACCAAACAGGGAAAGAAACATGGTAACTTTTGATCTTTCTTTTAACATTGCTTTAAACTGTAGTCTTCCTCAGTGTACCTTAATTTGTGATGAATGTTTATTTTATGTCATCAAGTATTCTTGGGGTATTAAGTTACTGTAGTAAATATTATTTCAAATGTTGGTAGAGATGTAAGTGAATGTACCATCTTTGCTACTTTCTGTCAGGCTCTCAAAAGCACCTGCAGGGTTGGGGTCCTGTTCCTCCACCTTTGTATTTTCCCACAAGGCACAGAGTGAAGCTGTGTTACCTCAGTCTTCCCAGGTTAGGCAGTTCCACATTACTTTTGCAAAACCTTAATTAATTTCTTGCAAGGGAGAGTGTGGTGCATTCATTACAGAAATTTTTTCTGAGGATAGGGTGGTTCTTAGTGTCAAGGGAGAGTGAGAAAGTCTTTTGTAGACAGGAATTTAGAAGTGGGAGTCTAACAGTAGATGCCCTCAGCCTTTGATGGAGCATGTTCTTTTCTAATAACTAGGGAGAGCCTAGGCTGTGGCTAGGCTTTTTGGGGAAGAGCAGACATCCAACTAGAATAATTTTGCAATTACCCAGAGATTATTAAACTTAGTTTGAAATAGAGGGAATGGTTCTTTAGTTGTGGAGAATCAAAAGTGGGACCGCTGCAGAGAAAAAATACTAAAAAGATGAGAGCCAGAGCCATAACCATGTGCAATTTTTGTTTTTTGCTCTGAGAAAGGCAGATTGCTAGATGAGAGATGGTCATTGTTCAAATGTCATGTCTGTCTGTGATATCTGTTTCTAAAATTAGGAAAAAACCCAAACCTTTTGTGCAGAATAAATACCTGACATACCAAGTTTTCTACCATTAGCAAATGATTGTTGGGGTTATTACATGGGTCCTGACTGTGGCAAAGTGATTAGTAGTTAAGTCAGTGGGGTTTTTTACCATGAGAGAATATCTGCCAATCATGATCAAAAGAGAAGTAATCTGCAATAGTAGTACTCCAAAAGAAAGGAAAATAGTAATTTCTAATTATTATTCAATTCATTGACTGCTTAATTCTGAAGCGCATTTTGTTCAAAAGATAAATCTAGCCATGCTGTCAGATTACACTTGCCTTTGGGCTGGGGGAGAGGCTAATTCATGGGGGTTTCCTGCCCGTTCCAGCTTCTGTGCCCGAGCAAGAGTAGCCATCATCCCCACCCTGCATCGAGTGCATTCACTGATGGGAGAAGGGACAGAGATAGCTGCAAGCATCACAGGGCATTAGGCAAGCGCATAAAGTACTTTTAAGTACAGTGATAATGTTCAAATTCTTTCTTACTCTGATGATTTGAGTATTAATTTGCTTTCTGTGATTACTTAACATGTATATGCAGCCTGTGATTTTTTTCCCTTGCCCTTTGCATGTGATGTGCTAGCAAAGGAAAGCAGTAATAGTCTCCCGGGATATGTACAGCTCTGTTCATATCTGAGGTATGAAGTCAACTCAAGACCATTTTGTTCTCATAAAATATACAGCAAGGCAGTTTAATGGATAATGGCATAAATGCCAAGATTTGATGGGAGAACCATTTTCACTGGGAGATGAAAAACACTGTGAGGATTCAGTGTTGGATGGGAGATACATAAAACCATAGAGAGGCAGAATCTGTGCTTGTGGGGGTAGTGATTTCACCTTATCTGGGTGTGCTAATACCTGCCACACTTTGCAATTGCTAAGTAATATTGCTTAGCAATAATATGAGATTTTTTAAAGTACTAATTGAGGAAGCTAATGGGTTTTACAGAAAGTGCTTTCACTCCTTTAGATGTGTCTTCTATAAAGGTAGAACCCTTTTTGTACTGCTTTGGGTGATAAAGAAGATGGTTTCCCCTCAGGTCAGCAGGAACGGACTACATGCTTCCTTCTGAGTGCATCGGTCTGAAGGGCTGCTGAGCATCTCCAGTTTCCACTGCACCTGGGGAAAATTATAGGGGAATGCTGCAGCTTCACATAATGTTCAGGGTATGCTCCGTTCTGAACTTGGGCAGAAAACTTTGCAGGAGGAGGGAAAAAAAAAGGAAAAAAAAAAGAGAAAAATTTCTGAAGCTGAAGTCTCTTGAGTTGTCTGTATAGAAACTAAAAAAATGAAGCTGCCTAGCTGCTGTGCCCATTCCAGGTATCTGTCTGAGAGCCCAGCCATGTGTCAGGAACTTCAATGCCCTTGAATCAAGCCGTAAGGGTGAACTGGACAGATTCGTCGATGTGAACAATGACCAAAAAAGGAGCGTTCTTTAGCAAGTAATTACAAAGGGTTTTCCTTGTGCTTTCACTGAAATACCGGTGAGAATCCTGCGTAGGTTTGAAGCCCGAGCTAAGATGGCTTGGTGCCGCCCAAGAGCTACCTTTTACGGGAGAGGGGAGCGTGCGTGCGTCCAGGCTGTTCCAGGTGCGCGGGGAAGGCTGCCTGCCTCCCTGCTGGGGAAACCCCGCTCCTGCCGCTGACAGCTCCGCCGCGGCTCTGCTCTGGATTAGTATTTTAATGTATATTACATAATTGGTGGATTCGGGTCTTTCAACTCCTAAATCTTCAAAACCCGTTTATTCTATTGTTTAGCCAATAGAGGGTATTTCAGCATCTTTTTCCCTGGCAAAACTGTAGTGCATTTTAAATTATTCTAAAATTACCCGCACTTTTGAAAGACTAATTTGCGTCTGTCCACGGAATGCAGTCATGGACGAGTCCAGCCAGGCTCGCCGAGGGCGATGGTATAATTATAATTAGTGGAAATGAGCTTGTTTTGTACCCGCTTGGAAAACCGTGGAGAGAGTGGCACTGAGGGAACAGAGCGAGGGCTGGGGGCAGCCCCTGCCTCGGAGGCGGCGCGGGAGAAGGGG